>OX104063.1:133965906-134154323 GCA_944474145.2 Dicrocoelium dendriticum
TACATCTTCCTGTATAGATGAGAAGTGTCAGTGGCTCAACACGCTGGAAATCTGGAAAACCGGGGTAGGTGAAACAAGTGTGCACAAAATGGGACTTATTCACATTTTTAACATCGCGAACGAAAATGAAAAAGTGAAAAAGTAAGTGTGAAAAGCACCTAAAAATATTTCGTTCTATTTTTAGTCTAATAGTAGTTCCCTTTTATACCCATGGAATTTATATGGCGCCATGGTCCTCTTGAATATATGTAAATACATATATATATATATATATATATATAATCGTAGAATATAGCCATGAAGATGTAAGCATTCCATTCAGCGAAGAAATTTCTTTTCGGTAATTCTCATCAGCCGAATACATATATAAAACTGGCTAAAGCATTGCAGTAGGCTATGTAAGCTCGGTTCGGGTTAAGCAATTTCAGACAGGCTACATTGTTCGTCCAGCAGATTCTCCAATCGATGGTGGTGGTCACACATATGCACGCACACAAAACACGACGGTTCGTCTGTCCGATGGGGTGGCAAGGACAACTGAGTCACCGGCTCTGAATGAAGTGAACCGAGCCCACAACGAAATCACAGCCATAATAGCAGAAGCGCTTGCTATGGCGTCCACTGTTTGCACAGTTCAGGTTGCATTATTTTGCTCGCAGTGACATTGGCCGATCTAAGTAGGCGTTTTTTCAGTCATTTTTGTTGCGGTTGGACACATGTAGAAAACTTTGAAGCTTGCATTGGTTATAACTTGGTGCTCACCTTTAGACTACACCATTTCCCGAGTGATTGTATCTCTAGTGCAATTAAATTACTCCCTAAGGATCTTATTTGCATCCGCAAGCCAATAGAACATACTCATTAACGCTTTTGAATTGCATCCAGTATCGTCCCAACGCACCATGTGCGCGCGGTGTCCTTCGTATCGAGCTAGCACAAATCAGACAATGAGGGTAAAAGTAATAAAACTTGCATGGATGTATGAGTTGGTGGAAGGTGTGGTGGAGACACGTGGGCGTTCTACTCTAAACACAGTGCAGAGCGCCTGCTCTGATGCTAGCACTACGCAATTTAGGGGAACAAGGTTGCCCAAATACATGGTGCAACTGGGTGGATGGCTCGGTGGGGGTAAGTGTGTGGCGAGAACGACGCGAGAGGGGGGGCACGACCGTGTATTGCCACAATATTGTGCAACTGACCACTTATAGACCCATGCAGATATGGACTGGGTTTCCTTCCAAGGACGCTCCGCAGATGAGGATTTGGTGAAACGGACCATTCCATGTGCCCACGAGTTTGAGCATAAGGAACAATTTCTCCAGGATTTCGTCCCGTATCTCGACTTCCCTATCTCCGATTCTGGCCAGCCAGGAATCGTTCGAAACCTCGTGATGTGCTTCCCCGTGGCTGCATCACGCGGTCCGCGTTCAGTCTTGTGGGCTGCGCCAGCGGTGTATTTGTCTGATTCGCTGCGTTCAAGACAAATACCTCCTCCGTTTTCTGGACCCAGGCTCGCTACCCGACGCTGATCATGCTCCGTTGTCCGTTCGATCCACAAGGCTCGCAATGCCTTGTATCTTCCCATCCGTTGCGTCCGTAGGTAATTCTCTACTATCTCGTTTATGTTTCTATCCGGTCCATGAGTTGTCGTTATCTTTATCCACCATAAAATGGACCGCAATGTATGTAAATGTACGCCATGCGAACTGCACTAGTGTGGAGGCCTGCAAACACGGTAATGCGACACCGTTAAGCTATTGCATGGCTAGTTTGGCACTGGTGCTGCCTAGGGGTTTAGAAAACCTATCAACACTAGAATAACAAGATATCCAGTGGTGCATGGATGCGAATGATCTGGAGCGGCGGCACCAAAGCCTCAACATAGACTTGCGAGTAAACCGACAATATTGGCCTGAACAACAGAAATACAAGTTGGAAGGTGGCCGGCTCGGGTTATAGAGAACCGTCTTGAGCGGCGGCCGAAATATGACTATGGCAATTTTGGTACAAAGTGTATAGGCACTGCTTTCTTACACCAAGCGTCGCTCATCGTCATAGTGGATGCAGTACACCTACATGATGGGTTCTGAGTCAAATGTGATACTGTGAGCGGGCTGGCGGCAGTTCGCATCGACTGATCTATACACACATGCATGGGCGGACTGGTGCAGACCCAACGTAAGAGCAAATGACATGCAAGTCGGTGCGCACAAACTGCATTCGTATACCGTACCCAGTTGTGTGGTATGTCCGCACATGGGAATCAATCCATCGTTGCTTGGCAACTTTGTCTGTCCATTTCAGCGCCCCTTCTCCAGTAAAGGGTACTTGGCCGACACAACAGATAGATGAGCAATACCTCATTTCCTTCCTACGGTATTTGTACCTGTAAAGCACATAATTCGGCGAGGTTGATAACGCTCAATTCCCTATATAACGGTCTGTGAACACTTAGTCTACAATCGCAGATGTGAGTACAATGGTATATAACGGGTAAAATCGATAACGCTTGGCATGTCCCGTAGGATGACATTAATGGAGAAAAATTAAAATTAAAATAAAACGGGAAGTGAGTTGGTGATTTAGCAGAGATATTTGCATGATAAATGGTGTACGTCCATTTGGTTGCAACTAATCTCCCAAGACAATGTACATCTTCGGCGCGAGGCAGGAAATTTGACAGCATAATTTTATACATGAAATCTCCCTTATAATTCCAAACATGAACATCCGAAGATGAAGGTTGTGTGATGACTGTTAGGAACACGTACCAGCGTTCGGGCAGGTTCAATGTGCCCGGGTATCAAGACAGGCACAGGTGCATGACTGCGAATGATCGGAGCCTGTTGTGTGTGCTTGTGAGTAAAGTGACAAAAGGGACCTGCGCAATTGGCCACTGAACTCTGGGTTGACGGGCGGCCTGCTTGGGTAAGAGAGAAACCCTGGTCATTATTGCGTTTAGTCCATAGACTGAACAGAACGCACAGGCGTAGTATGGAACCGTTTAATCAAAGCTTCCTACGTTACAGTGGCTAGAAATGCCGAAACAAAAACTAATGAAATAAGGTAGGTCATCATCATCATTATACACGTCAGTTAGAGGTGAGAAACACCGCAGCTACTGTGCCGCAAAATAAGGTAGGTAAGGCAAAGTCATTTCAGATCAATCATGTGAGCATCCGTGTTCACGAATCAATACCCAACTGTATACGTGAAATCCTTCTCTTCCATGGTAAAGACTGCAGACTCTGGGTTACTACCGATCGACTGCCTTCGGTGTGCGTCTTGAGCGTCTCAACTGACGTTGTTCCGCATCCATTTGCGGTTCCTGGTTTTGTGAGGCAGATGCTTCGTCCGTTTTCGCTTCTGTATCAGTCGATGTTTGATCCCATTCATGTGGTTCGATTGAGCGTAGCCGAAAATGGTCAAAATTGAGGGCGCACCACATGGCCGTCCTCCAGCTGTAACTTCGCTTGGTTACTCGTTGATGACATGAGTGTAGCAAGTTTCCAGCTAGCTTAGTGAGGCAGTCTTGTGACACCAGATCAAAATCATTGAGATACATTTCCTCTGGAAACATGCCATCCCCACGCATTCTGCTTTGTCTCCATTCTCCTTCGAGGGTTCGGAACAAGTAGGTGCAGTCTCGTTTGTAGTGGCCGGCCAAATATTAACTCCACGGGTGACTTCCTTGTCGACTCAGCGGGCGTCGTGCAGTAAGATAACAGGAGACGATCCAACTTAGTTTAGAGTTCCATGAGACTGCTTGAGGAGACCTTGCTTAACAGTCTGAACTGCACGTTCTGCCATTCCATTCGACGCGCGATGGTACGGCGAAAACTTAATTTGCTGCATTTGGTTGTTACTCGGAAACAGGTGAAACTCTTCGCTGGTAAATGGTATCCTTTTGTCGGTGCATATAGTCTCTGGGATACCGAAAATGGTGAATATGAAGCGAATTTCTGCAACATCAGTTGCAGAAATTGCAGGTGGACCTGGATGTACTTCTATCCAGTTGGGATGGGCGTCAAACAAAAGTAGACACATCACCCCATTGATGGGTCAAAGTAGTCCGACTTACTCCGCCCAACGCCGTGGACGTATCGGTCCTGGAGAATTTTGTTCTTGGTATCTTTGAAATTGTTCGCAATTTTTCAGCAGCCGCGCTATATCCTCGTTAATGTTCGGCCACCAAGAGTAACTACGTGCCAACGCCTTCATCCTGTTAACGCGTGGTTCGGGTGTACCCCATTCCAACAAAGTGTTCGGCGACAATGTTCCACCTCCGTGGGGCATTGTATTCCAGCAATTGTGCTGACTTCATGGGGAGTATTGGGCCCCTGTTTGGTAATCTACCAAACAAAGGCGCATGAGCTGATCATTCAGTCAACACCTCCCAATGGGCGCGATTACCTAAATTCGCCCCGCTGCCTTGCGGGTAGGTTATTTAGCCAAAGGCTCGGGGTGGAGTCCCCTAAGTCAACTCCCTACTTCGGCTTGGGCAACCGGGTAGTATCACGCCCTCTCACGAAACCATGGACTTCATTACAACGCGCTTATCAGCTACTGTTCTTGCTACTCACTTTCACGCTACTCCATCACACGCCAATTGTTTGTTTGCTAACAATCCTCACTTTCCGTTACCCGATTCATCTGTTCAACAATCTGGCTGCGATTCCGGTTGCTCCTCAGATCAAGGAATTCAACCTATGGCTCTCCTTCGTCCCCGATCCTCGTTCCGTCTAGCGTGCTTCAACGTCCGGACACTCATGCAGATTGGACAGCAAGCCGGTCTAGCGCGCACCCTAGATTCCCTAGACATTGATGTCTGCTGCCTTTCAGAAACCCGACTGCAAGATCCCAGTACTGTGCTTACCTTGACATCCTCCACTGACCACGAAGCCAGATATCACCTGTGTCTTTCTGGAGATCCAGAAGCAGCCTCAGCGGGTTTGGCTGGTGTAGGTATAGCACTGAGTGGCAAGGCCGAGGCGGCACTACTGGACTGGTTCCCGATTAACAGCCGACTATGTGCAGTTCGGCTTCGCGGTTCATGTAGAATCAACAGGCACCGCGAGGAGAGACGCAACTTGTTTGTGATCTCTGTGTACGCTCCAACTGACTGCAGTGGCGACTCGGTCAAGCACGATTTCTACCGAGATCTACAACAGCTCTTGACTAATGCTAAAAGGTCGGATGTCGTTATCCTTGCTGGGGATTTTAATGCACGGGTTGGCCGCCTGTTACCATACGAACGCCACCTTGGTGGTCATCACGCGCTTGATGAGAACCGCTCTGATAACGGAGAGAGACTTCTCACATTGTGCGAGGACAACCGCCTGTTTCTTTCGAGCACTAGCTTCAGGCGTACGAAGAAGCGTTCCGCAACTTAGTGTCCCCCTTCGCCAACACAACCTTGGTCTCAAATTGATCACATTGCGATTAGCTTCAGATGGCGCGGCAGCGTACTGGACTGCAGGTCCTTTTGGTCCACTTTCGTTGATTCAGATCACGCTCTGGTCTGCGCGAAAATCTGTAAGTGTTTTGGAGGATCCGGAAACACAAAGCACCGCAAGATTGATGTAAACAGATTAACTGATTCCTCTGTCCAGGAGAGCTATCAGTCTTCACTGGCATATGCACTCAGTTGCAATCCACCGCGAGAAGTGGAACAACACTGGACTTGTATACGAAAAGCGCTGACCATTTCCGGACAGTCATGCTGCGGTCTAACTCGACGCCCTTTGAAGTCTTGGATCTCTGCTCGTTCTCTGGAGCTCTTTGAACGCCGCAAAGATATCTCCGCGGAATCAGATTGCAACGAGCGGCGGCGTTCTACTAACCGGCTGCTTAAGCAAAGCCTACGCAAGGATCGCGAGACATGGTGGTCTGAGCGTGCTTTAGAGATGGAAACCGCTGCCCTCTCTGGCAACACTCGCAGGCTTTTCCAACTCATTCGTTCCACTGGCCTCAGGAAACCTGTGTCACTGAGGTCATTTGTGAGGTGGATGAGTCTCCGATCACCAACCAACATAGGCGTATAGACCGCTGGGCCGAGCACTTTCACTCGCAGTTCAACTGGCCTCCACCATCCATCAGTACATGCAGTACACGTTGTTGTCCACCCTGGCTCGTCCCTCTGAATCCACCCAGCGAAGCGGAAGTCTGCCTCGAGATTCGACGCTTGAAACGCTTCAAGGCTGCCGGCTTAGTTGGACTTCCTCCGGAGCTATTCAAGTATGGCGGTGTGGCGATCATTAACCAGCTAACCGCGCTGTTCGCAAAAATTTGGCATGAAGAGAAAGTGCCTCTCTCTTGGGGCGAATCAGTTATTGTCCCAATTTTCAAGAAAGGCGCTCGCACTTCATGAGCAAATCATCCCGGGATTAGTCTTATTTCGGTTGCCTCTAAGCTGTTGGCATCCATTCTACTTCGTAGACTATCCCCAGTACGTGAATCATATTACCGTGAAGAACAAGCTGGTTTCCGTCCTGGCCGCGGATGCGTGGATCAAATCTTCACTCTCCGCCAGCTTCTCGAACATCGCCACATTTATCACAGGCCCACTATCGTTGCATTCCTAGACATACGTGCCGCTTTTGACTCCGTTGATCGACCTGCTTTATGGCGTTGCTTACTAAAGAACGGGGTGCCAGAGAAATATATCGCCATCTTACGAGCACTTTACCTTCACACATCCGGCAAAGTGAGGGTCTATGGCAAGCTTTCCTCGCAATTCGCTGTCAAAAGCGGGGTGCGACAGGGCTGCCGTATGTCCCCATTCCTCTTCAACTTCGCAATCGAAGACGTTCTGTCGAATGCCCTAGAAGGTTTCCAACATTCTGGCCTAGAGCTTCTACCGGGTGAGCGTGCGACCGACTTAGATTATGCTGATGATATCGCCTTACTTGGTGACGATCCTCAGAGTATGCAACTCATTCTGGATCGTTTGGCGGTTGAAGCATCTAGGTATGGCATGAGCTTCGTCCCATCGAAGTGTAAAGTACTGCTCAAGGATTGGCTTTCACCTGCACCCGTGCTCACTCTCGAAGGTGCACAACTTGAACAGGTAGATAGTTTCGTCTACCTTGGGAGCTGCGTTTCCGCTGACGGCACTATCAACAAAGAAGTTTCGCTTCGTATCGCTAAAGCTCGATCAGCATTTGTCAATCTGAGGCACTTGTGGAGTCGTCGCGACGTCTCATTCTCACTAAAGGGCCGAGTTTACAGCGCGTCAGTTCGCTCAGTATTGTTGTATGGGTGCCAGTCCTGGCCGATTCGCGTGGAAGACATGCGTCGTCTTTCTGCGTTCGATAACGGTTGCTTAAGGAGGATCGCTCGTGTTCGGTGGCAACATCGAGTTACCAGTAATGACGTTCGACGTCACGTCTTGGGGAATGCAAGTATTTCCTTCAATAAACTGGTTTTGTTGCGCCAGTTAAGATGGCTCGGTCATGTCCTACGCATGGCACCTGAGCGTCTACCGCGTCGCGCTCTATTCGCTCGTCAAGGACCTGGCTGGAAGCGATCGCGTGGTGGTCAGCCTTCCACTTGGCAGCAGCATATGAAATCGCTGACGTCTTGTCTAGCCGCTGTTGGACCCGTACGTCTTCCAGGATGGGGACCCAAAGATGGGGAGTGCCAATGCCTTAGGACTCTTGAAGACATGGCCAGCAACCGGAATCAGTGGAAGAATTGTGTACAGTGTTGTGTTGATTCACATGTTTAATTCTACAAACATTGAAAATGACAAAAAAAGAGAAAAATCGGCGTGTGACAAACAAACTAAAAATGTTTTGTTCTGTATTTTTGTCAAAATATTCCATTTTCTTGCGGCATATTAGCTGAAGTGTGTTGCCCACCTTCAGCTAGCATGCCACGACGATTATGGCGCAATGACTGTCTCTTATCCACTGATTTCCATGGCTTTCTTGGCTCTATGTCTAGTTACTAGACTGTTGAGATTACATACATACATACATCCTGTTAACGCCGGAGTGTACTTCATGCAGCTCTCGCTTAGCAACTGGGGCAGTAGTTCATCTGCTGGAACTATGCACGAGCTCCGAAATATACAGCCGTCATAGAGACTTACTCATTACTCCGACAGGTGAATGGTTTCATTTCGTATGACGTGCTTGTAGACCATCCGATCATCAAGAAACGTTTCGCCATCGACAACACGGGGTCCCGGTCCTTTAGGCGCCGCAGTACTTTACCTTGGATGGGTGTCGTTTCAAGGTGTTGTATCAGGTTGGCAAACGCCATGGATTCACTGTTCGTTTTGTACTACGCTGCTGCGGAAGGCGACTAAGTACGTCGGCAATGGTATTACTTGGTCCGTTTACATACTGAAGTTTGTAGTTATGGGTGCTCAAAAGTAGTGCCCCGCATTGCATTCGAGCCGAAGACCTGTTGGATTCCTCACTCAAAAACGAAAGAAGTGGGTTATAGTCAGTGTGGATGTCGAACTGTCTTTCCCAGACGTACTGGTGGAAATTCTTGACTCCGAAAATAATCGCTAAGGTCTCTGTCCAGTTGAGAGTGATTCCCTTCAGTAGCTTGCAGGGTGCGAGAAGGGAAAGCGATTTCACGAAGAGAATCGTCATCCGTACGGTGGAAAAGGACTGTGCATACTTCGCGTGGGGAAGCATCACACTGCAGTACTGGAAGTCGGCTCGGATCGAAAGGTAGGAGATACGCGGAAGCGCTGCGCACTCCTTTTGCATCTGTGAAGGCCTTCCTTTAATCCAGACCCCAAGTCCAGGACCTCCTCTAGTGTAACAATCCGTACAACGGTGCAAATACTGTTGAGGGGTTAGGTAAGAAACGATGAAAAGTGCGAAAATATACTCAAAAATGATCGGGGTTCAGCATCAGGCGCAACAATGGTGGGCTTGACTATGTCTTCTAACATGGGTGTTCCGTTTTTATCGAGGCCGTGAGCCAAGTACAGAACAGAGTCTGAGAAAAACGTACGCTTGGACTTCTTCAGTTTGATTCCACTCAGTTGTAGAAGTTCGAGCACACTGGATAGCGTTAGTAAATGTTCAGCATCCGTACGTCCTATAATTAGAATATCGTCAAGATAGACGCAATTGAAGGGGATATCTTTTATCAGGTTGTCAATGATCCTTTAGAATACCACCGGGGCTGAACTGACTCCTAAGGGCAGACGTTTGTACTGGAATCGATCCATGTGGGTACATATTATACGAGCGAGAGGTCTCGTCTAACTCAATTTGTAAGTACGCGTGACCGAGGTCGATCTGTGTGAACTTCTGTCCGCCTGTCAGCGTAGCATACACATCCAGAAATCCAAAATTAAACAACGACTAACAGTTATGTACTCAGTTTGTAATCGTCACAAATAAGCACAGAACCAACTGACTTCATGACTGGAAGTATCGGAGCTCCGCACTCACTGTATTGGATTGACTCCATTGTTCCTGCTGATTGCAACCTCTTTATCTCCTTTTCCACCTCTGTTCTCAGGGAATAACGTAGGGTACGTGCTCTGAAGAAAGCAGGGCTGAGTTTCCTGCCGTAATTTGATACTCGCCTGATAGCAGTTCAATTTCCCCTTTTTCACATCAAAAACGTCAAAATATTTGGTGAGAACATCCTCCAACCGTTGATTGATGGACATGAACTTCACTGTCTCTGGCGTATCCGGAAGGCATTTAACCGAATCATTCTCGAGTAAGTTTGAACAATCATTCGCCGTAACATACGCATGTAAGGTCCGCTTCTCCCCATGATAATTAACATGAACAGTGCATTTTCCCTGGACTGGTATCGGCTGCCCGGTGTATGTTCGCAAAGTGGATACCCAGGAAGACAACTTGGGTACCTTTTGAACCGACGCAACACTAATTATGGTAACTGAAGCACCGGTATCAACTACCGTTCTAACCAATTGGATTTCTATTTCCAGTTGCACAGTGTAGGGTAGATGAATGTTACAGATGCTCGAGGTTACGTTCCAAATCGTGTTTAGCTGGTCATCTTCGTCTGAAGACTGGACGACCTTCAAGGGCTTCTTGGGAAAACTGGATGTCGCGGCTGTACAAGCTTTAGATCGGCAAACTCGGGCCAAGTGCTTTAAATTTTCACTGTTCGTGACGACTTTCTTCGGCCCACAGATGCTCATTTCCACATTGGTAACAGGTAAAAGGCAATTAGGATCGTCTCAGGGTAACATCTTTTCGGTCGATTGCTTGGATTGCATTAGGACAAGGTAGTTGGGAAAAAGCTACCAAGTGTTTATGGACACTTCTTCTGCCGAACAAGATTGTAGGTCTTCTCCCAGTTCATCGTCCCCTCATTTTTCGACAACAGTCTTTCAAGAGCCTGTTCGTTACGGATCCCGGATATTAAGCACCGTAAAGCCATCTCCTCTTTGAAATCCGTGGCTGGGATTTCATTATAGCGGCATTGGTAGGGCTTGCTGAATCTGCGCAATGAAATCAATGACGCATTCTTCAGGGTTTTGACGCAACAACGAGAAAGAATACCGCGCAGTGTACGCATTCACTCATGAACCTCATAACACCCTGAGGACTTTTATCGCAGAGTTGATTGCCGCATTCTCAGCTACATAGAAGGCATCAACATGTTTTTGGCTTACATCCCCCAAGAAATTGTTTCAGTAAGTTAATATTGTGACTCTCCGAGAGTCTCATATTTGGATGCAAAACGGGTAGTAGCTCCAAAGAATCCAAAAGAGCGCTCCCAGCGGCTCCAGGTAGCTGGTGTTGGTTTCTCAGAAGGCATATTCCAAATTAGTGTGGGAAGATGCTACATCACGGCAGTTTAACCTCGTCGCCTGAGTGTTAAGTATGACGCGTAGCCGTTAGAGGGAACAGAACGAGCAGGTGTAGTATGAAATCGTTTAATCAAACCTTCTTACGTTACACTGGCTAGAAAGATCGAAAATTAATGAAATAAGGTAGGTAAGGTAAGATCATTTTCAAACAATCGCGTGAGCGCCGGTGTTCACGAAACAGTAAACTGCATACGTAACAAACGTCATGGGCGGCATCCTGCTGAGAGGGCTAATACGTGAGACAACTGCGACATTCTTGGTTTTAGGCGTGTATGTAGTGAAGGATCTGTGCACCGTAAGCCGAACACAGTACCCCATGATATGTAGCCCAAAGCTAAGGTGAAGCACTGCACATGCCATGAGACGTTTGCATTGGAGGTTAATGTGTGGGTGGTCAATGTGTGGGCGATCGCGATGACGTCTACTTTGGTTACTTGAGTGGCTCGTATTTTCTTGAATGCTGCACTACTAGCAATTAGCGGACGACGCATGGTGTACCGCATACATTGGCACAACGTAGGTGCTAAAGCGACCGCAGTTGACCGCACAGCCCTCTGAAATGTTTGACAATACATGACAAACAGGCATTCCGCTTCCAAAGATGGGTTAGCGGCTTTCATCCGATGCATATCTCGCAATGCCTGTCCTTCTGCGGCGATATGTAACTTACGGCAGTATGCAGCTTCGAGGTTTCCGCAATAAGGTTTAACAACGATAAACAGAATGATTCTTCCTTTTCTGCGCAAGATAGGTACCATTCCCCCTCCATCAACTCGCGACACAACAGTACGTAACAACACATGACCACCCATCATTAGCAGCAATGTAGTCCTGATTGTCAGGAATCAACCGTATACCCTCTGTTTGTCTCGAAACGCCTAACGCGGAAGTCTGTGAGAA
This sequence comes from Dicrocoelium dendriticum, assembly GCA_944474145.2. Lineage (NCBI taxonomy): Eukaryota > Metazoa > Platyhelminthes > Trematoda > Plagiorchiida > Dicrocoeliidae > Dicrocoelium > Dicrocoelium dendriticum. Next base: position 133,977,635 of record OX104063.1, read on the forward strand.
CTCTCTGCGACAGCACTTAGCCTGAACACCATCGCTTATACCTTTATGTCGAACCAACGGCTTTGTGATGCATAGCAATGAAAACACAGTTCCAATTATGTACATTTATAGCAACAAAGTGGGAGCAAGTTACAAATCAGTACAATGCATTGCGCGAGCCTAATTCCTCCTCACATAATCCATCATGTGCTGGCAGTGCTGAGACGTCACGCAGACTAGTGCCTCTGACACAATTCGCTTCATGAAACACAGTACCCATTCGGTCTTACACAGTACACCCTCAGAATCTCCCTGAAACATCTCGGAATATCTCTGCCTCATAGTTTACTTCACATATGTTTTATGATACACCAAATGCTCAAAATTGGATTAATGATGGAGGATATAGAGGAAGGCGCAAGAGGCTGCACGAACGGTACGACTCCACTTAGAATACGCACTTCAGATTCGTGTGGCATAGCACGTTATCGCAGATCAGAAAGCATTTTTCGACAAAAGTCGAACCTCTAACACTTAATGGTCCGCTTAACCACTGCGCACACCTGTCTTTGTTTTAACTTCTTCTCACGATTATCCACTCCATCAAGCCATCATCATCAGGGCTCCGATAAGATGAAGATTCAGTCCTCGAATTTTGGACACTTGACACAGGGTAGGATTTGCACGCGGTGAACGGCTTCTGGTGCGAGCATGACAGAGATCGAAATTTGTTTCATCAATCCACACCGCTCCTCTCCATTTACTATTCGATTGCAGCAGCGCAAAGACATAGGATTTTCGGGAATCGTCAGCAGTACGCATTGCATCTGAACCTTGTAAGGCTCGAACCCGCAACTCGACTATTTCCAGTCCGTGATTAGCACTACTGAGATAGGATTCCAGAAAGGATGAAACGGCCGTACAGTGCATTCCCAGACGTGTGATGGCTGCTGAGTGAGTCTAGATGTGATTAATTCCTACCTATATCATTTCATTCCCTTTCTACTCTGCTGCAAACATAGGATTTGCTTCTTCTTTTGTTCACCTGCGTTCGCAGATTCCGGAACTGCGTGTAATTTCTTCATGATTATCAGCCTCTCGTCCAAGAGTCGCGCTATTGTGCTGATGGTCACCTCAAGAATGAACACTGTCTATAACCGCAGACGAAGCATTTGCAGAGTGACCGTGGGTTCCGACGATACCCACTCTACCAGGCAAGCAATGTGGCTTTCTACCAGAAATCTTCGTTGCCCAAGCTATGCTTCCCTCTTTGTTCGATTGATTTCAGCCTTCACAACTAAGCGCGGCAGGTTTTCGGGTTGCTCACAGTTGTCTACCTCTTCATAATTCTTCAGTATTCTGCACTTGACCTATGCGGATTTGCGTGTACGGGTGACATTTTGTGCTGTCTTGAGTACAGCAAGCTGGAAGTCACCTTCTTGCTTCTCATATATACTTGTTTGCGCAAAGTTCATAATGTAGGACCGTGCTGAACCGGCAAACTAACGCCCGATAACTTTCCTCCCGTTCCTTCCAAGATCATGTAATCCGCTATTGCAGCGGTCATCATGGAAAACATGGAAAGATGCAATATGATCCAACAGGACCAACACAATTTCCGCCGAAACCAATCACGTAACACGAAACTTTGTCAGCCCGTGCCAGCTGGACGGCACTGTCGACCCCGAGGAAGGAGGTGTACCTCGATAATTTTGAAAACGTTCGATCGTCTTTGCCACAACATCCTCCTTCTCAAGCGTCAGAGCTGTGGGTTCGGCCAACCCATCCTGGGTTGCATATACGCATTCCTACTTCATCATCGCCTAAACGTGAAAGCCCGTAGCGCCTTAACTGACCAGAGAGAGGTGCAATGTGGTGCCCCAGAAGGCCCGGATCTAAGACCAAGGCATATCTTTGTTCGCGGCCTGAGTGTTCGCTGAGCTCAGCAGGTTGACTGCAAACGTTTCGTCACCACTCGAGGTGACATCGTCAGTGCGCGTGTAATTAGCAGAGTGGCGCGTACGAAGCGTCAGTGAGTGTGAGTAATCGATCTCCTAGCCGCTAGTCTGAGTTTGGATTGTTCGACAAGCACATGACCATCGAAATCGATCTCTGATTCTCACCTCGTAGTGTACGCGCGCGTGACTCTTCGGTTGTCGTCGTTTGATGCAGTAGTCTGGCGTTCCGTTCCGTTAGATTTATTCTACTAATTCGATGATCTTTCATCCGTAGTGCTGTATATATAGCATCTATTTCAACGTGTCGGTTTATTGAATTGTCGGTAGAATACCATGCTTCCAAGAATTCTCTAGCTTGCTTCGAATTTCCACGGGCTAGGATATTAACGTTCTCTAGGTCGAAGTGGTGGCCTCTTGGTCTTCATGCATGGAAATCAGTGAATGCGGGTCGTGTCTCCGCATGGTCATTCTGTGTTCGTTGATCCGTGTTGGCAGTTTCCTTCTAGTTTGCCCGATGTAGTGTTTGGCACACTCTTTGCAGTTAATTTTTTAGATGACATCATTCTGACTGCCTTGTTTAACTTTGTCCTTCGATCTTGAAAGCAATCTTCGCAAAGTACCAGTTGGTTTGTGCGCTACCAAGATTCTATGCGATCGCAGCAATCTTGACGTCAGTTCAGATACATTCTTGATGTAAGGAAGTGCTACCCGTTTATCTATGTTTTCCTGCCGTTGTTGCTGCACCCTCTTCTTTAGTCTTCTTCTGATGAAGTTTCTTGGATACCCGTTAAATGAATAAATAAATAAATGATATATTTCTCGACATGCGAGACACAGGCAGACTACGAGCCTGATCATGTGGTACAACAAAGTCGGGTAGTGGAGAGGGATATTCAGTGATCTATTGTGTTCACATAGGAATGTTTCAGTGCTAAATCAATTAAAAATAGTAAAGGAGTAAGAGTAGTAGAAGTTGAGAGTAAGAATAAAAGTAGATATAAACTGTCAGTTTAATTGGAGTAATACGACCCATCATGAAACCGTCTCCCGGAGACCTGCTTCCACACTTCTCTTCCACATCTCATCTGGCCATGTGCTATGGTGACGTTATATGTATACAGTTATGTGGGGGCCTGTGATATATATTAAGCTCTCCCCATCGTATAGCCATCTTTTATCTGATTTGTTTCTAGCACTGTATTGTGGGGGCCTGTGTTCAATGAAAAGCTCTCCCCATCATACAGCTATCTATTAGCTGATTCAATTCCAGCACTGTACTGTGGGGGCCTGTGTTTCATATTAAGCTCTCCCCAGCGTACAGCCATTATTTGGCTGATTAGAATCAAGCACTTGTGATATGTGCCAGTGAGTTTGTGATAACTCATACTGCATGAGTGTGCTGCATTTTTTTCGGAAGCGTTTATCCATAGCCTCGGGAGATCGGCCCAATCCTGGCCAACACTGGAAGGAGAGAAATAAGCAAATAAAAGTGGGTGGACGTACAGTAACGTGAAATGCTAGATTTTCGTCCGACGTTGTTCGATTCAGATTGTACAAGTTTCACTGGTAGCTGATAACCTCAGGAATATACGTGCTTTTTACAGAAAAGGAGAAGAATTTTCGGAGGAAATAGTAAGATAGCTCCGGCAGTTGTCGGAGATCAAAAGGGGAAAATTGGTGGTGCGAAATAATTTGGTATGGTACTGAGAAATGTTGTATGTACGCGTGGTATTTTTCACGGAGGGAGAGAAAACTGTACGCAAAGTAAAGTAAGTTAACTGTCGTTCCAACTGTTCAGCTGAACAATGAACAATGATTTATAACGGGTAAAAAAGCATATGCTTGACAGGTCCCGTAGGGTGGTTGGAGCAATAGATAAAATGGAAGGATAATCGAACAAGTAAATCGTTTTTAAGCCTCGACAGATTTCAACGCGCCACTTCATAATGATAGTTTGAAGTATGGACTGGATGTCTGCACCCAAAGTAGAGCTGTTATATTACAGCAAATGTGGGAAAAAGTAATCAAAGGAACGGATAACGCTCACTCGTGTGTTGCTTCCGTTGAGAGATGTGGTACGTTACTCCAGTTTGTATACATCCATGTCGCTCATTGGGACACTTCTGTATGTAACATCACCGCCACTTTGCGGGGAGGGTCAGTAACCTCATGGTTTGGGTCTCGTAATTTCGTCCTCCGAATAAGACGTGCTATGCCAAATAATGCAAGTTGGAAAGTGTGTCATCTAGGCGCTTTTTAAATAATGCCAATGTGGGGGCAAGGACGACGTGAGTGGGGAGCGCATTCCAAGCACGGGACACACGGAGTGAGAAAAAGTTTCGTCGACAATCAAGTCGGCTGTAGTGTGTAGCCAGTTTGAGCTGATGACCTGTCAGGTTGGTATTTTGGATCAGCTGCAAGAGACTGCGACATGGGTGATTTGGATTCATCAGTATTAAGTAGACCATGATGAGGTCTCCTCGGTGACGACGATATTCGCCACTGTGCAATCCCAGAGACTGCAGTCTGCGTTGGTAGGGGATGTGAAACAGGCCTCTGACGAGCTTCGTTGCTCTACGCTGTGGAGCTTCAAGTGCACTGATGTCGCGCTTGCGCCAGGGACGGCAGGCGTGGATCGCATACTCCAAGTGGGGTCTCACGTAAGCGCTCAGCATTTGCGGAAATACAGATGGCTCGAAATTTCCGAAAGCCCTCCGTAAGAGTCCGAGATGTTGACTGGCCCTTTTCGATGCCTTTTCAGCTTATCTGGAGCAGCCAAGATCGTCCTGCACGATCACTCCGACGTCGCATTCCTGGGAAGCATGTTGCAACGGCTGGTCCCCGAGTAAGTATTCATGGATGAGCTGGTGGCGTAAGCTCACGACTTTGCACTTTGCGACGTTGAAGTGGAGCATGTTTTCGGATGACCAAGTGTACGCCCTGTCCAGATCGCTCTGCAGTGTTGTGTGATCGTCCTCTGTCCGGATGTCATGCCAAATTTTGACATCATCTGCAAACAGCAAGAAGTTCGACTGTAGTACACTGGCAAGGTCGTTAATGAATGTTAAAAATAAACGTGGCCCCAGTACTGACCCTTGTGGCACACCGCACTGGACGTCAATTGGGTCGGACATAGAGCTGCGGACTCTCACATTCAGCTGACGTTGAGTGAGAAAGTTGGCGATCCAACCAAGCACAGGGTCAACGATTCCGTAGCCTCGAAGCTTGTGTAGGAGGATGCGGTGGTCCAAACGATCGAACGCCTTCGAGAAGTCCAGGTAGACAACGTCGACTCCAAATCTAGCATCAGCTGACTCCGTCCAGCTTGCTCGGGCCAGCAGCAAGTTTGTAGTGCAGGATCGATTTCGGCGGAATCTGTGTTGCTGTGGCACTATGATATTGTTGTTTTCCAGATATCCCAGCAGCGCCTCCGCAATTATACGTTCCATTACTTTGGATAAAACTGGGAGGAGAGTGATTGGACGGTAGTTCGACGGCTCCGCACGATTACCGCTTTTGTAAATGGAAGTGACTAGCCCATGTTTCCACATTGTGGGAATCAGCATTTCGTCAAGACAACGTTGAAAGAACCGAGCTAATGGTTCGGCAATGTTTAGGGTCGCTGCCTTCAACGCCCTCGGTTTAATATCGTCTACGCCTGGCGAGCTGTGCACACGCAACGACATTAGCGTTTTCAACACATTGGTTGCCGTGAACGATACGTTGTGTAAACCTGGGAACGGTGAGAGCTCTGTCAAAATCGGGTGAAGGGATGGTTCACTCCGGAAAGTATGGAGGAAGTGTTGACGAAACACGTTGGCCGCATCCTGTGCAGTTTGCGCATGACCATCTGTTGCACGCAAGACCGGGATCCCGCGCTGCACTCTACGGAGTTTGTTGATATGTCTATACAACAGCTTTGGATTTTTGCTGAATTTCGCCGCTAAGTTCTGTTGGTGCTGGAGTTTGTCTTCGCGAATCAACTTGACGCAGTGGTTTCGTTGAGTTGTGTAGACTCCCCAGGTCAGATTACTTGGGCAAACTTTGTAAGCTTGTCAGGCCGAATCTCTTAAGGCCATAAATTTTCTCGTACGGCTTTTTAGGAACGAATCCACTTGCTTCGGGCGAAAGGCCTTGCCTTCTGATGCATTTGCCACTAGCTCAGTGAATTTGGTGACAAACATCATCCAAGCCTCATCGGGCGGATTCTCGGTCAGGAAGGACCAGTTGGTGTCTTGAAAAAGGTTAGACAAGATGTTGTAATGTGTAACCATATAAGTTTCCTCGTTGTTCTCTCTAACGTACTCCGAATAACAGATGTAACGAAAGTGCAACGTCGCGTGATCACTACGACCTAGTGGTGTAGCTATGGTAACGGTGTCAATCATTAGTTCCTCGTTGGTGAGCACAAGGTCCAAGACAGAGGGGGTGTCACCCGTTCTGAAACGAGTGGGGATGACATTGTTATACAGTGATACATCGGTAATCACTTTTTGCAAATCAGCCTTGAACTGTTCGCTGGGCGATACTGGAACTTCGAGTGCGTGCAGATTGAAGTCCCCCACCAGAAGAACGTGACTGTGTGGACGTGTCAATACTCGTTTCATCGCAGCAGCAAGGCCTTGATCCATTTCCAAGGTAGACATTGGAGGACGGTAAACTATTGCTAGCAAACACACATCGCCACGTCTCAGGTGCATACGACACCAAAGAGAATCGTTGATGTTTGCTTCTGAGTCATCAATGATCTCAACATGTAGGTCGGATCGATAATACAAAAGCACTCCGCCTCCTCTGCTAGGCCGATCTTTTCGTAAGGAACTCATGCCAGGTAACGCAATCTCGGCATCCGCGATTTCCGTGCTCAGCCAGGTTTCGGTGACCATAACTAGGTCCCAGAGCGTGGAGACCTGGCGAAATCGAAGTTCTGTTAGCTTGCTGAGAAGACCTTGTGCATTAGTATAGAAGCAGGTGAGGGCATCGGTGGTTAGAAGAGTGTTTGTAGATTCTGGTTTTCGGTTGGAGTTTACGCCGACCCTTGTGGGGTCGGCTGCCGGTAGTTTTTTTGTAGGCCCGATGCTGCAGACCCTAGGGCCAGTTCAGGTCGTTGTATTGAGCTCTCAGCGCCAACAAGTGGGTGACCAACTTGTCTCCTTTCAGCCGGCAGTGTTTTTTGGCATTTCCTCTGGTCTGAGCTACATGGCGGCAGAATTGTATTGGTACGTTGCTTGCTTAGTGTGATAGGGCCTGTTGGTGGTTCAGTGCACATCGTCTTTATACGTATTTCGGATGGTAGCATTTGACGCATTTTGCGCCACGTCTTGATCACATATTCTACCGTCATTTCGGAATGCAACGATATTTTCATCACTCGGGGACCACATCCTTTGTAGTTAGGTGAGAGTGGTAACCTTGATGTCGAAGTAGCAATAACGTTTTCGAGTGAGAGCAGTTCGCGAATAAAACGTCATTCATCCCAGTCATGCGCTTTGGCCTCTAGATCGCTTGAGGTCTTGAGCTCGGGGACACCGTGAACAAGAACAGATTTGGCGTCTTGTCGTTTACGGAAGTCGTCCGGATTTTGTTTGCGTTTTTGACGTTCGCTCCAAGGAACATCTGGAAAGATTCGAACTGTGCGGTAAGAGGAGAGGCTGATTTCGTTGAGGGGATTTGTTCAGAGTGAATGTAAGCGTGGAAGATCATGGTAGGTTTTCGGAAGGTGTTATCAAATGGATCCAGTCAAAAGCAGAAAGATTAAATCAACATTGATTTCGCTGAGCACGTAACACAGCAGCTCGTACCTAAGGGAGGGGTCCAGGGGAAAAGATAAGTAGAAAGTAATTAGCGTTGCAGAACAAATGCGAAATAATTTGCTCGAGAGGAACTCTAGGGCACATTTCCGCCTTGGTGAGTGTGAACGTCATTGTTAATCAGAATATTTTTGCCTTTAAAAAACACGTTATTGCTACTGAGAAATTTGGGGAGGGTAGTAAGATCGGGCAACAGGAGAATGAAAAAATCCCCTGATATTTATACTATATCCATCTTGCTCCTATTTCGTACGGGGATTCACTTGTCAAGGTAGGTTGCAATATACCGATCGCTGTTTCGACGTTTAGAAAGGAATGTATAACGTGTCGGAACTTCATCCCTGACTGGATTGCACGTATTTCAGATGGAAGCCTGTTCCACAATATGGAGTACTGATTTAGGAAAAAGTTGTCAGACAGTTTCGTTCGTGATCTTTTCACTTTTACTTTATTGTGATTGATATTTCGGGTGCGATAATTTGATAATTCTGCTCGTTGTACCGATGGGCGTGAAGAATGTATTTTTTGGGTAATTGTATCAAGTAAGATGAAAAGGTTAAGTTTCATTCTTCGCAGCCACAGTGGATCAAGTTTTAAGGCAACGCAACGATCCATGTAAGATAGGGTGGTGGAATAGCCTAGAAGACGCTTAGTAAATGATCGTTGAACACGTTCCAATGCCATACGATCACTCACTCTAGAATTACAGTAGGTGATGGAGCCATATTCAAGCAGCGGGCGCGATTTTATTCTATACATGGTGTTAATGGATTTTTTTAAGTTAAATGTTTTGAACAAAAGCCCAATGCTTCGGCGGGCTTGAGCTACGGTGTGTCCTGCGTGTTCGGAAAAGTTAAGGGTGCTCGAGTAGTGGATCCCTAGGTCACGGATAGTGTGGCAGTGAGACAATGGTTTACCATCTATAGTTAGCGAACCTGGTGTGATGTCACATCTGTAGGATACCACGTGGCATTTATCAGTAGAAAATGTCATCATCCATTTGGAACTCCATGAGTCCAGTGTACGTAAGTCATGCTGGATTACGCTAAGCGTATCACTGACCTCAGTTGGATTAAAAGTGTAAACAATTTTGATGCCATCGGCAAACAGGAAAGGTTTGCCGGAGGCAAAGACATCAAAAATATCATTTACGTAAAGTAGGAATAAAAAGGGTCCCAGAACACTAACTTGTATCACACCACTGGTGACTGGCTTTGGAGTGCTTGTTTCGTGCTCGATCTGAACAACCTGGGTTCTATTAGTTAGGTAAGAATCAAACCATGAAAGCAGAGGGTTGTCTATGCCATATGCAGTTAGTTTGGATAAGAGGTGGTTATGAGGGACACGATCAAATGCTTTGTGCATATCGAGGTAGATGACTATCGCTGATGAACCGTCATCGAGCGAAGTAGTCAGGAGACTGAGAAAGTCTATCTGACATGTTATGCAGGATCGCGTGCTTAGGAAGCCGTGTTGTGAGGTGTTGATAAGATTTCGCGACATCATGAAGTCCACAGTTTTGGACTTTATGTGACGCTCCATCATTTTAGAGAGGATAGAAGTATGGCTTATTGAGCGGTAGTTGCTCATTTCATGCACAGACCCTGACTTGTAGCGAGGAATGACTACAGCCGTCTTCCACTGTGATAGCACGGTACCGGTGTTCATGGATAGAGAAAAAAGATTCAAAAGTAGTACAGGGAAGTCAGATCCACCGTATTTTATAAGCGTTGGTGGTAATTTGTCAGGTCCGGCATACCATGATGACTTCGTAGAGGTGATAAGTCGATTTATATCACGAAGTTCAAAATCAACTGTGCAGATCTTGTCATCAGTAAGCAGAGGGATAATGTGCGAGGGAGCCGCAGCAGTGGTGTTAAAAGTAGAACAAAAGTAATTATTGAAATCCCTGCTTATTTTAGCTGGATTGTTAGTTATTTGGTTACCAGAAATCAGGATGGATGGGGTTTCCGTATTCTTGTTTCTATATTTCATCAGCTTGGTGAGTTCTAGGTTTTTATTCATGCTATTTAGCGCCCGTCTTTCTACGTCCATAAGGCTGATATGCCGAAGTCTGTCAAGTTGAGCAAGGATTTTTTGTTGTAGCAATACTAGGGAGAAGTCATTTGTTTTCAAGTAGTAATTTCAGAGTCGTGCAAGTTTGCGTGAAAAATTTCCGGGGGTGGACTCTAATTTTATTTTTCTGGAATGACGGCAATAATTCAGTGGTATTAGAGCATCTAGACACATCTCGATGTTCTTGTAGAACTCATCGGCTGCCACTTGTGGATCATTGGTTAGGAAGAAATTTTCCCCGTGCAAGGATCTCAGAAGGGCGGAAAGCGATTCCATGTGTAACAAATTGTATGGTCGGTAGAGGACGGCAGATTTAGTCGGGGTAGGATCAGAAAATGGCTTATCGAAGGTGAGTTGGACCATCTTGTGATCGCTTCCAGGGAAATTGTCTAGAACAACAGCAGAAACGTTGGATAGGCCTAGTGTAAGGAATAAATCGAGAGTGTGGTTTCCCCTGGTGGGTGAATGGACATGTTGTGTCCATCCATATATATGTAAAGAAGACATCAGTCTCGAATATTTAGTAGGTGCGGCGCACGACCTCCAGTCAATATCACGCATATTGAAATCTCCTCCTAATACTTTGCATTTAACTGATAATTCTGCTAAGTAGCAAAACAAGCGTTCCAATGTTCGTAAGTCATCCGTACTGGGATTCGGAGGGGAGTAAATGCAACCCAAAACCATCGAGGTTCTACTTAGAGTAACATGTGCAATTATGTTGTCAATATCGCTGTCTTGAATGGAAGCGCACAGTAGTGATGCTTGGAAGTTATTTGATATATAAATGATGCAACCGCCACCAGGTGCTGAGGTTCGACACGCGAGAAAACTATGATATTGATCAATGTGATAGCAAGACTGCGGAGTTTCGCTTGTGAACCATGTCTCTGTAGCTAGGATAAAGTCAGGTTGAAAGAGAGACACCATGGAGCGAAGAGTGGGCATCTTATTTCGAAGTGAGCGAGCTTTGAAGAGAAGCGATTTAGTGGATTGTGACTGGATAGGTAAACACGCTAACTGGTTGAATAAGTTGGGGTAAATATCTGACGATGTGTCATCATAAGTTGAGGTGGAAGGAGTGGGGTAATTTTGAGCTGGAATGGAAATGGATGATGGTGCAGGAATAACTACCAAATTTAAGTCTGAATACTTCTGAGAAAGTTCAGAAAAAGGTTGAAGGCTTGTTGGGGAGGGATGACACTGAGTTTCCTCCCAGGTCTACAAAAAAAGACTGCTCATTCAGTCTATCAGGGATATAAGTAGGATTGCCATTGCGGGAAGGGTCAATAGGTAAACATGGTGCACCAAGAATGGATGCAGCAGACGTTTTCGGGTGGACAGAAACATAGGGTCGAGCAAGTAACCTACTGAAGTAAATGTTTGATAAGTAAGGAACTGTTCGAATGGCACTTAGCTTACTAACAAGCGATTCCAACGTGGGCTGGTCGACAGAGGTAAATCTGACTGGTGCTGGGTAGGCCTGTATCCTCTTGGGCACTCTAATAGCATTAAACATATGAGATTTCACATTAGCCACTTTACCTAAAGTTGTAACGACGTCAATGAGATCAGTAGAGTCAGGAATATTGAAAGCAAGGAGACTGTAAACTAATGGTTTCTTTGGCCTTATGGGGCAGGCGGCAATTTTATTGGGCAATGGGGTTTGAACTGGTTTAACCACGAGAACTGCAGGTGTGGCTGTAAGTTTGTGGGAAATAGGGTGATCCTGAGTATCAGCCGAGTCAAGATTTTGGGTGGTAGGATCAGAAGAACCCTCGTTCAGTGAAGATGGATTGCTAGATACCAAATTTTTGTCTTCAGCTAGTGGCTCGTTTGTTTGCTGCGTATCAATTGCTCTAGGTCTTTCGTCGTCAAGGAAAGCAGTCAGGTCTCTGGTCACAGTGCTGGTCAAGTCTAAATCGACAAGGGAGTTAGTGATCTGTGGCTGCTGTACATAACTGTCCCCTGGATGCGATGTTTCAGGTTGATAGCGACGGTGGTGCTTTGTTTTAAAAATCATAGGCTCTAAATTATCCGCTGCACGTAGCGTTGTTAGTGGAGAGTCGAGGGGGCATATTATACTTATGGACTGGTTATGGGTGTCATCGTGTGTAGGTAACCTTAATGTTGGGGTGTCAGTTTGGCAGTTGGGAATGGGACTAGCAACGGTTGTAGATGTGACTCCATTTGAGGGTAACGAGTCTCGTCGAGAGATAAGGTCAGAATCTCCATGCAGGAGTAATCTTTGTAAAGGTGTTCTGTCAGCGATTACTCTCAGGGTCTTAAAGGTAGTGTTGGCAGCAATTAGATCACGTCTGCTTATAAACTCACTAGCAGTTAAAGCGCTATTAAATTTGAATAGGATTGGACACGAGTAGCGCTGGACTTTCTTTCTGAGTCTTATGCAACTGCATTCCGTGCCAACCATGTTAGCAGCTTTAAGTGATATATCTCGCAAGGCTGCAGGCGGAATATTATCCGGGACATTAAAAACAACTGCATTTCTAGAACGATGCATCCTAGAGACTACATCTGCTGCGATGAAATCGATAAGAGAACCTGCGGGTAACATATGCTCTACTTTGGGACTCAACGTCTTTTGCATTAGGGCAGTTATAGGTTCCAGTTCACGGAGGACAGTCAGAGAACTATCTATCGACAACATTTTCACTTTAAGCTGGGTGACTTCATCTTGAATGTTTTGCAAGTTAATAGGATGAAACGGCAGAGCAGCTGGGCATAATTTTCCTTCTGCTGAATTATAAGGTCTCGCAGTTTTAGAAGTTGTCGGTGCTTTGTGAGTTTTAACAGTCACTTTACGCTTTGGTAATCGACACTTGATGGCAGGTATATTAACAGAACATGAGGCTTTAGTTTCATCATTGCTTACAGATTGCTTATAAGCTGGGAGATTTGCGAGCTTTTTAATGCATTTCTCTCCATTCATTGTACTAATGGTGGAGCTTCTCGTTCTAACGTTGCTAACGAGCATCTTGTGATTAGCCGCTGGAGTTCAGGGCTTGTGATCTCAGTTAAGGTAAACTGGTTATTAAACTGGACTAAAATGGTTACTGTGTCACGAGGTCGATAAAAACCAACCAGGTCGGTAATCACAAAGTGCACCAAGGCGTTCTTTGTTAGTCAGTCGTCCTGTGCACACGTCCACTCTGAGTTTAACTCTGTGCCGTGTCCCGACGCGTCAATCCGTCCGTTTTGGTGGGCGCACACGTACAGTTCAATCCGACAAAGGGTGCGGCGATTGACCGGTAGTTTGACCGGAAGTTTGACTTGAGTGATAGTCCACGGGTTCACTATGTCGTTTGGCGAAAGCAGGGAGAAGATGCAAGTGTTGGTAGCAGCTTTACAAAACTACCGATTTGGCTGGAATCGGTTTTGATGGATGGGCCTCGTGATATGCTTTCCAGTGATTATTCGAACCGGGATCGAAGTAACAAAAGCGTTGATTTTGTCCACTTCCGTTTACACCTGATCGCAGCAGAAATTGGAAATCAGCAGTAGGCGATTATCCGTTAGGAATACAGTCCAGGAAATTTGCGCACTTTGTACGCCCGATCAAGCCTGATCGAATGAGTGTACTCGGGTGAATATGCGATAAGAACTGGATTCAAGAACGACGAAAAGGTAGGAGCAGCGAATTCCGGCCGGCCGGCCGGCCGAACACACATTCGTAGTTGTTTTGCACTACCCGGTATAGATAATTCTCTTCCTTCCTCCTCAATTCTGTCGTGCTGCAGTGTGTTTCGGCCCTATTGAAAAGGCTTTGAATGCAGATTTTCTTGTGGTTCAGTGGATGGTTGCTGTGGTAGTTCCATATTTGATCTGTGTGGGTCTTCTTTCGATATACACATGTCTGAAATGTTCCGTCAGTGTTTCTTTGGACCAGTACATCTAAGAATGGTAACTGGTTGTCCTTCTCGAGTTCAATTGTAAACTTGATATTCTGAAATGTGTTGTTGATTAACTCATGGGTATTCTGTATGGAATCACGTTTGATGATGACAAACGTGTCGTCCACGTACCGGATCCATAATTTTGGTTTGATTAACGGTATTGTGATACTCTCCAGTTTTTGCATCACAGCTTCTGCAATAAGTCCTGAGATGGGCGATCCCATGGGCGTTCCTTTCAGTTGTTGGTATACTTGCCCATCAAAGTAAAAATAAGTAGTCATGCAGAATTCCAAGAGTTCCCATACGCTCTCCGGCTTGAGGTTTCCTATTGTGTTCGGTTGATTTCGAAGTAATTCCATCATGGTTTCTTTTGTATATTCGTGATTGATCGACGTGAAGAGTGCGGTGACATCAAATGACAGCATGATTCAATTTTCCTCTATTGTAACACGCTTCAGTTTGTTGATGAATTGTTCAGCATTGATGATGCTTTTTTCATCAACAAACTGAAGCGTGTTACAATAGAGGAAAATGAAATCATGCTGTCGTTTGATGTCACCGCACTCGTCACGTCGATCAATCACGAATATACAAAAGAAACCATGATGGAATTACTTCGAAATCAACCGAACACAATAGGAAACCTCAAGCCGGAGAGCGTATGGGAACTCTTGGAATTCTGCATGACTACTTATTTTTACTTTGATGGGCAAGTATACCAACAACTGAAAGGAACGCCCATGGGATCGCCCATCTCAGGACTTATTGCAGAAGCTGTGATGCAAAACCTGGAGAGTATCACAATACCGTTAATCAGACCAAAATTATGGATCCGGTACGTGGACGACACGTTTGTCATCATCAAACGTGATTCCATACAGAATACCCATGAGTTAATCAACAACACATTTCAGAATATCAAGTTTACAATTGAACTCGAGAAGGACAACCAGTTACCATTCTTAGATGTACTGGTCCAAAGAAATACCGATGGAACATTTCAGACATATGTATATCGAAAGAAGACCCACACAGACCAAATATTAAAATACCACAGCAACCATCCACTGAACCACAAGAAAACCTGCATTCAAAGCCTTTCCAATAGGGCCGAAACACACTGCTGCACGACAGAATTGAGGAAGAAGGAAGCGAACCACCTATACCGGGTATTGCAAAACAACGGGTATCCAAGAAACTTCATCAGAAGAGGACTAAAGAAGAGGGTGCAGCAACAACAGCAGGAAAACATAGATAAACGGGTAGCACTTCCTTACATCAAGAATGTATCTGAACTGACGTCGACATTGCGACGATCACATAGAATCTTGGTAGCGCACAAACCAACTGGTACTTTGCGAAGATTGCTTTCAAGATCGAAGGACAAAGTTAAACAAGGCAGTCAGAATGATGTCATCTAAAAATTAACTGCAAAGAGTGTGCCAAACACTACATCGGGCAAACTAGAAGGAAACTGCCAACACGGATCAACGAACACAGAATGACCATGCGGAGACACGACCCGCATTCACTGATTTCCATGCATGAAGACCAAGGAGGCCACCACTTCAACCTAGAGAACGTTAAGATCCTAGCGCGTGGAAATTCGAGGCAAGCTAGAGAATTCTTGGAAGTTCCCATTTCATTAATATGAATCAATATCAGAAATCATTTCAGGGTAAAGAATCCTTTTCGGTAAATCTCATCAGACCCAAACGTTTACATAACAGTGATTGTGGAGATAGCGTCAACTGGGGCTGGGATTGACTTCTTGACTGTTTGAATGACCAAAATCGATAACTTGAGACAGAGATAGAGATGGTAGACCAAGTAAACTAAATAAACATGTGTACACAAGGCTCATTAGTACAAGGTAATTAAGTAGGTAAGATGACAGCCAAGTAACTAAGTAACGGTGTCCGTTGGCCAAGGTAATAATATCGGCCGTATAAATCGTTTTTGGACACATAATTCTGGCTTTAGATGGTGAATGTACATAGCCTCGGCGATGGATAAGAGCTGTTTGCGGAATCCTTGGGAGAAGTGTTCAGGGTTCGTGAACACATCCCGGCATGGTTTTACAGAGGCGAAATGAGGTCTTCAGACAGCTCTATCATGTCGCACCTCCTTGAATGTGGCCATACAGCTTCAGAGAATGACTTCAAAGTCATTTACTCATTATCTGAACACTTCTCCCAAGGATTCCGCAAACAACTCTTATCCATCGCCGAGGCTATGTACATTCACCATATGAAGTCGGAATTATGTATACAAAAACGATTCATACGGCTGATATTACTACCTTGGCCAACGGACACCGTTACTTAGTTACTTGGCTGTCATCTTACCTACTTAATTACCTTGTACTAATGAGCCTTGTGTACACATGTTTATTTAGTTTACTTGGTCTACCATCTCTATCTCTGTCTCAAGTTATCGATTTTGGTCATTCAAACAGTCAAGAAGTCAATCCCAGCCCCAGTTGACGCTATCTCCACAATCACTGTTATGTAAACGTTTGGGTCTGATGAGATTTACCGAAAAGGATTCTTTACCCTGAAATGATTTCTGATATTGATTCATATTAATGAAATGGGAATCTTTGCTTTGCTGAAGATCAGCATTGCCCGTGATTCATTGAAATTCTTGGAAGCGTGGTATTCTACCGACAATTCAATAAACCGACATGTTGAAATAGATGCTATATATACAGCACTACAGATGAAAAACCACCGAATTAGTAGAATAAATCAAACGAAACGGAACGCCATAATACTGCATCCAACCACGACAACCGGAGCGTCACGCGCGCGTACACTACGAGGTGAGAATCAGAGATCGATTTCGATGGTCATGTGCTTGTCGAACAATCCAAACTCAGACTAGCAGCTAGGAGATCGATCACTCACACTCACTGACGCTTCGTACGCGTCACTCTGCTAATTACACGCGCACTGACGATGTCACCTCGAGTGGTGACGAAACGTTTGCAGTCAACCTGCTGAGCGCAGCGGACACTCAGACCCCCAACTGAACATCGTGAGCTACCAACATTTGCTTCCATATCGCAGCTTATTCTTGTCTTCATCAACGTTTTGTTTTTCGCCGCCAATTTCAAAATTTGGCGAACTATCAGGACGGTAAACGACCACATGACATTACAAGGTGATCTTGTCAAGGCTCACGATTGGTCAGTTGGGAACATGCTGGAGTTCGACCTTGCCAAATGACGAGTAGTGGCATATACCACCAGAGAACTTATGCATACTGGCTTGGAAAACACATTTTGCAACGCGTCTCTCATGAAATTGATCATGGAGGGTTCATCCAATCCGAACACGGTTGCTCAAAACAGACCGCAAAAAGGAGCGGGGAAAGCTAATTAGCACATGGGTTTCTTGGGGAGAGCGTTTGGCCGGTCTGATCCAACTATTTTTTCACAAACGCTCAACGTTTACGTGTGACCATATGTTGAATACATCATTCAACTCTGGCACCCCTGGAAAAAGCATGATCTTGCTGATCTTGAGAGTCCACAATGAAGAGCAACAACAAGTGTTAGGGCTCTGACCCATCTCGCTTACCAGCAAAGGCTAAAGACCCTAGGATGTTTCCCTGGTTTATACCGTCGCCTTCGCGGTGATCCTGTTTTGGCGTTTCAGATCCTAAAGAATCCAAACTACGTATGTCGTCACAATTTCTTACTTCGATGCCATTACTTGAAGTTAGCAACACAGTACAGCCGGTTGGAATGTCGCCGGCATTTTTTCTCTCTTCGTGTGTCACAGTATTGAAACGCTTTTCCGATTTCTGTCATCTCCGCTTCTATATTGACTGAATTCGAAACTCAACTTAATGAAACAGTACACTGTTTGCAATACAAGACATGACCATAGTTACCCAGGCACAGCAAGACATAACCAAGCCACGTACACTAGTGAAACGTCGATGAGTTTTCTGATATGCACTATGTTCGATTCTGCTAGTACATTTACATTCTTTTTTCACTCTTTGCCTGCGGGAATTGTCCAGATTTGATTTGTTACCCATGATAAATCCATTGATCTTTGATTTGGCGGTCTCGTGCACATAAGCGTGCCTCTGGATTCAACCTCACAGCTAGGTTCCGCCTTACGAGGGTGGGTACCCCATCAACCAAGCCAATGGAGTGTAACACAATGGCGACTAACAAGAAGCTCTGCCACAGCAACTGTAACAATTGCGAGCTCTTATGTGTGAGCTTTTCGTCTCATCCTAGAAGTGCAGCTGCATATGTTATCGGTGCAGTATTGCACCAAATGTTTTGATGCAAGAAGGCAAAGCCCTGCCCACCTGTCGCACAAATCTTGATCATGGGATACACCACTCGAGCTCCTTCAACTTTACCTGTTGATCGTTTTTCCGAGCTTGGTAAAGAGATCGCATATGTTTCACCACCATGCGATCTCTTTACCAAGCTCGGAAAAACGATCAACAGGTGAGCAACCAAGCCGGGCTACCAGTGTTCCAAATTATTTCGAATACTTACAGGCGCTCAAGGCCAAGCTCCGCTCGCCGTTGGGAGGATTTTGCTTGCCGGCAAGTATCTACAAGGCAGCAGCTAGCCTTCCTCCATGATTGTTTGCGAAGAGACGTTCTTCCTCGCAGTGTCAACTACAGACCGCCGCTAAACCATCCCAGAGCTTGGGATGTTGCGCGTCAGTTCGGAAAACGTATAGTACGAATAATGATCACGGACGCTCATAATCGTATCAAGAAATATGAAAGATGTCTGGATGTAGAGCGAGCCACTTGTTTGCAAACCGTGGGACAACAACTGACAGAACAATTACAGTTGGCAATCGAACGCAGAGCAAACAACGCCGGAATGAAGAAGCAGGCCGCGATTCATGAAAAGATGTCAAACATTGACCATCTACCAATCATCATCATCATCATCATACACGTTAGCTAGAGGTGGGGAACACCTCAGCTACTGTGCCGCAATACACGGAAAAAAGGAAAGAGAGAGAGAGAGAAAAAAAGAAACTGGTGCAAGCTGGCTGAGCTAGCGGTGACGGATGGGCACCGTTCCGGTAACCTACCAACCGGCTGCTGTGCACCCAAAAATAATTATTATGCTAAATTACATAAGGCTAAGTAATGAGATCGTGGTTGGAGGGGGAGGCTAAGAGGGATGGGGTGGGACAAAGAAACTCACAGCACGAACGCCACTGAGGTCGGCTCCTAGCCATATCAGCAAGTGTGTCCAACCAAACGTGTTCATCGTCTTTCGGACCCCAACCAGGGAGCCGAGAAGCTCCAACCGAGGCCAGCTCAGAAGTGAGGGTCTTCATTCCTCTCGACCAAGTCATCGCTTGGCCACCCCTCCTCTTCCCCCATCCACACCCCCGGCGCGCAAACAACACACGTCGCGGAAGTCGGTGGGCTGGCATGCGTAACACGTGGCCGAGCCATCGGAGCCTGGTGCGTGAAATAACGGTGCTGAGCGGTTCATTTCCTTTTCCTTTGCCATAAACAAGGCGTCGAACACGCTCGTTGCTCACGCGGTGTTCCCACCAAATGTGAGCTAAATTACGAAGGCACCGGTGGTCGAACGTAACTAGCCTCTTCAGGTCCGCTGCTTTAAGCGGCCAGGTTTCACAACCGTACAGTATGGTCGAACGTACTGCTGCATTGTACAGTCTACCCTTCAGGGCAAGAGTGATGTCGCGCCGGCGCCATAAATGGCGAAGGTTAGCAAAAGCGCCCTGAGCTTTTGCTATACGATTCGTGATTTCATCTTCAATCCCACGGGCGCTGATACAACTTCCCAGGTAGTTGAATTTTTGTACGACTTCGAGCTGATCCCCACCAAGGGTCAGCGTAGGAGGCGGTTCAGACCAATCATGGAGAAACGCTTTGCACTTCGAGGGTGCGAAGCAAAGCCCGAAGTGACGGACAGCTAGTGCTAATCTGTCCAGTGCCGCTTGGCACGTTTGTGAGCTGTCACAGATGAGGGCAATATCATCAGAATAATCTAAGTCAAGAAGTCGTTCTCCTGGGAGTAGCTCCACACCTTCTAAGTCGTGTCCTGTAAACGCGATTTCCATGACTTCGTCAACAACGAAGTTGAAGAGGAAAGGTGACAGCGGGCATCCTTGTCTCACGCCGCTGGAGATATTAAAGGGCGACGACAACTTGCCGTAAGCCTTCACTCTGCCCGAGCTACGCGCATATAATGCTCGGATAATATTCACATATTTCTCAGGTACACGTTTCCTGAGTAGACAGTCCCAAAGTGTATGTCTATCCACCGAATCGAATGCACCTTTGATATCGAGGAACACGACAACGGTGGGCCGCCAATATATGTGACGGTGCTCCAACAACTGACGCAAGGTGAAGATGTGGTCAATGCAGCTACGACCTCGACGAAATCCAGCTTGCTGTTCACGAATCTGGCTTTCACGAGTGCCAGTCAGTCTGTGAAGGATGACAGAGGCAAGCAATTTGGAGGCGATGGAGATCAGACTGATTCCTCCATGGCTGCCGCATTCCGATCGTGAGCTTCTGTTGAAAATTGGGACTATGAAGGAGCGGCTCCAATCGGTTGGGACAGTTTCCTGCTCCCACAGTCTCACTAGTAACTCGTGTAAATCATCCACAAGAGCAGGTCCCCCGAATTTGAAGAGGGCTGTAGGAAGGTCATCAGGTCCCGCGGCTTTATTTAACTTCAACAGTTTGATCTCATGTTCGACTTCTGAGCGAGAGGGTGGATCCAAAGGGACAGCCCACGGAGCAGGGCGATCACTGGTCGGCGAGAAATCTAATTCCGACCGATTAAATTGCCTTTCAAAGTGCTCAGCCCAACGTTCCAGGCGTTTTGATAAGTTGTGGATAGGCTGTCCACTCTCGTCACGTATAGTTTCACTAACTCCAAGTCTCTTGCTGTCCGTTTTTCGGGATAAGGCGGAATAACTCACGATGGTTACCAAGGGTAGCGGCCATTTCCATCTCTGTTGCACGACTAGACCACCAGGATTCGCGGTCTCTCTTCAGGCTAGCACGGAGTTTTGCCCGGAGCTCTTTGCGAGTTTCATTGTGTTCGCTTCCAGCCGGAATATGCCGGCGAGCATCTATAAGTTCCAAAGACTGTGAAGAGACCCAATGTTCATGTTGGCGATTAGACATACCACATGAGGATTTTCCTGCAGCTAGTAAGGCCTGTTGCATATGAGACCAGTGAGCTTCAATTGCATCCAGTGAGCGTTTATCCAACTCACATAACAGCGTACTTTGATAGGCATTCAGAACAGCTGGATTCACCAGTCTGCTGGTGTCAATGCGCTCACAACATCGTCGCGAGCGTCCGCCAAAGCGCATCCGCATGTCAGCACATACAAGTGCATGATCAGTGTCAACACCTGTGCTCCAAATCGAGCGACAGTTCTGGACGCAGCCTCTCCAGCGGTAACTGATAGCAGTGTGATCGATTTGCGTCCACAGCTGGTTCGAGGCTGGTGGGCGCCAAGTCACCCTCCGGCGGGTGCTGTGTCTGAAATTAGTGCTCGCAAGAAATAAGCGAGCATCCTCACACAAATGAAGTAACCGCTCACCGTTATCATTACGGGAGCCTATACCATGTTGGCTGCCCAGACGTAGCTCATCAGTAGATAATTTTCCAACTTCAGCGTTCAGATCCCCAACCAGCACTACAGTGTTCGAGTTTCTTCTGTGGCGAATCAGTTCGTTCAGTTGGCGATAGAAGTCGTTCTTTACCGAGTCATCGCTACAGTTTGTCGGTGCATAGGCAGCGATAACGAATAGACACCTGTTAGTCCCACGCGACTTCGAAGTTTTGAACGAGCCAGCCAATCGGACCGCACACATCCGGCTACTGATTGGAATCCAATCAACCAGAGCAGCTTCATTCCGGGGACTCAGGGCAATACCAACACCGGCTTGGCCGGTGCTCGAAGCTGCATCATCACCGGATAGGCGCAATGAGAAAGTGCTGCTAGTGTCACCTGAATGGGATCGCAGAGTGAGTACAGAGCTCGAGTCTTGCAGGCGGGTCTCCGATAAACAGCAGATATCGATCGAGAGGGTCTCTAATGTTCGAGCAAGTGCTGCCTGTTGACCGATCTGAAGCAATGTGCGAACATTGAGGCATGCCAGTCTGAAGGAGGATCGAGGGCTCCAAATGGAAGCCGATGAACTGGAATGGGCCGCTTGCTTGGACATGGGCCTGTTGACAGTGCAGGAATGACGCTCTGCGTTCACATGTGAGTTGAAACTAAAAGACAAGCGACTACTGAAGCAAGGTGGGGGAGGGCCGAGAATTGGGGGGTTGAAAACAGGGGGGATAAAAGTGAAGCTGGAACGGGACGATAAGGGTGAAACAGCGCAAGAAGGGGAATAAGAAGATGGGAAGGCTTGAGCAGTAGCATCCAAACCCCTATCCACCCTGCTCGATGCAGCAGATAAGGCACCGTTGATTATCCTCTGAGGTGGCCAGAGCATCAGCAATTTGTTTGAGATAATATTCATGGTATTGCGTGGGCAGGATACTGTCAGGTTGCTCAGGCCTAGACAGGAGAACGATTAGGGTTCTCAACCAAAGCCTTTGGTTCAAAAACCTGGCCGCAAGGCAGCGGGTTTGGCACTGGACTACAAGGAGTCCGTTTTAAGGAATAAGGAGCCACCCTCATTCCAACTCACAACCTGGAGGACCAGGAGGCTGAGTTTGTCTGGCCTCTAACCATTGACCAATCTGGTATGAGTGGCTCTGAAGGTGCAAAAGCACCACCCAGTATAGCTCAATGGATCACTGAGGCACACAAACCATCGCACCACGGTAAGGTCCAGCCTCATTGCGATGGACCATCTACCAATACGGAGATGACAACGAATGCTGGATCAGAAACCTTTCTAAACGACCGCTCAGTGAGACAGAGCAACAGATATTCACCAAAGGATTGAACTACAATATCAAAGACGCGGCAACCACGGAGTTTTAGCGGAATTCGAAAACGCTCTACGGTCAAATGGACTTGGAGAAGAGATACAGGAGCAAATCCGACACACAATCGTCCCTGCCATGACACACGTCAAGCAATACAATGCCCTATCTCGACAAGAGCAAGAAGCAATGAAAGCCCTGAGATCCGACGAGTCAATTGTTATCCTTCCTGCAGACAAAGGACGTATGACAGTCATAATGGATAAGGCAGACTATATTGAGAAAGCAAACGACTTCTGAACGATACAAACACATACAGGCGCGTTAATTACGATCCGAAATCGCAGCTAACAAACCAAATAAACAGAACATTGCATGAACTATAACAGTTGAAAGAAATTACAGAAATTGAAAGGAATAAAATGAGAGCCCGTGACTCGAACATCGCCCAATTCTACGGGCTCCCAAAAGTACACAAAGAGGGTGCTCGGTTGCGGCCAATTGTTTCAATTCCAGGTACACCCACCTACAACCTGATGAAGGAATTGTGGAGGCGCCTCAAACATCTACTCAATGGTTCGCAGCACTCCGTAAACAACGCCAAGCAATTTCTAGAGAAGCTCAAGAACCTGCATATAGATCATGACGAAACGATGGTCTCCTTCGACGTCACCGCTTTATTCACATCTGTCAATTTGCAACTGGCAAAAGAAGCCATCATAGAACGCCTGAACAACAGAGATGAGAAAATTGGGAGTATGACGACTGCAAGCATTTGCAAGCTTCTCCAACTATGCCTCACAACTTACTTCTCGTTCAACGGAGAGATCTACGAGCAAGTGAAGGGGCACCGATGGGATCACCAGTATCAGGTCTGATCGCTGAGATCGTCATGCAAAAGTTGGAAGAAGATCTACTACCAGCTATTAACCCGAAGTTATGGGTACGCTATGTCGACGATACATTTGTAACACTGAAACGCAGTGAAGTAGCAGTCGCACACCAACTGCTCAATAATGCAATGGATGGGATTCAGTTTACAATGGAGTTAGAGGCAGAAATGATGCTCTCATTCTTGGATGTGTTGGTGACCAGAACAAAGAATGGTGCATTTCAAACATCCGTTCACAGGAAAGGGACACATACGGATCAAATTTCGAACTTCTATAGCAATCACCCAAAGTGCCACAAAATAAGTTGCGTGCGGACAATATTTCGCAGGATTGAAACACACTGCAGTACAGTGGAAGCCAAACGGGAAGAAGAGAAACACCTATACGATTCGTTCGAGCGCAATGGATACCCACGCAGCTTCATCCGCAGATGGCTAAACCATAAACTTATGAACACCGAGCCGATACCAAATGCAAGCAAGAGGGTCGTTTTGCCGTATATGAAGAACATATCTGAAATGACTGCCAGATTGCTCAAACAATACAGCATCGTGGTCGTTCATAAGCCAACCGCTACTTTGCGAAGAATACTATCAAACCCAAAGGATATTAGGAATGCACAAGAACGAACAAACGTCGTGTATAAAATAAATTGCAATAATTGTGAAATGAACTACGTGGGACAGACAGGAAGGAAATTATCCACAAGAATACAAGAACATCAGAGGGCTTGTAAAAAACATTATGCATCGTCTCTTGTCTCAGCGCATGTAGATGAGGAGGGATATAGCTTCAACTGGAACAAAACGGTGATTTTAGCTCAAACAACAACACAAAAAGAAAGAGTTTCTAGAAGCATGGTACTCCTCTAATAATTCGATCAACTTGCGCATCGACATCGACCCCGTGTACCATCAACTCCAAAAGAAAGATCTCCGGCGAATCGCAAGACGTGGTTCAGCCGTGGAAGCAAATGGGCAGAGATCACGTGGCGCAAATCGAAATTGCCACCTTCAAAAGTCACCTACCCGTGGATGACGGACTGACAATTCAATAAACAACATTATACATTGCTTATTACCGCGCTAAAGATGCCACCTCGCATGGTGGCATGGTGGAAAAACCATCAACAGGTGAGCAAGCAAGCCGGGCTACCAGTGTTCCAAATTATTCCTTTAACTTCGCCAAACAGTTACAGTGCACGGTTGCAAAATTTCGGTAAGCTAGGAGGGCTAATACTAAAAGCTATTATTTCAAATGAAGCCAAAATCTACCTGTATAAAACTCGTATACGTTCCCTACACGAATTTTTCTCGTTAATATACTGCAATGTATTAAAAAGTCATAGAACATCAATAGAAAATGTACGGTGCTACTTTGCGATACGCCTAATGAGAAACCCTGATGATGTTACTTATTATGACCGTTGCTTTGAGATGAATATAGAACCTTTCGGGTCAAAGAGACTAAAATTCAACCTAAACTTCCTGTTTTTATAATCGACAAACGCGTCTTGACCTCAGACATACATTTCCTCAAGTACAATAGAAGGAATAGAGATAGCACCTTACAAATCGAAAAGGTATGGACTAGCCTAGGATCAAATTTCTTTCTTAACCGCTATGCAGTGATGTGGAACAAACTACCGCCGGATCTGAGAACGTGTGACAGTGTTTTTCGTACTATACTTTACAAGGCATTGACAGTGAATAAAGTAAAGGATATACTAAACACAGACGTGAGTATAGCCACGTTGTATGAGGAAGGGCCGAGCACCATATATCAAATCACATAAGTCACTGAATCGAAGTCAACACAATGCTACCACATTTTTATTTATTACGCAACTAGTTCCGCACTTTTAACTAACTCGCTGTTCCGTCCGGAGAAATCCATGAGCAAATTACAGGGCGATTACCGAAACCCGTCGATATCACTACCTAAACACCTCGGCTGCCCTGTATGGATGGACCGTTGAAACATCAACTCGTGAACACCTTTCTCAGCATCGGATTGAACGCAAACCCTTCTTGACGATTCAATTACCAAACTTATCGGAGTAACCCTACGGTGCGTGTCCTGCACTATCGAGACAAAGTATTCATGTATGATTTATTTAGGACTAACATTTTATACTCCTAAGGTAATGTTAAATATTTCTTTTTCTTGCGCGGAGGCGACATTCCAGAACCAGAGAACTGGCTACATTGCCCAGCGCTATCAATTCCTGTACCTTTCGAAAGCAAGTAAATGATGATGAATCTAAAAAATATTTTCAGAACTGTTTAGCATATCGGAACTGCGAGCAATCATCCGCTTTTGAGACTTCACCTGTAAAATTTAGCCGGTCTCTAACGTAAATATTTTATATTCTTCTTTACTTTACTGTTGACCACGACTGGGTCGATCTCCTGAGGTGACGGATTTTAAGCTTCTAAGGCTAATAATTATACCTATGTGAAGCCCATTGCCATTGGTTTCATAGCGATAAAAAGTGCTTTACTCAAAGAAACTAGCGGCTTGACTGTCCACACTATATACACACACAAAAACAGTTTTAATGATGAGTTACATAAGTGATGGCTTACCTGCTTTAAAAGGCATATCGGCACACGGCCAGATGGGGCATGGAAGTGCGAGTGAAATCCATCTAGATGGTAACCCGCATGGAAGCAGGTCCCAAGGAGGCGGTCCCACTAATGGTCGTATTACTTCACTTATGCGTTTTATTTCTGTACACTTGTTACCTTTTAAAAGCTTACAATCTTCTCGAAAGATTTAACTGACCAATTAGCCATGTCTACCAAAAAGCTTGAGGACTGCTTTGGAAAATTTGAAAAATATAACATCTGCTCCTTGCGATTTTGCCGTACACCAAAAATCGTAATATCCAGTTGGACCGTACCTCGCATCGACGAGAGATATACCTTTGTTTTTTATTCACCACAAATGTATATTACCCATGCAAAAGCATGGTATTACTTGTATATGTCTGATCTCCGCCACATATGGATGCAGCTTCTCATTTAAAGGGAAATAGACACATTATGACTATCATTATACTTTCGATAGCTAGAGTAAGAAATGAACACTGCTCCATCCGTATCTTTCCACACATCCCATAGGGCGAACGTTATTGAGTTAACCACACCTTAGAAGACTACCGAAAGGAAACTTCAACTAGAACCATAGTTCTTCAAGGGATTCTTGTAACTGTAGTATGCGATGATCATGAAATAATAACCCACGATAAAGAACCGTGGTGTTATATTTGTGAAACACTCTGCTTGGATGATGTGTTAGCGAAATCCGTGTCACGGCTGCATACCTCACCGAACTACAAAGGAAGTGGCCCGAGAGTGTTGAAGGTGGTCCTACAGTCAAAACCTATGGTAGCTTGGCTGCTAAAAAGCTGGCACATGTTTCGTTGCAGGCTACCATCTGAGCTTCGGCTGAAGACAGTTAGCGATATGCCTTCTAGAGATGATACATCACTCGACGAACCAAACGCGATGGGATCTATAAAAGAAAAATGCACCAGTAGTGTGTCTAAGGAACCCATAAAACCCTGTAGAATATGATATTGACCAGACACAGTAGACCGTACGTAGATTAGACAGGGGACTAACTATGCAGAGGATGAATAAGATGTTGAACCCTTCTCGAAGTACACACCGAAAAGACGATTAGTCGCCGGCCACTCACTGGTTGGCGAAACTTCACGTATGGGTTGCACAACCTACGAAACATTGTTTAAATATGAGAAACATTCATGTGGGTACATTAACGCCCAAGGGCTCTTCAGTAAAATTACCGAACTTCGGCTACATCAGGTTGCGAATGCTTGGGACCTAATTCCTATTATCGAAACTTGGTTGCACCAAGAGGTAACTGATGCTGAGGTTAAGATGGAAGGAATGTCACTCATCCGGAACGATCGTCCCAGCAGAAGAGTTGGGGTCCTTCTCTACTACAGCAGCGACTTGCCGTTACCGACTCACTCTAATGAAGTCTCCGACTAAGACACAAAGACGCATGTCTCGTAGCTGTCGTTTACTGCCCCCAACGTCCACTCCGGAAACGGATTCCCGCTTGATACGTGTCCTGAACAGAGTAACACGCTGTTATAGATGAGGGAAACGCCTCTGATATGATTGCGTAAACGATGCCTGTTAAGATTGTCACTGGCACGGTTGGAGCACGCCTATGGTAACGGCTTGTAACGCTGGCCAATCGAACGGAGTTGCGCTGACCTGATGACGTTAGCTTAGCCGGTGAGACGGAAATTGAGCGAACGTGAGAACGATCCTAGCCGCACGTATTCGGGTAGACGCTGAGCCTTCGGAACGGACGCACACGAGAGGGGGTTACGATAGACACGCGCTAATGACTTAGACGCGAACGCTGGCAGGCTAACGACGCACACACAATCACGTGACCCGACCGACTCCCAAGTAAGGCGAAGAGGAAAGAAAGACAGGCGGTCCTCTGAAGGCTCTTTTACGACCAACAAAGGGCGAATCACAGCCAATGCTATGGGTTATTAAGTTAGGGAAAACAGTCACCACGAAGAGGTGGTAGTTTGCAAAAGACCATTGTCAAAAGGTGCGCAGTTGGGCCGCGTCTCGGAGTGGCTGAACGTTGCTGCGTTGTGGGGAGGAATTGGACCTCGCTTTCCACAGCCATTCTGCCGGAGTTTCTGGCGCGTTTTTGCGGGAATATTTGATGGGCCCGCAACACACTCACTAGGTAAAGCCACATTCTCATCGCCGGGGACTTCAATCTACACGATCTGGAGGTATCGGCATCACCCAGTGAACATTTCAAAGCAGACTTTCATGAACGTAGTGCTAATATTCCTTTGTGCAATCATTTCAACACGCCCGCTAGTTTCAGTACAGCAAACAACACGTCCATATTGGACCTTGTGCTCACGAATGAAGTGCTCATGGTTGACAAGCTATTGAAAAATGCTCCATTAGGTCTCACTGACCGTGTATTAAGAACGTTCAACTATATGTGTATGCAGAGTATCCATTTGAATACTCGGAACTAACTCATACAATCACACGCTAAAACGTCTTGAAAGAATTCGTCGACGCATCTGCTTGAGAATCCTTAAACAACAGTCCCCTTTACAAGGTTTGGACAGAGTTAGTTAATAAACTCAGCGACATGGTCAACAAAGCATCAGAGACCAAGCTCCTTCGTCCCGCAAAAATGCCTTCAATTCAAAGGAGCAGGACTAGAAAATGTATGGCGATAAGGGATGCAGCATGGTGTGTCTACAAGGTTAACCCAGGCTCAGAGATTTGGAGCAATTTCTTGACCCATCGTAACCATTTCACTGCACTTGTCCGTAAGGACAAAGTAACTTATCAACAGTGCCTAGCCAAAAAATTCCTGGCAGGTAACAAATCACTTTATAGGCATGTCAACAATCTACGTAAAGTGAAGCATGGCATCCCTCCACTTTTCACGACAGGCGGTAGAGTACAAAACGCCGAAGAAGCAGCTAGTGCTCTGCGGCTACAATACGCCCCAATTTTCGAACTGGCAACCTCTACCTGTCCCATAATGTCATGCCCATTAACGACGCCATTGTTTACACAGGTAATTTTCAACCCATCAATTGTGCTAAGGAAGTTACTCTCACTGCTCGAGCATAGCTCTTTGGGAGCCGACAACATCCGCCCGAAAGTACTGAAGGCTGAGGCCAACATGCTAGCTGCACCACTGTCACAGTTCTTCCAAAGGTGCTTCGGCGAACAGTGTCTCCACTATGTGGAAGCGTGGCATTATCACCCAAGTTTTTAAAGATAACAGCTGTTCAGAGCTTGCAAACTAATGCCCAGTTACTCTTCTCCCTGTACTCGCGAAGGGGATGGAAGCAGTCGTCGCAGAAGTTCCAGTGGACTACCTGGGAGAATACAACATCTTGACACTGAAGCAGCATAGTTTCCGTCAACACCGGTCATGCACCACCAACCTACTGTTTGCACGAGGCAGTTGGACGGTAGTGGCTGATGATAGGGTCGGAGTTGACGTCATCTATCTGGACTCCTCCAAAGCTTTCGACCGCCTGGATCACTGCATCCTATTTCACATGCTACAGAGCTACCGAATCGGCAATCCTGTTCTTGGTTGGATTGGCAACTTTACCAACGGAAGCCTCAAGTGCATGTGAGGGGATCACTATCTAACCCGATTGAGGTGGTAGAGTCCCACAGGGCTTGGTGCTTGGACTGTGTTTATTACTGGCGTCTAGCAACGACTTAGCAAGAGTTATCCTCAAATTTATTGCTTTTCACCGATGATGTCAAGATATGGAGGGCGATTAGCATAGAACTGTCGTTACTGTATTACAACCAATGGAAGCCGATATTCAACTACTGCAAGACGGACTACAACGGGCTCGTCTAAGCCGCAAGTCAGACGGACAGGACAATATCACAAAATGCATCGCTTGAGGCCTGTTGGTCATTAATAAAGTGGAGGCTTAACTCGCTGTGTACTCGGTTCGTTCCCCCTGAAGTATTCAAAAATTGGACCTGTCAAACCGCATTAGTTTGACACGGAATATAGACAATTAGCGCGACGGCGTCGCAAACTTTGAGATAGATACATCAGATGGGATTGTGATGAAGATTACATGGTGTACAAGAAACAGCGTAACTTATGTAACGCTGCAAAGATCAAGGAACGCCGGTAGTTCGAAGAAGAGCTATCATCCTCGGCCACAACTGCACCCAAAAGAATAATTGCCCACTTGAAACGTCAACTGAAACCTGAGGGCGACCTACCGGTCTTAGAGAGCTTGGACGGATAGACGCTCATTTCAAGCGCGGAGAGCGCGGACGCCTTGGCTACGCGCTTCCTCACTGTATTTTCCAGTAAACCGGCGGCTGTTCCAGTACTGGTACAGGTTGCGTCAGTCTTGCTCGACAGCCTACAATGTAATGCAGTCAAAGTGTATCAGTTACTTATCAACCTCGATGGTACAAAGCCCCCCGGACCAAACGGACTTCGCCCACTAATACTCAAGTCTCTAGCCAGTATCATCTCACTAGCCGTGACAAACCTATTCAATAAATCACTCTGAAGGATCTGTCCCCAACGACTGGAAATGCTCGATAGCGAGACCGCTTCCCAAGGGTGGTGGTCTGAGTAAAATAGAGAACTATAGACCGATCTGTTTGACTTCGGTATTATCCAAAGTGCTCGAGAAGGTTGTGAAAAAGTGTCTGCTGTCGTTCTTCGAATCGGTGGACGTATTGACGCCAGCGCAACACGGCATTACGAAAGGGTGATCCTGCATCACCAACTTGATGTACGCAAACCAAGGGTGGGTACGAGCTCTCAATGAACAGAAGGATGTTGATGTGGTGTACATCGAGTTTAGTAAGACGTTTGACAGAGTGAACCATGAGGTACTTATTCGTAAACTGACGAAATACGGAATCGGTGGCACGCTACTTCAGTGGTTACACGAGTTTATTGTGGGACGAAAATTTAGAGTACAGGTCAATGACTGCTTGACAGACTGGTTCCCATAGACCAGTGGCGTGCCTCAAGGAAATGTACTTGGGTCAGTATTATTTTCCATTCATATCATCGATCTCCCGCAGCAGCTCCAGTCAACATGTGCCCTGGTTGCAGATGATTTGAAAATCTGGAAGATGCAATGATTCGGAATACCTGTAGCTCCGGTTGGTAGTTGACGATTTGATTGGTTCTCCGAGCTGAGTAATTTAATGACAAACGTTTCACCCTTTCCCTCAGTGGCATCTTCAGTGCACTGCTCTGTAGAGATTTTTTTCTACGGAGCAGTGCACTGACGATGCCATTTGGTAGTAGAGTACTAAAAATGAAATCCGTTTCGCTTTCCAAAGTTTGAAATCAACAAATTTTGCTGGCACGATAGTACAGACAACGATCTAAGTTTCGTTTATACTTCAATGGTACAAAGCTGCGAAAATCTGTGTATTGGTCTATTCAGGTAGACTTTCGGTAGACGCTTCTCTGTAATGAACCATCCCCTCGCCTGCTTAGTAGTATGTCCAGAAAAGGTAGCTTTCCTTGGTTTAAATTTCAATTTTAAACTTTAACGAGGAATGCATGCTAGTATACTGAGCAAGCAGATGGGAAACGTCAGTATTTGAATCACAAAATGTGAAAGTATCATCCATATACCTCCAATAGGAATCAATTGGCGCGATAATTAGTCAGAGACGCACGGGTTCCAGTGTGGCAAGAAAAATGTCAGCGCTCAACAGTCCTAGGGGCGAGCTCATTGCTACCCCATCTAGCTGACTGTTGTAGCATCCTTCAAACAAGAATTGCCTGTAGAAAATGCAGTTCGCTCAATATGAGCATTGGGATACCCATATCCATGTGGTTTTCTGTCATGTATTCACACATAAAATTGACAGTTGCTAGCAACGGAAGGTTTGTGAAGTGACTCGACATTGAGCAATAGCACTAATTTCTTACCCACACTCAACCGTATTGCTGGTGCAAGAAAATTAAAAGAATCTTTTAACGCATGAATACACAATGTCTTGCTAACCTGTTGATCGTTTTTCCGAGCTTGATTAAGAAATCGCATACGTTTCACCACCATGCGATGTGGCATCTTCAGTGCAGTAATAGGCAGTGTGTAATGCTGCTTAGTGAATTGTCAGTCCGTCATCCACGGGCAGGTGACTTTTGAAGGTGGCGATTTCGATTTGTGCCACGTGGTCTCTGCCCATTTGCTTCCACGGCTGAACCACGTCTTGCGATTCGCCGGAGATCTTTCTTTTGGAGTTGATGGTACACGGGGTCAATGTCGATGCGCATGTTGATCGAATTATTAGAGGAGTACCATGCTTCTAGGAACTCTTTCTTTTTGTGTTGTTGTTTGAGCTAAAATCACCGTTTTGTTCCAATTGAAGCTATGTCCATCCTCATCTACATGCGCTGAGACAAGAGACGATGCATAATGTTTTTTACAAGCCCTCTGATGTTCTTGTATTCTTGTGGATAATTTCCTTCCTGTCTGTCCCACGTAGTTCATTTCCCAATTATTACAATTTATTTTATACACGACGTTTGTTCGTTCTTGTGCATTCTTAATATCCTTTGGGTTTGATAGTATTCTTCGCAAAGAAGCGGTTGGCTTATGAACGACCACGATGCTGTATTGTTTGAGCAATCTGGCAGTCATTTCAGATATGCTCTTCATATACGGCAAAACGACCCTCTTGCTTGCATTTGGTATCGGCTCGGTGTTCATAAGTTTATGGTTTAGCCATCTGCGGATGAAGCTGCGTGGGTATCCATTGCGCTCGAACGAATCGTATAGGTGTTTCTCTTCTTCCCGTTTGGCTTCCACTGTACTGCAGTGTGTTTCAATCCTGCGAAATATTGTCCGCACGCAACTTATTTTGTGGCACTTTGGGTGATTGCTATAGAAGTTCGAAATTTGATCCGTATGTGTCCCTTTCCTGTGAACGGATGTTTGAAATTCACCATCGTTTGTTCTGGTCATCAACACATCCAAGAATGAGAGCATTTTT
Organism: Dicrocoelium dendriticum; assembly: GCA_944474145.2. NCBI lineage: Eukaryota > Metazoa > Platyhelminthes > Trematoda > Plagiorchiida > Dicrocoeliidae > Dicrocoelium > Dicrocoelium dendriticum. Next base: position 134,010,769 of record OX104063.1, read on the forward strand.
TCTGCCTCCAACTCCATTGTAAATTGAATCCCATCCATTGCATTATTGAGCAGTTGGTGTGCGATTGCTACTTCACTGCGTTTCAGTGTTACAAATGTATCGTCGACATAGCGTACCCACAACTTCGGGTTAATAGCTGGTAGTAGATCTTCTTCCAACTTTTGCGTGACGATCTCAGCGATCAGACCTGATTCTGGTGATCCCATCGGTGCCCCTTCACTTGCTCGTAGATCTCTCCGTTGAACGAGAAGTAAGTTGTGAGGCATAGTTGGAGAAGCTTGCAAATGCTTGCAGTCGTCATACTCCCAATTTTCTCATCTTTGTTGTTCAGGCGTTCTATGATGGCTTCTTTTGCAAGTTGCAAATTGACAGATGTGAATAAAGCGGTGACGTCGAAAGAGACCATCGTTTCGTCATGATCTATATGCAGGTTATTGAGCTTCTCTAGAAATTGCTCAATGTCTTTCTTACTGGATCCGACAATTCCGCAATTCATTTCGCGACAGAGTGGAAGGCGGAGGTAGACATGTCAGTAACCGGGCGTAAGGGGACGGCAGTTTGTGAACTTTGGGTGATCCATAGAGACGACGTGGATGTGATCCGACTGATTAAATAGTACGCAGTTATGATGTTTGAATTCCGTAGTTCCTTCAACGAGTTCTGATCTTTGTCCCATCATGAGCAGGAGGTCAGACACTTAGAGCTTGTCACGCAGTTCACTGCAGACATACGTCATATTCCAGGTGTCGCCAACCCCATAGCTGACGCTCTCTCGTATTAACCTCACTCTTCATTCTTTGCCTATCATCGACCTTGCCGCCATGGCATCCGCTCAGACCCAAAAAGAAGACCTCCAATGCACCCTGAAATCCACTTCACTGGTTGCGCAACCCTTTCCTCTAGCCTATGTGAGGCCCACACGTTGTCTTAGACCTGTCGTGCCCGCCTCATTCAGATGCACATTCTTCGACGACCTTCAGTCAATGTCTCACTCGAGTGTTGGCGCATCTTTGAAATTGATCACCGAGCGTTTTGTTTGGCCAAGCGTGAACAAATACGTTCGCAACTGGGCGCGAGCTAGCGTTCACTGCCACCGCTCCAAGGTACATTGACACACCCGTAGTCCTCTAGGCTCAATTCTTACCCCGGATTCTCAGTTCTCACAAGTACACTTAGACCTGGTAGGACTTTTATCCCCTTCTTGCAGATTCGTATACCTATTGACATATGTCGAGCACTTCACTAGATGGTCAGAAACCATTCCTGTACCAGACTGCACGACCGAAACTGTCGAACGTGCGTTAGTTGACCGTTGGGTATCACACTATGGATGCCAATCTACTGTCACAACCGAGCATGGAACGCCTTGGAAATATTCACAATGCGATACGATCTGCAACTTCCTTGGCTGTCAGTATATTCATACGACGGCATACCACCCTGCAGCTAATGGCCTAGTCGAACGCATTGACAGCATAAATCTTCTCTTTGTGCCCCTTCTGACCCTGACTGGAGTGAAAAACATATCTGTAAATTTCACGCCATTTTGAAAGACTAGCAAATTCATGCGTGATAAAGTATAAAAAGACAGAACACTGCAGAATGACGTTAAAATAACGAAGTTGTTGAGGGAGAAAGCAAAACATTTGATACATGACACTTCGCTTGATCACTTAACTCTACGGCTCGCATTCCCCCTGCATGTACGGACTACCAAAAGTGCATAAACAACATGTGAAACTGCGCCCAATTATTGATATGTCTGGCTCGCGTTGCGAAATCGCTTGTAAATGTTATCCAGATACTCCCTTAAAGACTTTCGAATTTGTTGAACCTTCGAAAACATGAAGGTAAATGGCAAAGTGATGCTTTCTTTGAAGTGTAATCCCTATTCACCGTCCCCATAATTGGAACCGTTAATTTTCTTTGTGAATATATGACAGAAAAGAACATGAATGTCGGTATTCCTGCATGTGAACTGTAGAGTAATTAAACGTGCAGCACGCAAACATCATCTGCCGTCGGACTTTAATTCTTCGGCTACTCCAACATGGAGCTGTAGTGCATGTGGCCGTGTGTGTTTTAGCCCAGCTGGTCCGGTCAGTCATCAACGAGGCCACGATGGGGTTATGCCGAACAGGTGGATTCTTAGGTCGAGCATCACGGATTGACACGTGACACTTGGTGGTACGCAACTGAGAAAGGACGGTACACGTTAAACCGGCCAAACGTGATGGAGCGAGGTGAGTCAGAATGGAATCGGACGGGGAGGACTTTTGCACTGATAATGTACTAATTCACCAAATGTTGCAGTGCAATGACAACCACGCATAGTTTCTGCAAAGACACAGGCGCGTACTATATTTGCCATACTGGTAATCCGAACACAGATGCCTCTATACGAATGCTCCTATGCTGAGGTTTGATGTTACATACACCATGCTTCTTTATCGCAGTTGGACTACACTGACTTACTTAATTACTTACTTGTAACATGTTACCTTATTTTACCGTACCTTACCATTACCATAGCCAAGGAACCCTTTACCTAATACAGTATGGAAAAGCAATGCTTCCTCGATTTAGTGGCAGATTGGCAATGCGATAGACATGTTCAAGTTGGATCATGCATTCAAATATCAATCGCTCTGGAACATCCGTGGAAAGTGAACAGTCCCGGCAAGTAATTGACTAGCGATTAACATGCTGCTGTTGATGTGTTATGCTAGGTTTCACATTAACTCTGTTAGAATGATTAGAGCAATAATTCCAGTTCTTCATCTGACAACCTTATCTTAGCTGAGCTCATGAAAATAAGTTGACTTCAGCGCACCATTTCCCTACAAACCTTCATAGTTGCCTACTCACACGGTCTGTCATCCTTGTGTGTCATCCTTATTCCATTGCTAATGTAAGTATAGCTTGGGTGCATTTGCTGTGTGGAATGATGAAGTAGGGACTTGGTGCAACGTAGTAGCATTATTGCATCTGTCTAAAGAGGCACCTATTAGAAGTTGTCTTAGACGAGGTCAATCTTCTGGGTAGATTAAGAAAAAGGTAATGCCAACGAAAAAGGGTACGTAAGTGTCTTAGTAAATTACGTCGGAAAGGAATCAGCGCATAGGGAAAATTTGTTCACTGTACGAGCACCGAATAGCTGCACCCCAGGCGTACTAAAGTAGATCGTAACCAAGTAGTTTATAGCCACAACAGGATACACAACGGTTTGTATAAACGGATGAGTACTTGGATGACAACCATGCTACATCTTGGATATTTGCAACACAGTGCGAACATTGTTTGGAAAACCGCAAGTTTGACAGTGGCCAGTGGGACTTAGTTGTTGCATTACTATGGTAGTTGTCGTGCCAAATAAGCCGTAAGAGGCGAACACCAACAGTACGTATTGGGTACTTAATCCAATGCCTGTGCAAGTAACTCTTAACCTGACCTCCAAATGAAACCCATACATGTTTGTTCATACATGCTTGTTCATGCGGACTAATGTGTCTCTGTCCAGTTTTGTGACAGTTAATAATGAAGTCCGTGGAAACACATGTGCATATGTTGCATTTGAACTGCCATTGGACACAGATGACACCAATCTATGTATATATGTGTATACCGAATGAATTCCACGAGGACCTTCATAACGCTTTTGTACGGTTAACTTAGTGCAGTAAAACTACATTCGAGCAAACCGAAAATAACCTTACCAGAACATGAAGAAGGTGAGTTTATGACGAACTCATGTTGATTTCAGGTGTTGCGAATCCAAGGCAAATTTGATCGATGCGAATTCCGTGGACTGCTCAAAAGGGTGGTTGCTCAGGTGCCGGAGAAGGCACTATTGCATGCGGAATAGAAGCACCATGAGTATGTTCTCATTCAATTTACAAATCCAGGCCAATAAGGCGGCGTATGTGGTACGTTTGTCTGCGTGATGAGTAATCTTGCATTTCAGAAGTAGATGTTGCTTGAGCTCCCCGGTGCGGATGCGCCTGATGTGAATGTTGACAAGGTGCCTACCTGTCTATTACCCACTACCTCGTCCATACTGGCTCTAGGAGACAGTTGGTCGTCGTTGGATGGGACGGAGTGCACCGTCCTCGTGACGGTGTTAGGCTCAAAGAGTGGTTCCATGCAACCTGTGTGGAACGGGCTACGGTCCAGCCACCGCCTCGTGTACGTCTGGTGTGTATGATTTCCCAATTAGGCCGGAATGCTTCAGTTCTGCTTGTTGAAGGAGTGTGGGCCAGCTCCGTTGATGAAACGTGGCTCCCATCCGCATGCCTCCCGGTCTTATTCCTTCGGGTTTACACCGGATATGGGGTGTGTGGGTGGAACTATGGGTGGTGCAGCGTAAGCCACCCATGGTCCCCTTTGTAGGCGCAGGCGTCCTGTGACTGCCCCCATGGACGTCACAGTGACAGGCAAATCCGGATACGGACGCCGCCAAATCATGCAAACTGTAGGGACTAATAATGCGATGAATGTTTGATAGACAGTTCTTATTTGATGGAACCTATTACAAGTAGAATGACGGCGTCGCGATGGGCTCTCCCTTGGGGCCACTTCTTGCAGACAGCTTCCTGGCCAAACTCGAACGCGGGCCTCTTCAGCCTGTCATCTCCGCAGTTGGTTCATACTAACGATACATGGAAGTCAAATTTATTGTCTGTGATACAAGTGTTGATGTACCTGTCTGTTAGCTGAGTTCAACAATGCACATCCATCGTTGAACTTCACCAGCGAAAACGAACACGATGGCAAGCTAGCTTCCCTGGACATTTTGCTAAAGAGACAGGAGGATGATTCGCTTTAGAGAACGGTCTTCCGAAAAGCTACGTGAACATGCCAATACACGCACTATCTAAGCTACGTACCTTTGAAATACAAGAGGAATTTAGTTCGCTGCCTGTATTATCGAGCTAGCCAGGAGACAATGGAAGAAGAGAATGGTAGCATTCTTGCAACAGGTACCGCAAAATGCTTAGAAAACACCTAATGAGGACGGCTGAGTCCAGTGCCATCAGAGAGATGCAGCCTGAGTTGTGCAAGCGAAGGACCTTTGTACAAGCGCTTTTCTTGTCATGGCCAAGCGCCAACTCCTCAGCGTAGGATAATGGCGGCGGCCAAATGCGATCTCCTTCTCGCCATCGGCTGCTGTAACGCCTATCTTCAGTTGATTAACAAAATTATCGATCGAATGTGACGGCATCGTTCAAATGATCCCGGCTCACCTATCCTCAGTCCGGCCTTCACTAGCATACTGGCAACGTGGTGTTATTTTTATATCCTTATACCTATATTTGCCTGAGGAGAAGTACCGGAAAGAGACCCCATCGCAACCTTGGATTCTTACTTTGACTACCGTCTATGGGTATTATTTACGAGTTAAAAACATTTCACTAGTAATTCTGCGAATCCCTAGCGGCATCAAAGCTGGCCTGCAGTGCGCATCGGTCTATGGCAAAAGAGTTCATTTCGCCCCCCTCACCTTCGTGGATTAGAACTTCAAACTGCGCTTCTTCCTTCTCTCAACGTATGCGTTTGTTGCGTCCAACCCCTATTCGTGAGCGGAACAGAGATGTACAAATGCACAGTGCAATTAACCTACACTCACTTTTTTGTTCGCACGGACGCAGTGCGTCGTCCTCTTCAGCCTCGTTAGACCAGTCCCTCTAGAGTTCTTCAACGAACTAGGAAGCATTTTAGTTTAGACCAGAATGGTCACCGAACAACGGTGTCCGTCGATCATCTAAAGGTGGCCTTCATTCGAAGACCCGTGCCCAGCCTTATTGGGTGAAACCGCACAGGTGTGCCCACCTGTAACTGCGTCTTCCGCATCAAAACTTTCTAGTAACCTTGACCCTCTGCCAACCCAGCCCCAACCTCAGGCAAGTGGTGAACGTATGTATTCTCAACAGTCTATTAACTAGACACAGAGCCAGCATAAAACCATGGAGATCAGCAGATAAGCAAGACTCATCGCGTCATAATCATCGTGGCATGCTAGTTGAAGGTGAGCAACACACTTCAATATGCCGCAGGAAGAATGGAACATTACGATAAAAAGTAGAACAAAACAGTTTTAGTTTGTTTTTCACACGCCGCTTTTGTTAGTTTTGTCATTTTAATGTTTGCAGTATTAAACATGTGCATCAATACAATACTGTACACAATTCTTCCACTGATTCCGGTTGCGGGCCATATCTTCAAGAGTGCTAAGCCATTGGCATTACTCATCTTTGGGTCCCCATCCTGGAAGACGTACGGATCCAACAGCGGCTAGACACGACGTCAGCGATTTCATGTGCTGACGCCAAGTGGAAGGCTGACCACCAGACGTCCGGTTAATTTCTCACATTTGGTCAGCGTTTCTTATTTATATAACATGCGTATTGTTTACAGCAGTCGTGTGCTTTATTCACAAACGTTTTGCAAGACGATAAAATCCCTAAAACTGTTGAAACATCAAAAAGTGTACTCGCTTCTGCTTCGTGCACATGCTTTGTTTTCCATGCAGTGTCACGCCGCCTGCCCCGAGTTTTATCTTACAGAACATGTCCCCCCAAAAACCGTGGCATTTTCCGGTCCATATATCCGAAGCCTCAGCCCAAGGCACCTTGGCTTCAGATAACCGCTGTTCCCCATTCTACCGATATTGACAAGCCATGTTGGTCCGCGAGCGCTCGGTTATAGTTCTCCAGACAACATTTGGGTTTTTTCGTGTGACGTGGACCGTCTTAGCCGTGGACTGGGGTGAGGTTGGGGGAGTGATACCTCCTAAGTGCACCATCGGGGTCTGAAGCGGTGGAAATGTCCTGTCGGCCCTCTTTCTGTAACAGGCATTTTTTTGAAGTCCGACCATCCCGCCCCGACGGTCCACCAATGATGCACATCGGTGCATGCCCAAGTAATAAATAACAACGAAGCCTGGACCCAAAGAACTCCCCGCTCCCCTTCTCTGTCCGCCAACGCCCAATACATTGTTACCCTACTCTCCCGTCCTCATTTCCTTCCCTACCTGACATCTATGGAAAGTTTCCCCCGTTCAGTCTTCTAGGTGACCCCTGTAGTGAACACGGACCAGTCAGGCTTTCAACATCTTGTGACATCAGATACTTGCTTATATTTTCTGACCGTCCATTTGTTTAACTGCATGTACAGACCGATCGCTTCCTCCTCACGTGAGTCATGCTACATAGAACTGTCTGCCTCTAATTATCTGCCCTCCATTCCTTGTAGTTTTCGCCCATATATGTTGGGTTCAGACGACCAAACTATTCCCCCTGTTTCCGTACTCGGCACGCCTCTTACGTGTCACCTCCTGCGACTAGCATCTGAGTAGCACCCGACAGCTACATACCTGCGAGAAGGCCTTTTCGAGATATCAAGAACAAGTACAGGTTATTTAATGACAGTACAATGTAGCTCGGTGTTTCAATGGTATTCTTTAATGAGCCATTATATTCGGGACCTCCACTGTCAGCTTATATACTTGATGGTTATTACAATTCGGCTGAAACACCAAGAATTACATGGTAAATCTCCTGACCCAAGAGCATTGGGTATATCATGTGTAAGCACGGTAAAGGAACTTTAGGACAGATACGCAAACAAAATAAAAACAGCTCATCTCAATTTTATACAGTGGATTATGTACAATTGGACCCACTAAAAAGGAAGTCTGACAAGACCGAAAGTAGAATTCAATAATTTTAGCTCAGGAAATGAAGCACATACAGGTGTGAGGGGAATAGTGTGGGTCTTGTAAAGTCGTGCTTTTTATCCCATCATACACTATTGAACCATTGAAATGGCTGGAACAAACGACCGGATGCGAACCAAACATTTTCAGCTATTTTGCAGTGAAAAGCTTCACCAAGAGGGCGGCAGTTTACAACAGGGAAGGGAAAGGGGAACTTGTTGGTGCAACTGTCGTTTGTAGTGATGTGGACCATACAATATACATGACAGCGCTATGTCAGAACGAACTATGCTCTATTCTTATGTTGCTTGGCTTTCTATCAAAAAGTTGTTTGTCGCTGAACGACCGAGTTCTACTATATGGTGTCAGAAAAGACGAAACGCACCTGCTACACTCAGATGCTGATTGGAACACCATCACCTGTTCAACGGCTACCCCGCTGAGCAGAGATAAACGGAAGTTAGCAAATAACTGCTGTCTTTGGAAGAATAATGAATACTGTATTATAGAGCAAGTAGAAATGAATTCTGTACAGTTCTTTCGAAATATGGTGAAAAACGTTACAAAAATTGTCAGCCGTGAATATGGTTATCGTTCTCATGTAACAGTTAAAATATCTGACTCACGGTATTGCAGGACTCACATGACTTATCATCGTAATTGTGCAATCGTTCTCTGAATCGAATAGTGGCAGAATATAAATCTAACAAGGTTTGGAACTGCTGCACAGACCTTGCCTTCATCACATATTCGGGTAAACTGTTCCAACTGTCTACCAATCTCCGTTCGAAGTGCAGTGGATGAGGAACACATTTCACATCCGGCACGACAAGTTTGTATCTGTGTCCGCGTGTGCTGCATGGCCCTCGTAAGTGAAGCATTGGCCTTAGCATTGAGAAGTCACCGAGATGTAGAATGCGGTAGGTTATAATGATGTCGACTCGCACCCGACTGTAGGACAAAGTGTAGAGTCCTAGTTTCTCGCACCGGTCTTCATACCCAAAGCCACATAAACTCGGGATCAACCTGGTAGCAACGTGTTGGACCCGTTCGATCTTTTATGCTTCGCCTTGGGTAATCGGAAAGTAGGCGGGCGAACCGTACTCTAGCATTCGTCTAATGATAGAAGGGAAGAGGCGAGTGGCAACCTCTTCATACCATGTGCTGAAGCTACGTCTGAGCGCCCAAAGCATGCGCAGTCCGTTATGATACAGCCTGTTCGTGTTGTCCACGGACTTCAAATCGTAGCGCGAGAGTACACCTAGGTCCTTCACGGAAGGTGTGGGATATAGCAGTTGGCCGTCAAGGGTGTAGATTCGGTTGTCAGAACCCTACCCCAGGCTCATAAATAGACTTGGCTGGGTTGACCGGAAGATGAACTGCTGCAGCCTATGTGGATAGGCGGTTGAGGTCATGCTGAGGTAGGCCACGGTCGTCGGGAGCGTTAATTTCTCTCCAAATCTTCAGGTCGTCCGCAAACAAGGCACACAGCGACCGGAGAAGCTGAGGTAGATCGTTCATGTGGATCAGGAACAGAGTGGGCTCCAGCAGTGCCTTGAGGCACGCCACTTGTAGAGGGATACCAGTCAGTTAGATGGTCGTCCATCTGTACCCTCCACTTTCGTCCAATAATAAAGTCGCGGATACACCGGTGCAGTGAGCCAGCGACACCACACATCCTGAGTTTGTGAAGAACCTCATGGCTGACCTTGTCGAACGCTTTACTGAAATCGATGAATAGTACGTCGACAGACTTCCTTCACTTATTACTTTCAAGCACCCTTGCCTCGTCAGAAGCAAGTATGTAATATATGAGCGGCCTTGAGAATAGACTATTTATTTATTTATTTAAAACCGTGCTGTGCGGGCGTCAGGACCTCATTTGACTATAGCAACTGCAGCAATCCCTTCTTCACGACTTTTTCAGCAACCTTTGCCAAAATAGGTGTCAGACAAATTGGTCCGTAGTTTTCCACATTGCTAGCGTCGCCGCCTTTCGGAATAGGCTTCATCACCGAACAATTCCAGTCGATCGGCAACGAACCTTTGGACAGTGACCAGTTTAAAAGGTCAGTCACGACAGGAGAGATGATGGTCGAAAGTGACTTGTGAAGCAGTGAGTGAAGCCCATCAGGTCCGACAGGTTTGGTGCCGTCAAGGTTGGTATGTAGTTGAAATACCTCTTCGACGTTGCAATCCAGACTGTCGAGTTCGGAAAAAGCGGTACACGTCGAGCTCGGAACATGAATGGATTTTTGCATATCGGTGCTTCCGGATGAATAAACGATGGCGTATCGCCTGGCCATTTTTCGACAAGCAACGGAGGATGACGGCGCATAGTGCGCTAAACTCTGCTCTATGACGAAGACGATAATCCTGATTACTTGCAGACAGGCATTTAAGAGCTCCGTTAACTTTACTAAGGCCAAACCAGTAGGACCTGTAAGTGCGACCTACTTTGGTTCAAATCAGGCGCCCAAATTAATCCGTTGACAAGTTAGTAAATAAGTTACGGATTAAAGCCCGGGCGTACACTTTCTGTAAGTGCAGGGCCGACAGTCTCATACGGGACCGAAGTGCCCCAGAAACCAATGATGAAAGTACAACGGGGCGGTTTATCGCTCAAGCAGTGCATCGACATCTACACTAGTGAGTCATCGACAACACATGATTGCCAGCAAATAAGGTTTGCAACTGATGCAGAATTCATCATGTGTAGCATTATCAACGATTCATACAGCACATCAGTCTAAGACAAAAATAGTTTTTAATGATTCATCTATGAGCTGATACAAATTGAGTTCAATACCCCCAACATGCCTTTGTATTTTAACCATGTGTGATTTGTACCAGCCAGTGGATGAATCACTGAAAACAACTATTGGCCTCAGACTGATGTCCTCTATGATGCAGAAATGTGTGCAATTTTTGAGGGCAAAATCACGAACGTCATCACCCTGAGAAAGGTTGGCAAATTTTGTGCCGTGTGGTGCTCGAGGAGAAGTGAATATTGTCCGGCGTGGTGACGGAAATGTGATGCGGAAAAAGGAACCATTTTGGTTCTTGTTGTCAATCGGCCAACGTCAGCACGCTTGTTCGGGACAAGTCACCCGGGGATTCGGAACATTCAATTTGCAACGTGTATGGGAAGGGATAACTAAAGTGAGAGTATGCATTTCTTTTGATCGAAGGCAGAGTCGTACGATTGCAGTCGTGCACCGGTGCTGCTAACAACATATCACCCAGAAAGCATTGTCCCGGTGTGTATATTCGACCAGACCGAGGTTGTTACGCATGTGGAGTGGGTCCAGATTTCATCCAAAAGGTTTAACAACAGTCGAATTAGTGAATACATTAGGCGTAGCCTTATATCGACCGGAGTTTGTGGTCGTGGAAGAGGAGCCCGGGTCAATACTCCGCACTGAATCAGTTCACTCTGTTAGGTCTCGAACGGCCTGTTCCGAGGAAAATTGCGCTGCCTGAGAATCAAGTCGAGTTGGTGCAGAAGCTGAACGTTCAATCTGAGCCCTAAGCTGCTGGCATACGGTCTTAAGTAGACGAGGTCACGAGAGCAATCACAGAGTTCGTTTCGATGAGTCAACCAGAGTAACTTTTGATTCCTGGTTCAATAAATATGAAGATATTTTCCGTGTTGAGTTGGTGGCGCAAGATGATGCATAGAGGGTTCGGTTGTTACTGCGTAAACTCGGTGCAGATGAGAATGAACGCTATACCAATTTTGTGCTGCCAAAAATTCCAAGGAGTTTCCGCTTCGATAAGACTGCGCAAATTCTGACGTCCATTTTCGGTGAGCAAGCATCTTTGTTCAGTATCCGTTATAATTGTTTAACGTTGCTCAAACGTGATAGCCATGGTTTCATAACACATGATGGAGTTGTGAACCGAGAGTGTGGACGCTTTAAACTCGGTACGATGACACCTGGTCAGTTCAAAAGTCTCATTTTTGTTTGCAGTCTTCGGTCTCATGCCGATGCTGATGTGCGCACACGCATACTACACAAGTTAGAGCAGGAACCGCTGACGTCTTCGCCCCACGACCGCAAGAAGAAGTCCAAAAACGAGGCAGAAAGAGACTTGTATACATGAAATCATAGTTGCTTATATAGTTTTGAAGGCAAAATAAAGGGAAGCCACTGAATTACACTTGAGCCAACCAGCAGAAGGAAAAACGTCAAATGCAACAGGCGAATAAGCAACCCTGTACTAAAGAGCGAATCGTATATGTCCTTAAAAATAGCATCATGGGACCCCAAGCGTAAAGTGAACATCCATTTACAGTGACGGGCACTGGCCAATCAGTATAACGAAATGAAGCGTTTAAACAAATGTCAGGAAACAAACGAGAATAAGAAATGCAGACCCAAAAATAAAAAACCAGTAAAATAATCGTGTGACAACTAAATATTCTTTTAACATAACCAAGTAGAACAGTGATGAGAAAACCAATGGAATGTATCCTTGCAAATGGCACTGCTGGAAAGGACATGACGATGAGCGTCCATTAACAATGACGGGGGTGTACCAATCGGGCTAACCCAGTAGAGCGTTTAAACAACAGTCAAGAAGGAGAAAATAGGAAGAGTAAAGAAGCGCTATCAAGCTCGTTCACTAAAAATGAATGTCTAATAGCTGGTCTCCTAATAGTATGGAAAAACAGACTTTCACAAAGACCAAAGTCAAGTGCGCACAGAAACTAAACAAATTGACTTGTTCGGGAAGGTAAGTGCGCAATTCCCCACAAGTAACCGTGTGCCTTGTAACAGACTGTTACAAGCAGACTAGTGTTTTTCTGTGTTGGAGAACATTTGTTACTATCACTTGTTTCACACCACTCACACGTCCCGTGATCCTTTCAAGTCTATAAATTCAAACCAGCACACAGCCATGATGTGAACTGTATCGGTTTGTTTTCATACCTACGTCGGCCTGCGCTGCGTTTCGCAAATATATTTCTCGTCAGGTGGGTTGTCTTTTGACTCGCGTGGCGCAATCTAAGAAGCGGCTAAGTCGAACATCTGAGGACACAACACACTTTATGTTTCATCAATTTTAACCATGGCCGCTTCATGAATGCTTGTTAAGGAGAAACCGATATGAACCGTATCCGTCTGCATTTAGTCCCGACTTAGGGAGGGTAGAAAGTTCCGCTCATTTGTCGCTGGACCCATCAGTCGCGCTGCCGGCTAGAGCAGCTCCATTTGGGTTGCTTCATACGTTTTCCGCTGACTTCAGTAAATTGACAGAGACGGGTGTGATCGCTAAGTTCGAGGAACCAACAAACTGTGTCCGTCAGGTTGCAATCGTTCCAATGAAAACTAGTGAAATGGCTGTGAGTAACGACCCAAAGCTGTTTGACGAAACACTGCGTAGAGAATATTGTGTACTCCTACACTGAAAGGCTTTCTACTCCGTCTAACTAATGCCCAACATTTCACCAAGATGGACCTACAGTCAGCACATTGCCACATGGTTTCCTAACGACTTTCGGTAAAACTTTTGGGCGTAATCGGTGGCTGCGTTAGCCAGTTGCTCTGATCGTATCAAGCGAGCGATTTCAGACGACTGATGCAGGCAGTATATGACATCGAAGATATAAGTTGAGTAGCGTACGACGTAGTAAGGTTCAACAGAGGAGCAATATGTCAATGTCCACCGTTTCGTGTAATGTAGCTTTTAAAAAACCTAAAACTAAGCATAAGAAACGGAAGCATCGAAAAGGGATAAAAAGGTCAAGGCTTGACAAGTCCAGTAGGATGGTTTGTGAGAATAAGTTTGGTTCAAAAAAGTTGCACAAAAGTGAAAAAGCGCATCAGTGGACTCACCATATTATCCACATTAACACAAAGTCTATTCATCTGCCTCGATTTCGTGGGGTTGATGAGCACAATGTTCGCCTGCGCCATGTCGTCACCCAATGATTAGAAATCAGCTCAAGTAATGTAGGTGGTGTAAAGCATCGTCGAGTGGCTTTTAAAAATGGGTAGCGTGGGCGTGGAAATGACAAAAGTCGAAAGTGTGTTCCACGGTTGACAAACTCGAAGGGCACAATAGTTCCGGCAGCATCCTAGCCGACTGTATTGGGTGGCCAGTTTCAAGTTATGACCCATCAATTCCGTGTTGCTGCTAAGCTTCAGGTGGCGGCAGGCGTGACCGGGGCTTTACAAGATCTGAAAAACCAGGATGAGGTCACCCTTAGACGGCGTTACCTATCGCTTAACACTCCCAGGGCTCTCAATCGCCTTTGGTATTGCCGGTGGGACAAGCCCTTCATATATTTCGTTGCCCTTCGCTGCGCTGTCTCCAGCGCAACCATACCGCGCTTTAACCAGGGTTTCTAAGCCTGGGACGCGTACTCTACATGGGGCCTCACGTATGCATGAAGCATTTGGGGGAAGATGGAGGGATCGAACCCCTCGAACGCCTTTCGTAATAGCCCAACATGTTGGTTCGCGACTTTGGACGTTTTCAAGGACTGCGTCGAACAGCCGAGATCGTCTCGCATCACCATCCCAAGGTCTTGTTCTTGTGAGACGGTTTTCAGCATGTCGCCTCCAAGCTTGTATGTGTACGTGGGCTTGTGGCGCACATGCGCGGTTTTGCATTTGTCCGCGTTAAACGGAAGTAGATTTGGCTTTGACCTTTCAAAGCCGTGGTCTAAGTCTTGTTACACAATATCGTGGTCTCGCTGACAGTCGATTGCCCTCCATATCTTGGTGTTATCGGCAAAAGGAAGGAAATTTGACTTGATGACACTCGCAAGGTCATTAATGAAGAACAAGAATAACCGCGGCCCCAACACTGACCCATGTGGAACACCGCAGTACGCATTAATTGGATAAGAAAATTGGCCCCGAACACGAATCTGAAGGAGCCGCTGAAGGAGAAAGCCTTCGATCCACCCAAGAACAGGGTTTTCAACTCCGTACGCTTGAAGCTTTTGGAAAAAAATGAGGTGATCTATGCGGTCGAAGGCTTTAGAAAAGTCTAAGTAGATGACATCAATGCCGGTCCCATTGTCAGGTATCAAGCAAGGCGTGGTGAAAACGAATGTTAAGGAGAGACCACACGAAGTCAGCAATGGAATGAAGACAAGCAGAGGAAAACTGGTGCAATTGAGAAGACACTGGAGAGAACCAGGTGAACTAGACACAAGGCATTCTGCGGTGAGCGGCGGTGGGGTTACAACAGAAAAGATACCGAAGACAACGAGGGGCGGCCATACGTGCGCTGTGCGCGAAGAGCACGAAAGCTGGAAGATATTAGGTGGATGGTGTATGGGATGGAGCAGGCATACCAGCTAGATTTCCGAGGCGATCGATCAGATGCAGATCAAACGGCACCGACTATTGGCCGCGCCAAGCTTCGCTGATTGGATGAAGGTTGTCGAATGGGACACTGCCGGGGAAAGTGCGTCTTAAGTCATGGTACTAGTTGGACAATGTACATGAGAACGCTGTGTGGACGATCTATACTGTATCTTTCTGTTGGTTGGTTTTCTCCAATAAACCGTCTGTCTGTGAAGGACCCATTCTTACGACTCCACATGCTTCCTGGTCTTTTTCCTTCGGGTTTACACTGGATATGCAGTGTCTGGATGGAACTGTGATTGGTGCATCAAAGGACACGCGTGGTTACCCTGTAGACTCGGGCGTGCTGTGGGAGTTAGCAATCACAGAAACAAGCAAACTCAGAAACGGAAACCGCCAACTATTTGTACATGACAGGTATACACGGGAGTACCCTTGTTGTGTGAATTGGTAGGCTCTGATTATGATATCGTTTAGTCGACTAACTACATACTAATGTGTGGGATAGAGTGCGCTTCCGTGGATAGATCTCAAATGACTGGGATTATGCATCTGGTGTGATGTCGGGATGAGTCCTGGTTAGCCGCCTGATGTCATGTGCATTCGAATCATATGAATACAGTTTCTGTCCGGAGCATATAACAAGTAGCAGGCTATCGGACCTTAGTTGCATCGGAGTGAGAAGTATGACACGCCAGACAGCCACCTAGACACTTTGGTTTGGGGATGGCTGCGTTCTGTTTACACATGATGATATTCACCACAACAGGGGTCAAGTTCGGAGCTAACCTCCGAGACTGAATGCCCCATCAGCAGCCACTAGAAATGATGAAGGAGTATTGTAAAATAAACTCCAGTTATCTCAGAATTACACCGTTGATAAACTTCTAGCTCAGAAAACAGTTGTCAAAGGCATGTGTCATGCTACGTCGAATCACTGGATGTGGAAGTACCACCATCTGGTAATGAGACCGGTTAGATAGTATACATGTCAATGGTGCTGTCGGCCCACCTGTACGTCAGTGAAAAACAGTACATTTAAGAACCAAGACGAGTTCAGCAACACTACTTGCAGTGAATTTCATGCGTCAGTTCATGAGATGGAGTGCCTGACACAGAAGCGATCCTCAGGAAACGCATGAACGGAATGGACCGTGTGATGATGATGCGACTCCCTACATGGCTCGGTCATGTCCACGAATGAACGGAAACGCATGACGAAAGAGGAATGGAGGCAACTAGAAACCGCGTAATGACTATTGTTGAGTTCAGATGCTGGAACGAGATGGCAGTGGACTTTGGTGTGCCCGTTTGGAAACAGCCGTCTCACCAATGAAGGAGAAAATGTTAACTTATCGTAAACAGAGATGTCCTGTACGCTAACAGAAAATAGGAAGAGCACAAGGTCGGCAGCGCCATCCACATGGTTCACGACTATGCATGGTCACATGCCCATATTTCGATCGGTCATTACAAGTCATCAAGGCAAGTAGACGCCGCCTGCAAGATGTGCTAACACATACTCCCACAGCGGTTGAGGCGGCACGTGTGGCGTATCATGTCGCGGTTGGGTTATACTTGTACCGGCGAAAGTATGGTACACATGGCTGACACATCTCAGCATGATATACCAAGTCAGCTTGAGTGAGCGACGAACGATGGTCAGGCGCCTACCAGTCCCATGTCGCCATTTCGATTATCGCGCCTAGCAGCCTGCTATTCGCTGTCATGGGGGACAGGATGCACGATTTTCCTGACAGTGCCTAATTTAGAGGATTGATTTCATTGCAGGAATCGTCTGGAATGCACGTTTCTTCAAAATGCGCATCGCTCATATATACCTCTAAAGCGTACCAAACATTGAACCAATCGAAGCTCCAATCCACATAACCCATTAGTATTGTCCCTTTTCGTTTACGTAGGATATGGAATGTGGAGGGGGGTAGCGCAGCGCGACTGCATGTTAGTGATAGATAAATCTGTTAACGGATGTCGCTACACATGTACAGCGTGCAGTGAATAGTACTTTTGTGTATTTTATTATAGACGGGGTGAACCGTTTTTGACCAGTGGACGCAAACACGTGAACATGGTATTCATTGTCAATCGTAAGTCCAACTAAGTGCGGATGGTGCACTTTAACCAGACAATCAATTGCGCCCGGTAGCCTGATTGTAATCGCCCACTCACCAGGTGGGGACGGGAATCACGTGCTCCCATCTGTGGACGGTCAGTTTGGTAGTTGATATTGGCTCTGATACAGACAAACGATTCACACAAATAAAGTGACCATGTCATCAATGTTAACGACTGGTCTATTGCTGGGAGAGTTAATACACCTAGCAACTTGTCCACACAATCCTCCGAGCAGAGTAACAATGTGGTCTGTAGACCAATGACGGCTGAAATGAACTGAGATTCATCGAACAAGTTGGACAGAGTACGAAATCAGACAAGTAATGCACACTAACTCTCGATAAACCTCTATATTGCACGAAACGAATCGTGAAACGTATGATAGCTAATCAAGGACGTGGTGAAGAGGTTAACTAAAAGAAGAGCTCTTCGGAAACGCGTTTGTCATAGTATAACAGATGGATGCGTGTCCAACAATGCGTCGCTAAGGTTCCAAGTTAAGCTCAGTGCCCTCCGAAGAACTACGGGTCGAGAACCCGGATGCGGATATACATGCCGGTCAAACGAGCGCATCGTGGTGGGAGCAAACTATTGGTATCGATTCGTGAGCACTAATCTTCTCAGTTAGTCCCGGTCATCGAAGCAGTGAGCACAGAAGCAAAACCGAGCTGACATCAATTCCGCTTCTTCAAACCGCGCGTACAGTGTGCGGACATTTAGATCAAGGCAACAAAATTGAAAGATGTCACAAAGGAGTTCCAGTTACGTAGTTTGTATAATACATAGGCTCTGGAATGCGTCATAGATTTAGCGATGCCACAAATCCATTCGCACGAAGGAGTGCACTGAGAATTCTCATCATCAAAGAATAGCGTCAATTTGCGTATCCAAAAAGTGTACTATCTTACAGTAATCATTAGACGCCATTTCAACAAAAACTTGGTCGACTAGAGTTGTCCTATCTCTCCCGTTCTATGCGATGATATGGCAAACTGCAGCACAGGTTGTACTTTAGTGGAAGTTATCTATAACTAGATGCTGAGTTACTGTTACTAGTATAAATGTCACAATCTACGGCAGCCAGAGAAGCGTATAACATCGATGATGCCAATTCGCGTGACAATATGTGTGGAACTGCTCACAACTAAGTGGATTTTGATGGCGATCTGCATCGTAGACGTTGCGCGCTTCACTGACTGTCGTAGATTGCGACAATCTGTGCACAAAATTTACATGTAATCATGTTGAATGCAACGCAGAAGACGATAAGAATCGACAGTTGATCTAACACTCGAAATATGTAAACTGACACAGCGATCAAAGCATATAAGGGTACTTCATGTGTTTATAACAATTTTCGAACAGCAATTACGACGCGATTTCTTTGGCATTTGGGAATAATGTAATAACATTGACCTATAATGGTGATTACTGATTAGAAGCAGCAAGCAGAGTTTGCTCTGTGTAGCTGCATCTAATGTCACTCAGGGACAAAGACCCGTTATGTTGGGGTGCGATCGGTATATTTTATATCGGCCGTTTTTCCAGGAACTACTTTGATTCCAACACCGACTTTGCCTCAACTACGTGCTGCGGCACGTCATTCCATACATTCACCACTCTGCGTTCGAAACAGAGTTGGTGAGCAACGCGCTTCAAATCCGGTACGACAAGCTTGTACCGGTGTCCTCGTGTGCTACTTGGTGTACGCAGATGAAGCAGCAGTCTCAACATGGGGTAATTTGGGAAACGGAACCCCGAAATCTGCGGAAGGATACCACAAAAGTATGATCTAGAAATGGCCGATTCAGAAACGAGTGTAATATCCACGAAATAGTTCTAATATGCCGATATACTCACAAATGTGTAACCTGATAACGCAGCTACGGAACAGGCGACTAGACGACGCTAATCGCAGTTGAGCATCCACTATTGACAGTGCGGTTTGGAGCGTTCGATGTTGAATGCTGGCGTAGAACAATTAGAATTCATATTGGGTTTTCTCTTCAACTGACTGCTTACTTCCCATTAGTAGGGGTGATATTTAGCGGTTCTATGGCAGCAAAACACTAGTATGGGTTATTGACCAGTATCCGAGAAATCGCGTAAAAGCAAAGCGTCAGCAAGTACCGGTGTAGTGTTGATGCCTTCTTTTTTAACAACGAGACCAAGAATGTTGGTGTGGAACATATACAGAAGCGCCAAACTCGAAGGCAGATTTTTGTGGATAAGGTGATGGACGTTGCTGCACCCCACTGACCGATATGCAAAACTGGGTTTAATCCAGTGTAAACAGTATGTCACGAGATGCATTCATTCTCTCCGCATGTCCAGTTTCACATGATCTGCCAGACTTGTCTGGAGGCGGCATCTGTACCCAATGCTCGAGTAACCAACGCAGAAGCGAAGGGAACCAGAAGAGAAGCGGAGAACGCGAACACAAGCATACGTAGACGAGTGTGCGTACCGAATCGGTGGTGTATGGATGAGACTAGTGTCCACGTTCAATCGGAAGAAAATGCAGGACAGAAACAATAAGCGCTGAGCGGTGCTCATTGTTGTACAACAAGCGGGTGCTAAATAAAAGCATTGAGTTCGAGAATACATGAAATACGCAGAGGCGCCGTGGAGTTGCGTTCAGTACTGAACTGCTTCACGTTGATAAGCTCTGTGAGTGATGGATCGTAAGGCATCATCTCCGACCAAAAACGTGAGAAGATGGTGCATAATGGAGAACACTCAGATGAACGAGAAATCCTTCAGTAAAAAACAACGTGGCTGAGGCATTCCAAATGGAGAGCGACGCGATCGGGGTTACGTGCTGGGTGTCAGGCTCTACAGATGAGTCGCGGTAATGTGATCATCCATTTGGTGCACTGATGCAGAAGCAACTTAGTGCAGCAGTTCAGAGTCCTAGGAAAGGAAGAATCTGAACCTATTGGTAATTAAGTATCGAGATTATCGAAGCGAACATATAGAAGGCCACAATACATTGAACACACAAGCCTCGGACCGCGTGTCGGATGGAAAATGTTGCCCAACTAACGAAAACTGCTGCAATTAGGCTAGTTCGAAGTCGACGAAGAGACCACGCGAACAGTGGAAAAACGTACGACGAAAAAAGTAAATATGAATTTGTCACCATCTCTGTCATCGATTTAATTGAAAACGAACTAAGTGTATAGGGAAGAAAAGAGATTAATAGGTGGCAGACAAGACAGGGAATACAGCTGGGACGATTGCTCCTTTGATGTGCAAGCACGATGCATCTGAGGTACGCGCACATGGATCACGGTGGTTCGATCGCAACAGCATCCGCTCACGCTACTCGGTTCTCTCAGGAGACTGGTGGAAAAATACGCTGTGGAGTCTTGAGCGCAAAAATGACACACTGGAAGTAGCTATCTTTGACATAGAAAAGAGGTAAATAATTTCCCGATGTGAACAGGGCTCATGCAAGCTGGACACTTGGTTTCAGAGGGCCCCAGGGATATGCACAGTGTGACAATCGAAGAGAGGAAGATGCAATGAAAAATACGAAGTCGGCTAAATGCCTGCCCTGAGAAGTATTTGGATAGGTACTGGTCCGATGTCTGTGGGGAAAACACGAGCTAAATATAGTGACTGGTGAAAAAGGCGAAAATTAAAGAGTGCTGTGCAGATTTGGATAGGTAGAGAGAAAAATGCAGTCATGCGAGCGACAGCAGAGAGAGGCGGCAACACACTTCGACTTTCCTAATTGGAAGTCACTTTAGCCAGTCGATCTGGGGCCAGAGAGTGGTTCGCTTGGTTTGCGTGACTGGCGTGACAATCGGACAATACTGGTGCCGTTGTCCGACTCACGTGACGATGAAGATCGGAGCAGATAGAGCAGGAGGAAGTAGAAAAAGAATCCGCTGCCCTTTATGATTAGGCCAAGACCTGATGAGGTAACAGAGAAATGCGAATCAATTGGTTAGTACGAAGCGGACTCACATGGGAAACGAAAGAATAAAATGTTCGGTGTAGGCGAGACAAACTCTAACGGTCACAGTAATGTTTGCTACGCTGCAACAGTCGGAAAATCCGGATTGCGTAACCAACGAGGTAACTAATGTAGTGGTTGAATAAGTCACATGTATGAAATTGCCTCATGACCTTGGGATAGGTGAGTAGGCTGATTCGGCGAATGATAAAGAGAAGACCGTGGCGCTTGTTATGTCAAATCAAGTTTATATATCCGTCCTGTTTAGCGGACCGTAAATTGCAGTTCGGGCGTCCACGCAACGTGTGGTGGAGCGAGTACTCGAACGAACCAAATTGTCAGGAGGGAGACGTTCCTTTAAAAATTTTATGCAGCCATTTCCCTTCAGAAATTTCAAGAGAGCAAAAACGAATAGCATTTGCGCGATAAACTGAATTCAGATTATTTCGTGTCTTCTTATTCAGCCGCTTACAGACGAATCCTGGAAAGAGTAAAGGAATGCAATTGAAAAAGAGGGTCAATAGGAACATCAATAAAACACTGAGCAAACCGAGGTCATTGCCTGCGTCTTACCAAAGCAAGGCAAGACTGGCCACAAGGTCTACCTGTTTGCAAAGGTTCGGTTTCATTCGTCGGATGGCCGAGGCTTCAGCGAAACGAAGCAAGCTCACGTTGTTTTGTCTGCTGATAACCTTGAATACGTCGCGTGGGTTTTCGCACAAGGTACAATCGAGCAGATGCTGAGTGATGGAGCTGGCAAGGAGTTTAGGTCCACTATTTGCCAGGTTCCGTGGAACATGTTCCATGATCCTAGTTGATAGCCTTCTCTCGGTTCGGCCAATGTACATGCTACCGCAAGTACAAGTGAATTGGTAGAAACATGAAGAGTCAATCGAGGCTGAATTACGATACATCGAATCTAACCTACACAATAATGGCTATCCTAATAAATTCCTCGCCAGGTATGGGAATGGGTTTGCTAAGAAAAAAACACGAATGGATGTCCCAAAGAAAAAGGTCTTCATCACGCTACCATACAAAGGGGAACAGAACGACAGAAGATTGTGCTACCGATTTCGCCAAGCCATAAAAAGGTGCTACTACGCAGCTGAGCTCCTGTTGTTACATCAAACCAAGAAGCTGCTCCATGAATCCAACTTGGATAGGCCTCACTCTCAGGTTACCGCCTCATGTGTTTACCAATTCACCTGTACTTGCGGTAGCATGTACATTGGCCGAACCGAGAGAAGGCTATCAACTAGGATCATGGAACATGTTCCACGGAACCTGGCAAATAGTGGACCTAAACTCCTTGCCAGCTCCATCGCTCAGCATCTGCTCGATTGTACCTTGTGCGAAAACCCACGCGACGTATTCAAGGTTATCAGCAGACAAAACACCGTGAGCTTGCTTCGTTTCGCTGAAGCCTCGGCCATCCGACGAATGAAACCGAACCTTTGCAAACAGGTAGACCTTGTGGCCAGTCTTGCCTTGCTCTGGTAAGACGCAGGCAATGACCTCGGTTTGCTCAGTGTTTTATTGATTTTCCTATTGACCCTCTTTTTCAACTGCATTCCTTTACTCTTTCCAGGATTCGTCTGTAAGCGGCTGAATAAGAAGACACGAAATAATCTGAATTCAGGTTATCGCGCAAATGCTATTCGTTTTTGCTCTCTTGCACCAAATTGTCGCAAAAACGATGCAAGTCCCGATGTCTGAATCACATGACCATGCGCTTTAAATATTCATGTGGAATAAAGTATGTTACAATCGATTCGTGGCGTCCATCCTCATGGGAGGTGGCATCTGGTGCCACAAAGTGCAATAATGCAGTCAAAGTTAAAAAGAACGAACATTGGTGGATATGGAAAAGAATATACGCCATTCGTATTCTGCCTCTGGATGGTGCCACGACGCATGAGAGGATTCCCCATCGAATGGCTCAATGTAGTCATTCTGATGGTTGCAGTGGTGTAAAATGCCAGCTTGCTGATAGGTAAGCACGGGTTCTTACGTGCCAATCAGTACGCCGCCTCGCCAGACGTACCACTGAACCAACACCGTGCCCTGTGTGACTGGTATGACGGAGTGTGAGTGCGGTTCTCCCGAAACGCCTACACTGAGCTTACCTTGAAGGAGCACCACCGGAGCTGGTGATAAAGGTTATCGATACGTCGAACGTTGCAAAGACCCAAAGTAGTATGGCGATCCGCATACTCAAATATTTCGGCTCGTTCAGGTCCCCATAAGTTGCATCCGATTGGAAGATGGATACGAGCTATACATGCTATGGCTCATGAACGCTATGTGTCCAAATGGCACGATACACAGAATTGAGGTGATATAAAAATCTCTTAAGTCGGAAGTCGTGTTAGTTGAGATAACAAGTATGTGGATACTCCAACAGTGCATGCGCCACAGAAATCCGTGAATGAAAAGAGGTAAGTTAGGCTTACCATGGACTGTACATTCACACTCAATTAGAACGTACAACAAGATAACAAACAACAACAACAATACATCAGTCAGTTGAACTGATGCTTTGTTGCCATACAAGTATGATGAGCTATGGAAAAAATAATAATAAGAGGGAGAGAAGAGGGACTTACCTGAGAACGTTAATGTTCTAAGCAAACATGCAGGGTCAAGGCGCTTACACCTTGTATAGACAACATACCGTCACAAACACCTGGCTATCGTGCAAAGATAAGGCGGCATCGGCGAGACAACTTCTTTGCGGCTTTCACTGCCACGCGTCATAATCAGCCATTACCCCGCAGATAATTCAGCACCAAACACACTTGTAACAGGCAATCCGACTAGGAGACGACAGCAGACACGCCACTGGTGTCCGCTGGGAGCCATGTCATGTAAACTCTCGAGCCAAGCATAAGTTGGGTCACGTGGACTCCAGCCTGGAAGGCGAGACGGACCAATGGCACCCAGTCTGATCGTCAGTGACTTCATTTCCCGTTGCCAAGTCAACTTATGTCCACCGCGAGTCTTGCGCCACTCTACACCTGGCAGACTAAACAAGGCGCTCCTAGGTAAGCGGTGACTAGGCGTACGAACCCCATGCCTGAGCCAACGCAACATATTCAGCGTGATCTGTTGTTCTAATGAGCTAGCATGATTATCACTTCTTGTACTCGTCTACGCACATCATTGTTGTGGACATGCTGGTGAAAAGCGACAGCAGCAATGCTTCACAGACAACAGCCATCAAAGACTTGAAGGCGATTCAGATCTTCTGACCGAAGGGGCCAAGTCTCACCCCCATAAAGTAGGACGGCCCTCACTGTGGCCTTGTAGACACGGCCTTCCAAACGGACGGGAATTCCCTTCTGGCGCCAAAGATGCCGCAGGCTCAAGAAAGCAGTTCTGGCTTTTGTAATGAGTGAACTGACTTTAGTTTCAATGCGCTCATCGTTGCTGATACAGCTTCCAAGATAGGTGAATAGATCAAGCACCTGGAGTTCCTCAATGTCAAAAGTCAAGACGTCATCAAATGGCTGGAGGTCCTGCTGTAACGCTGCACTTGGAAGGTGCGAAGCGTATACCAAATAATGGGACCATTGTAGACAGATTATTCAGGGTTGATTGTGCCGCCGCAACATCGTTAAAAAAGACGATATTGTCCGTATAATCCATGCAGCACCTCAACGCCTACATCTTGAGATTCCGTAAAAGAACACTGCATGATCGAGTCCACGACGAAATTGAACAACCCTGACGAACGACGCTTGTTGTCAGAAAACTTTTCGACAGGTCACGGTAGACCCTGACGCGGCCTGTAGTGTTCGAGTATAGAACACGTAAGATGTTCACATATTTCGTGAGAACACCTTTTCGCGTAAGTATTTGGAACAGAATGAATTGATCGACTGAATTGAACGTACTCTTGACGTCGAGGAATACAGCTATCCTCGGTCTGCGGTATGCGTGGCGCTACTCTATCACACACACCCACACGTCAGCTAGAGGTAGGAAACACCCTAGTTACTGTGCAGCAATACAAAAAGAAAGAAAGGGAATAAAATGCTACCGGTAACGGATGGTATATATATATATATATAATACACAATCTGCGGTACAGATAATGTGCCATCGGAATAGTGGCTGAATAGAAAAACAATATGAATAATAAGAAAAGAGCAACAACAAATGCTTTTTCCGTCTATTTTACCACTCGCAGTTTTTGAAATTCTTTTTCAGTTTGTTCTTTTTTAGGGGGAGGAAGAAGGGACAACGCAACAAACCGATGCCCACGTCCGCCATTGACATCGATCTTGAGCAATGTCTTCCAAGGTCTTCAACCAGCAAGTATCCGCATCTCTAGGACCCCAACCAGGTAGTCGACAACAACCGGCCGAAGCCAACTGTTTCGTCAGCTTTCTCATGCGGCTTCCCCATGTGGTAGGCTGTCCACCAGACCGTCTCTTCCAACCCTGTCCAGCAAATGCAAACAATGCACGACGGGGGTAACGCTGGACAGGCATGCGCAATACGTGTCCCAACCACCGTAGTTGATGCAGTGAGACGAGCTCTTCGAGCGAGTGGCTTCCACGTCTCAAGACATGCTGTCTAACTTCCACATTGTTTACGTGGTGTTGCCACCACACACGGGCAATGGACCGTAGATAGCGGTGCTCGAAGACAGATAGCCTGCGCAAGTCATCTTTACGAATGGGCCAAGTCTCGCATCCGTACAAGAGTACAGCATGAACAGTTGCACAATAGACCCGCCCTCTGATGGTGAGACGAATGTCGTGGCGACGCCACAAATGCCTCAAACTGGAAAAAGCGAGGCCTGCTCTCGAGATGCGCATCGAAATCTCGTCTCCAACAGCCCCGCCAGCAGTGATGTAACATCCCAAGTAGAGAAAGCTCTCCACAACCTCTAGTGTCTCACCAGCAAGCGTGAGGGCAGGCAGAGGCACCTACCAGTCCTAAAAGATAGCCTTGAATTTGGATGGCAAAAAGTACATACCGTACTTTGATGCTTCAATCGCCAAGCGGTTTAATGCAAGCTGGACGACGTGTGGGTCGTCACCCAGCAAGACGATATCATCAGCATAATCCAAATCAACAACTCGACTATCTGGGAGGAGCTCAACGCCAGCGTTCAACGAATCGCCCAGAGCCTTCTTCAATATCCTCAACGGCAAAGTTGAATAGGAACGGAGAGATAGGGCATCCTTGTTGAACTCCACTGGAGACCACAAAGGGAGGCGAAAGCTTGCCATAAGCCCTAACCCTGCCCGAGGTCAGACTATAGAGGGCGCGCAGTATGGAGACGAACTCCTCGGGGACACCATTCCTCAGTAGGCAGTGCCACAGTACCGTACGATCGACAGAATCAAAGGCTGCACGGATATCCAGGAACACAGCAATCGTTGGCTTCTGATACACGAAGCTCGAGGATCTGGCGAAGTGTGAAGATTTGATCGATGCAGCCGCGACCAGGACGAAACCCAGCTTGTTCTTCTCGTTGCAACGATTCGCGTGTTGGGGATAGCCTGCGAAGTATGATGGACACCAGCAGCTTGCAAACGACGGGGACTAAGCTTATTCCTCTGTATTTGGAGCAGATTGTGCGCAGGCCCTTTTTGAAGATGGAGACGACTATCGATTCACCCCAAGATGACGGAACTTTCTCTTTCGACCAAATTTTCGAGAACAAAGCGGTGAGTTCTCGGACCAGCGATGCGCCACCATCTTTAAATAGAGCCGGAGGAAGACCATCAGGGCCGGGGGCTTTATAACGCTTCATGTGCCGGAGCTCCTGCTCGATTTCCTGGGAAGAGGGAGGATCTGTGGGAGTAGACCACTCGGCCCCAGTGCGAGCGCCAGAGGTAGCAGATGGAGCTGCGGGCCAACAAAACTGCGAGCCAAAATGTTCGGCCCATCGCTCCAAACGTCGTTGAAGATTGGATGATTAAGGTGCCATCCTCTTCGCATATTGTTTCACTTATACCAGATCGAACACCTTCGGTGACTCGAATGAGATGGAAGAGTTTTCTGGTATTACCAGAGAGACTAGCAAGCTCCATCTCCCTAGCAGGTTCCCCCCAACAAGCTTCGCGGTCGATTTACAGACTCCTGCGCAACTCTCGACCAAGGGATTGGCGTTCGTCACTGTGTCTGGAATCCGATGGGATCGAACGGCGTTTGTCCATCAGCGACAAGGAGACGGCGGAAATCCAGTGCTTCGTTGGGTGACGGGTAACTCCACAAGTGTCGATACTGGCAGAAACTAAGGCTTCTTTGATATGCGCCCACTGCGAATCGAGGTCACCGTCAATAGTTGAGCCAAGCAAGGTTGACAACGAGGCATGGTACCTGGTTAAAATCGCAGCGTTTTGTAGATTCGCGACGTCCGGTCGGTAGAGAGTGCGCTGAGGTGATCCTCCGAAACGCATGCAAATTTTAGCACGAACCAATACGTGATCGGAGTCTAGGTAAGTTGACTAGTAGGATCGGCAGTCCGTTACGCTTCCGCGCCATCTGTAGCTGATTGCTATGTGGTCAAGCTGGGAGCACTCTTGCGTTTGTGAGGGCGGGCGCCAACTAGCAGTGTGTCTCCTCGAGTGCCGAAAACTAGTGCTCGAAAGAAACAAGCGATGACCAGAGCAAAGAGCAAGCAGTCTGTCTCCATTGTTTGATCGACTGCCACCGAGACCAAAGCTACCCCAAGGTGGTGCTCGCTTGGTGGAAGGCGGACAACCCGTGCGTTAGAGTCCCCGGCAAGAATGACTAAACGGATGGGCATCGTTCCGGTTAGCTATCTGCCGGCTACTATGCAGCAGGAAAAAAGTATAATTTCCGATGTAAAATTATAGAATGCTAAATAATGACATCGTGGTTGGATGAGGAGGGTAAAAGGGAGGGGGTGGGACAAAGAAACTCACAACAGGAACGCCATTGAGATCGGCTCCTAGCCATATCAACAAGTGCATCCAGCCAAACGTGTTCATCGTCTTCGGACCCCAAACAGGGAGCCGAGACGCCCCAACCGAGGCCAGCTTCGAAGTGAGGGCCTTCATTCCTCTCGACCAAATCATCGCTTGTCCATCTCTCCTTTACTGCCATCCCCACCCCCGGCGCGCAAACAACGCACGTCGCGGGAGTCGGTGGGCTGGCATGCGTAACACGTGGCTCAGCCATTGGAGCCTGGTGCGTGAAATAACGGTGCTGAGCGGTTCAGTTCCTTTTTCTGTGCCGTAAACAAGGCGTCGAACACGTCCGTTGCTAAATCGGTGTTCCCACCAGATGTGAGCTAAATTGAGAAGGCACCGGTGGTAGAGCGTAACTAGTCTCTTTATGTCCGTTGATCTAAGGGGCCAGGTTTCACAATCGTACAGTAGGGTCGAACATACCGTTGCTTTGTACACTCTACCCTTCAGGACGAGAGTGATGTCGCGCAACGCCATAAGTGGCGAAGGTTAGCAAAAGTGCCTCGAACTTTTGCTATATGGTTCGTGATGCCATCTTCAAGCCCACGGGCGTTGATACAACTTCCCAGGTAGTTGCTCTAGCACTTGCCGCAGAGTGAATATATGGTCAATACAGCCACGTACTGGTTGGAGACCTGCCTGCTCTTCCTTAATCCGAGATTCCCGTTCCACAGTGAGGTGACAAACGAGAATCTAGGCCAGTAGTTTTGTCACAACTGCGGTTAGGCTAATACTCCTATGAATAGCACAGTCGGTGCGACTACGCTTCTTGTATATTGCCACCATAATCTATTCGCCCCAGTTAGCCGAGCCATTCTCTTCTTTCCAGATATGTTCGAACAGGGAGTTCAGTGCTTTGCAGAGGACCTCACGTCCATCCTTCAATAGTGCAGGTTGGAGGTAATCCGGGCCAGCAGCACGAAAACGATTGAGGGCTATGACTGCGTTTCGGACGTCCGGCTGAAGCATAGCCAAGCAAGTTGTCAACTAGATTTGTGTTACATTCAAGTGGATGGTCTTAGTTTAAGTGACGTCAGTACAGATAAGTAGGTGAGTAGGTAGGGCAAAAAAGAACAAATAAGTGAGACAGGGGTTCGGCCACATCAGACGTAAAACTCAGAATCGTGGATAAGGGGCTAAAACTGCACAACGTGTGGTACACCAGCTTTCAAAATCAAAACGGTTACCGATCAAATAACAAGCTGTGAATAAATGGTGGGAATAATCTACCATATATATATATATATATATATATATATATATATATATATATGCGTATAATCACTAAATCGCAAACAATGTAATTAGGATAGAGTACAGCATCGGTTATTTGTCTCAGACAGAATATTTGGCCGGTGTACACCGAGATCACAAATACACAGCGGATGAAATTCGGCACTCTGTATGTAATAGGGCCACCGATGGCACCCCTCAAGTACCCGGCGGTTTGTAGGTATGAGGAGTCAGCTTCGGAATCCACGGTACCCGATTCGATTCGGGGTAGGTGTGAACCACCTTGCAGTATGCCTAGTCCGTGTAAACAACCGGTGGTAGTCACATGGCAGTGAAAAGTCAGCACTGTGTACTGTATGTGCTTTTATCAAGTAACCCCCCCCCCCGATGGTTGTGCGAAACTAACCATGGCCATTCCGCAGACATGGTTCAATACCACGAAATATGAAAGACAACTGGATAAAATCCACTCACCGGTCATGTAGTGGTTCAGTTTGCGAACGTCCACATAAGCACAATCCCCCGTTCGATCGCAGTCAACACGCCAAAGACGACAGGCTGCGTCAATGACTCTACCGAAGACCATTGGCGAAGGCAAGTTGGCCAGCAGACGGAGAATAACGAACTGCACCCCCAGGGCAAAAGACCGTTCCTGGCGATCGACGGAGCGCATAGTAACCATGAGTAGAGGATTCTGGATTACTCCGGTGAGAAACAAGCATGTGGTTAGGACGATGATAAAATAAAGGAGTCGGCTGCAGCTGGTGGGACATTCGCCTGGTTTCAATGTGGCTGTCGTAAGATGGGTGATGCCGCTCATGTTCCGGTGAACCTCGGCACACTCGCAGTTCCGGTACACTTTCTGTAAGCAGAGCAAGGAGGCAGCCAATGACACATAAAGAAAGGGAAATCAACCAGCAATAGGTTTGCTTATAGCAGCAATTCCGACGCAAAACGGCGCATTGGAAGGAAAAACTCTCCATAAGATGAATAACAGGATGGATCGCAGTAGTATTTGTGCCATTGGTACCAATTTATCACAGTTACGATGTTTAGGAAAGAAACGAAAACGATTGAATGCGAATAGAGCGATAAGTAGAGATTGGGTTTTCGGGGAAGTTCCGGAGTGAAACAAATGTCGGAGAACGGAAGATAAGGTAAAAGTGATGTGAGGGAGAGATGACCAAGTAAAGTATTCATTTTTATGCCTGTGGACCGAAACTGTCACCGATCGGAAGTTATGCAGCTGACGCCAGTCACAATGAAGCGAGAACCATGAGTTCGAACAAATTTGTATCCACTGAGCGGAACCAGAGTGATATAGTAAGTGTAATCGACTAAGGACTAAATGGATTGATGCAATCTGCGGGACAAGTGGGAGCAAACTAAAGAAGCTGCAACGCGAACTAGGTGTGTAGGTGGATAACGCCTAGCACGGAGCGACTAAGTGACGTGAATATCCGTGTTCAAGTGTAACGAAAGGCATGCATGGATGTCAGAAGATGGGATTCAAATGTGCTGTTGTCAGTCAGAAAACACCGCACTCCACAACGCGTTTGGACTCTGTTTGATCATATTGGGTAGAAATAGTCGGGTTCGAACCCGAGACCATTAGGAGGTTAGTTAGAACCTCTAACTTTAAGCAACCGGGCCAAGACGGACAACGCTTGCCACAACGGTTAATGACTGTTTGGAGGGTTATTTTGAAGTACGCGTTGTGTGATTTGACTGCGATGCGCAATGTCAACGTGGACCATGATTCGCATTGAAGTGAATCATGCCAAAATCGATCACTAAGACCGTAGATCAAACCTACGGGAATATGGTGCTGTCAGCCAAAAAACACTGCATTCATGCATACATCCGCCACGCAATTAGTTCACAGGAGATCCAGCTAAAGCTGAGTAGGGGTAGAGATCCTTCGGGGCAAGTGTGTACAATAAGTTTTGTAGGAGTAAAACTGTGACGACAATTCTGGTGACAAACACGATAAAAATGTTCAACACAAATAGGATACAGTCTTCTCAAGATATAGGGTCCTGAGAACACAACCGAGTATGCTAAGGCAACATGCGGATGTGGAATTCAGGCCCTGAGGATGGTCCAATATATGCTTCAACCAGAGGTGGAAAGTTAGCGCAGTCATCGCTTAGCAAATAACGGTGCAGAACACGCCCAGTACCATAGTTAGCCTGCGATGCCTAGATAGCTTTGAAAACCGGAACCCAGAAGGGAAATTGGGAAATAGAAGTGTAAATGAAAAGCAGGGGCAGGGAGCGAGAGAGTACACGGCACGTTGGGGCGTGGTGGCGAGACTCTGACAGGTCGTAGACCCACTGCTGTTAATGACGTGCCGTGGACTCATGCCCTAGACGCTTTCTTATGGGGACTGTTGGGTGGGAGCTGGGTTACAAACTTCTTCCAGCTAAGATCCAGAACACACAATTTAGCGTGAGTCGATACACTGACTGATGGCACAAGGTCCGTTGCCTCTAGGGTGTACATTTTATCGAAAGATTTGGCTGAGGATCCGAATCGCTCTAGTTAGGTGTGGACGCTCTGACAGTACACCAGTCCAAAGCAAAACTATGGATCCTACCAAGACTAACAATCACATGCTGCATTGACCATCGCCCAGTGACACTAGCAAAAGCGTCGCCTTACCTACTACATGCAGGGGATGGATAAGCGAAAATATACTGCCGATGACGCCTCCGTTCTTCTTCCCATCAGAATGCTCCTTTCTGAGTCCACATTGCACCTAACCCCCTATTTCCTCCAATCAAAGTCCCCACACCAGCGCTTGCCCGGCGCAATCAATTGCCTCAGCGTAAAGCGATCAACACAAATGAACGTCCCGAGCGACGTGTTGCACTGGTCCTGTTGGAACTCACAAGCTACGGGATCGATGTTGATGCACTCAACGAGAATCGGGTGGCTGACCAAAGCTAGTCGCACGAGGATGATATTGGCTGCACGTTCTACTGTGTGTGAAACGCTATTACAGCATCACGTGGACATGTGGTCGGATTTGTACCATTCGACTGCCTAAATGGCCCACTGCTGCGAGATTCGATTGGCATCAGCCTACGATTGATGACTCTGCGACTGCGACTTGGAAGAGGTATATTTGTTAGTTGTATTAGCACGTTACTTCCGTGCCGTCCAGATGACGCAAAAAACCACTTATACGTTCGGTCATCCTCCGTGATATGGTCTGTGCCGAGGACCGACCGACTACTCCTACTGGGTGATCTCAAATCGCGTGTTGGGCGTGATGCCGCAGTGTGGACAGATATAATCGAGTCGGATGGTGTTGGAACAGCCAACGCAATCGGTGACCGGCTGCACCCAATGTGCGCAACCCAGAGCTTGACGACTACGAGCAAAGATTTGCACTGGGTGCGAGTGATATAGGTACAGTGCGTCTGATGAAACCGGACCGATCCACGTAATTCAGCCATGACTCGCACTACGGTATGACGCACTTTGCGTACGAGATAAAACCCGATCATCTGTAACACGTGTCCAGCAATCCAATCAATAACTCGTGTCGGACAGTAAATGTGTGCACGCGTGCTACTTGCGTACGGCGCGCGCAAAATCGTGTGCGGACCAGGGCTTTTGACGCACCCATGCAACAGAGTCAACCTATCCCAAGTCACTTGGCTGAAAGATTGTCGAGAGAGCTGAGGCACAGTCACATTATGCAGTCGAGTGATCGTTAGCTTCTCCACGCTGGACCAAAGTAAGCTTAATTTGCAGTGAGTGCTGATGGTCATGTCCAAAAGAAGACGACACGACAGTGGTACAATCCATGCCAACTGGTGTGCCTTGCTAGGTAAAACGAAACAGATATGTAAACTTCAAGTGGCTAGGGTCGACTGTGGTAGAGCTAGGGTATCGCAATGAATGGGCGCTTATTTCTACCAAAGTGAATGACAAAACACAGTTATAGCCTTCGCTCCTGCAGCCTAAAAAGGAGCTAGCAACAAATAACTTTGGCAAAAATGGCATCACTTTCAATTAGGCCCTTCACATTGGGTTTTGATGCGTTTGTGACACAGAGTGCTCTTCTATTTCACTATACCTCAACACACTATTGGCACCATTCGACTGTGGATCAAGTTCGCATGTAATTTCTTTGTAATCGAGGATAGGTATTTTGACGAACACTGCCGCTTGCAGTTTGGGTTGGGGTGAGGGTTGCATGGTCTGCACACGATTTCGTGTGCACCAAATGCAAGTGGTATACGTGCGCGCATTTGCTGTCCGACACGAATTACTGATTGGATCGAAGGACGACCATTACAGATGCCCGGGTTTGCTCTGGTAACGCAGTGTGTCAGACAGTAGTGCGAGTCATGGCTGAAGTATGTGGATCGGCCTAGTTCCATCTCACACAATGTAGTTGGATGGATCCACGGAGAGATCGCGCTCACCCGCGCGATTATGTCATCGAACACCAGCGTGCCATGCGTGAAGTGCGTATGACACGTACTACGTGAAGCTGAGTGTGGCACTGTTAACAAGATTGGTCGTATCAAATGGTATATATATGTATATATATATATCCTACTAAAACTAAACGTTGCTCACATGCCGTGAGGAGGCGAAAATTTAATCCGTTTCCTAGCTGATGCAGAGGGAGAAGGGGAATGCGATGGCTGCCCGCATTGGTGAAGTCGACTCTATTGATTCAATCAGGGTCCTGTGGCACAACATTAAAGAACAGATTACCACTGCGGTCGAGAAAGTCATCGGGTGTGCAAAGAATATGCGACTCGATTAGTTAGGTCACAACAATGCAACCATTGGCGCATTGGTGTCAGAGAATAATGAAGTATACGGAGGACCATGGCGGTTCGGGAAAGGAGAGTCAATTTCGGAAACTTTGACGGCGATTGACTCGAGAGCTCCGTTGCATCAAGAATGAATGATGGACAGAGGAAACGGAGCAGATAGAATGCGATGAGAGTAGAGTAATAGGTTTCCTGATGCACAAAAATTTATTTTTACAATAATATAAGCATTACATTCTATCGAATCTCTCTCCACCAGGGTTCATGCACAGTTCCCCGCGCTCGAAGCATTTGGAGAAGTAGATAGACTATGCCAAATCGGGTAACCCTTCAGGAAACTCAATGAAGACCTCCACTGCAGCTTCTACAGACTCGTAGCGGATTCCACGCATCATGCGGTTGACACTTAGGAGCACAAAAATAGATACATGCAGTCACGTCTGGACTGCAGGCTGTGATCAGGCTCCGGGAGTTGTTTCCTAGCTAGGAAAGGAACGACGACATGGGATCTGTGTGCAGGGGCGTTGTCATGGTGCAGAAAAGTACCTCGTGCTCGAGTCCGTGGACGACGCCAGGCTACAGTTTGCAGCACATGTGATAGACAGTGGGTGGCATACTAGTTTCCAGGGACTGTGCGTTGTCATACGAGCGATAAAGTAGCCACATGACCGGTCTTGGCCATGAACACAGCCACCAGCTGCTGGATCACACTGCGCTCAGACCGGAATTCCTTAGACGGCGCCCCAACAATGGCCGTCCACTGAGCCGATTGTTGTTCCGACCCTGGGTCGAAACTGTACATCCAGGTCTCCTTACAACTTTGCATTTCCCAAACAGTATTGAAACGTCCCCCATCAAAAGTGACAAGCATGGTGCGGTACCAATCCACCCGAGCTCCTTCTGGTCCTTAATGAGCTAATGTGATACCCAGCGTGCGCCAAGTTTTCTGATGCACGCTGGTGTGAATTAATTCCGATGGTTGTTTACAGCTGTACCACAGTCATTTGCGCGTTCTCCTCCAGCATTGGCTTCGCAGCAGCAATGTTATCCGCGGTGTGGCCTCCACAGATCGATTACACCGTGCCTCATTCTCCAGGGACCGCCTGGCGGGCTTTGATTCCGCAAAACACAAACACGGCGGTTCTTGAAGGCGTATCATCACCAAAAGAGCAAGCAATCGCTCAACACTCTGGTGTTGATTCAAACCACATTTGTAGTCATCGAAAAGCATCGCCCCCCAGTGACATTAACTGAGTTCCATACTTACAATCAGAGTATAGCAACCCATATGACTGCTGCTGTTATAAGGTTCTGTGAGTTTAAATCACTGAATAATGATCGAAAGAATGATAATGCACGTTTTCGCTAAGTCATCCGCATCTAATCTATGTGCTGCGTATCTGGAATTTTAGTACTCTGCTCTTGTACGCCAAACGCGAGCAACAAAAGGAATGCTTTGACTGCTTCAGAGTGGTGTATAGGTCTAACTTGCAACTGCTGTGGACACCGGTGGATGATATTTAAGACGATGTTCACAAACAGACTGCAGATATCATTCAGGTCTGGCGAAAGCAATTCGACTGTCTCTTGAACAACCCTTGAGGTTGACTGGGGTACGCTGCACGGGATTTAACCGCAAGATGTGTCTTGCGGACACACCGACAGTGCTTGAGATGAAGTAATCAGCTGCTCAGCTAGGAAAAGGAAAGTGCGCCGGTTCCGATGAAATAACTCCAGAAGCGTTGGAAAAACACCACTTGGTGCAACGCGTATAGCTTGAAGAGAAAGTGCCGGCTGACTTGAATGATGTCCATGTGTTACCACTGCAAATGTTTCTTTCCTGAAATTAATTGGGCTGATACTGGCAAGGAAATTTATTAGAGAGAAGTTGGCTTGCAAGTAAGAAGCTTCAAAGTAGGATGAATGTGAAGTAACACCGCTTGCTAACATTATTTCCTTTGTTCTTACACCCCGTGGAACTTCTCTGGGATGCTGCGAAGGTACTATTTTGTGGCGTCATGAATGACTCGAACAGTCTGAAAATGACGTCTTTTCACGACCCTCTTCAGCCGGAGGAACAGAAATATATTGCACGTAGACAGCTCTGGGTTTTACGCAAGTTGTGGCAAAGATGGAATTTTTTATTGGGCAGAAACTCCCTGGGCGCCAAAGAGATGTGACCCGACGCGTTGTCATGGTGGAGGATCCAGATTGTGGCAACCTCAGAACGGATGTGATGGACTCGTCGACAAAGGCGTCAAAATTTTGAAAACTTGCGTTCTGGGCCAGTTTAGTTCCTTCGCGATTAATCACATACACTTTTGGCGATCACTGTTAAAGTGCTCCACACACGGTTCACGTTTGTCGTTGTTTTATTGGTGGAAGATTGACCTACAGATCCCTTGTCCTCAACGTCTCTTCTCCCCTCCTTGAAGGCTCTGTGACACTTGAACTTATTGTCGTATACCGTATTCAGCATTTCCAAAGTCTCTGTCCCAGATGTTCAGTTTGATGCAAAATTTGATTGCGTAACGCTGCTCGATGGAACGTAGCATACTTTTCAAGACACGGTACTCGTACAGGGATCCATTACTTTCACGATCCACAAGCTCCAACTGTTTGTCGACAAGTGGGACTACTTGCAACGCGTAGGTAACACCCGACCACCCACCCAGTTACAGATTTCCCCACCCATGGCGCATGCGCGAAACTACAGCTCTTGTCCAATCCCTATTAGGACAATGTACCACGAACTGCCGCGGTATCAACTTGTTAAGCTGTGTATGGAAGATGATCACTCGAATCCTGCTTCAACCGCCTCGTCACCCAGGTCCTCGATAGAAACAAGGAGGAAGAGCAATGGGGATTCAGTTCGGAGCTAAGCACGAAAGGACACGAAAGGAGAAATACTGAGAGCGACACTAGCCATGGTACCCATTGTTTGTTGACTTCACCAAGGCTTTTGACACGGTGAACCGCTAGGTACCATGGTAAATGTTGGGTAGGTTTGGTTGCCCGAGTAAAGTTGTAAATGTAATTCAATGATAAAATGTCCAAGACGCGAAAGCGAAATAGTGGGGTGGAAGGCGTAATAACCACAAACATGAAACAGACTGCCAAGGAGACGCTGATTTCCTGACTAGATTGTCACGAAAATCCGCTGGCAAACGATGCAACCTATCAAGAAGTCACCATGGAAGACAGCAGAAAGAAGATGGAGCGTAGGAGAATCATTCGTGACATTCTCACACTGAATACAGCTTTCCGCAGATCCATGCATAGCCGCGAGAGTAGCGAGGGAGATTTCAGGGCAGAATAACAATTTCCCAACATATCAGTTAGGGACAGCAGCCGCCATAATCAGATGCAGTTAAGTGAAACGAAGACGGTCTGCTGGCTCAAAAAACGATCCTGGAATGATGTTGTTCTAACGCTTGATGATGACCAATGCACATTATTCTAAGGAACTACGAACCAGGTTAAGATGTTGAACAGGTGGTTCACTGTAATCTGCAATTCATCCAGCAAGAGGTGGCGAAGTACGTTCCGCTGCACCTAAAAGCGACTGCAGAGGCACATCGATAAAACAACGCAAATTCCAGCAGGTATGGACGGAATCCAGAATTTTGAGTGTGGAGGTCACAAGCGATGTGTGCTGTGCTTGTAACATAATCAGTAGGAATACGTGTTTATGTGAAGAAATGGATTTCCGGTAGGTGCCACAACATCATCAGTGTAGCTGCGTCTCTCGATCCCAAGAGTACGCTGCAGTCAGTAGATTGCTATTCTCTGTTCGATATACTTGCCCGGATGGGTGCTCTCATGAGGTATAGAAACATGGCATATATTTCACTTCGTCTCCTGGTCGCCTTCTTACCATCGACGCACCGGCTGGACTGCATTTATTGCCTGCTTCCCACTGCCACCCGATTTGGGTCATAATCATGACCTACTCCCCGTCGTCACCCAATCGAACCTTATCTCCTGTTACCTGATGGAAAAGACCCATCCCTTCGCTTAGCTACATTTACTATGTTCCCATGTCGTGTTAATCCTCCACTGTTTATCAATTGGGTTTCTCCTGTCCTTACTAACGCCAGCTGTCTTGATTTCAAAGAAGTCGTCATTGCGCGTTTGTCTTCGCGCCAAACGCACGTTCCAACAACAATACTAATGACGGAGCTATCCAGGGCCGCTGCTACTCGTGACTACGCCCAGCCAACTGCATCTAGACTTTCGCTTGCATGCGTATCCCGTGCGGGTCCGTTTCGACTCTATATTGATTGGAAATCATTGAGGTTTGTATGCTGCTTAACGTTATACCTTTTAAAATGTGTCGCGTATCAGCTTCGGTAAGTTCACCTAATGGTCCGTGAGTTGCTAAACTTTCCCAAGCGGATTGTAGCTAACACTTCCCACTCGATAGCTTCAAGTCACATCAAGATTAAGGGGGAGTATAGGGGCATAGGTGGGATAAAAAGTAAAGCTTATGATAAGGTGTATCATGAGATCATTCTTCGGAAGATGAAAATGCGCGGTGTTGGTGGCCCCCCTGTACCAGTGACTTTCGTTCCCTTTATGTATTGCGGTACAATAGCGGAGGTGTTTTACCACCTCTAGCTGACATGTATAATGATGATGATGATGAGGTACCAGTGACTTAATTATTGGTCGGACGGGGAGAGTGCAGGTGGACAACCACTTGACCGAATGGTATCCCTCGACCAGTGACGTCCCGAAGAGCACAGTCATTGGGCCCATTTTGTTCCTGATTCGCTTCTCAGCTCATCTTGCGCGTTGTTTGCAGATGCCCTTAAGGTATAGAGGGTAACTGAGACGTCTGACAACTGCGACCTGTTTCAGCGTGACCTTGACCACCTCTCAATGCGGTCAGCAGAGGTCAACCTCCCGATCAATCCGGTCAAGTCGGTCTTCATGAGCCTGGGTATGGGGGTGGTAATGGCCGAGTCTACAATCTGGCCGGCCAACAGTTACACCCATCGCCATCCGTGAAAGATCTCGGCATACTCTCACGCTGCGAGTTGAAATCCGTTGAAAACACTAACAGGCTATCCCAAAATCGACTGTGCATGCTCCGAGTGCTCAAATGCAGCTTTTGCACTTGGTCCGAGGTGGTTGCCGCTCGTCTCTTCTTTTATATCATCAGACCCATGCTAGAGTACAGCTCACCCGCTTACTGTGCGCTCACCCGGGGCGAGGTGCAAAGGATTGAGCGTACACACCTTGCGGCCAAACGGCTCATATGAAGACCGGTGCAACAGACTAGGGTTGTACACCCTGTCTTATCATCGAATGCGAGTTGACCACATCGTGACGCATCGGAGATTACATCTGAATGACTACTCCAGCTTGAGACAACTGCTTCATCTGCGCAAACGAAGCAGCACACAAGGACACCGGTACAAGCTTGTTGTACCGAATTTGAAGCGTATCACTCACCAACTCAGCTTCGAGCTGAGGATGGTGAATATTTGGAACAAGCTGCCTGTAGCCATAGTCCAAGGAAAGTCAGTTCTGTAATTCAAGAAACTCTTGGACTTGCACTTTACCGATGTGAGATTTCGAGAGTAATCACCAACATAATAGGTAGATTTGCTTGAAAAATATTAGTTGTAGCAACACCGAGACATCTCTACTTGCTGTACTTTTTCAGTATTCAGTGTTCATGTTTAATGGCACCAATGTAGTTGCACTAACAATGACGAATGTGAGTGCCTATTATGAAGGGTAAAAAAACCCTTAGTAGCTAGAGCTGATTATGGTGCTAATCGGGGATTTTCGTCGGGCGCAAAGGAAGTGTATGAAGGACCACAATGGGGGGCAGCCTACTCTAAGATAATTAGACCAAATGGGCTCGTTCCGAGGATCCCGGGTACACTTTGATCATTGAGAACTGTTGTTTGCGGAACATCACAGTCGGATGGAGTGATTATGGTCTGACTAGTCTGTTAAATAAACCCATCAGAGCAAGTCTTTTGGGTTCGGGCAGGTGAAACACTCCGAAGAGGTTTGTCCTGTTTACTAGTTAATCCAAAGAAAGCATGGTAAATGTAATCATTGCGGTGCAATTCCGCACTGTCGTGGAACTACGTGAGGTCGATATGCAGCAGGAAATGAAACCGCTGACCTTCCTCATCTGCTCAATTAGAGCTCACTCCACATATTGTAGGCTTGAGCCGAGACAGTTTAGGATGTGGTAAGTAACCAACGCCATCCGCGTGTATGATGGTGTTTCATAGCTGGACAACCACTCCGAAATGAGTTCAAGTAGGTGCAGGTTACGGAACGGGGAACGGAGGCCACGTGAATGTCGCCTCATCGATGTCACCCTGTTTACATATGACAATCAGACGTTTGTGACCTTATGGCGTTCGCTAAGAAAGTAAGAAACTTTGACCATTGACATCTGCTTAATGCATTTGGGTCGTAAAGTAACATCCACTCAATTGCACATTTCATATATCTAGAGTTGCCCCTTGTAGCGAATTTCCGTGCAGGAGTAAGCAGTGCAAACAGCTAACGTGCTGCTGCTGTGTTCACTTAGCAGTAGACGTAAACTTACCGGATTAACAGATACATTAGTGCAGCCGGCGAAACATGGTGAGATGAAAGTGATCTCAAGGACATCATCACAAACAGGAGACCAGAAGTTTGAATCACAACCGCAATGTGAATTGCATGCTGCAGAGGATTTGACAACCGGAAGACTGGTTGACCACCAAGGTAAGGGTGC
Organism: Dicrocoelium dendriticum; assembly: GCA_944474145.2. Lineage (NCBI taxonomy): Eukaryota > Metazoa > Platyhelminthes > Trematoda > Plagiorchiida > Dicrocoeliidae > Dicrocoelium > Dicrocoelium dendriticum. Next base: position 134,051,656 of record OX104063.1, read on the forward strand.
CCTCGTTGTGGTAAAGTGACTGTGTGGAAAAAAGGAGAAAAAGATTGAAAAGTCCCATGTGAATCAAATGTTATGTGCAAAAAAGCACAAAACTGGTGTGCAGGGTAACTGGAGACAAGAAGTAGTAATGAAACAAAGAATAAAGTTTTGCTTACAAAAACGGAAAGAAAGCATCAGCACCGAGGTCGAATACAGTCAATTAGATGTTTACTCTCGATGGTGGATATACACAAGAGTATGGGAAGGTTACCGCGTTCAGGCGTTCGGCAAACAGCCGCAACAGAGAAAGATCGTGCAGTATTGATCATGCATGTTGCCTCAGTCAGAGGGCTAGAACCATACAATATAGTTAAGAAGAAGCATCTCCTGTGACCTGATGAAGCACACTGAAACTGTGATAACACGTGAACTAAGATACCTGAAAGCCATGATACTGTTCTCAAAGACTAAGCGTGTAGTCATGAAAACCATATGCACACTTAATCTTCGACCACTTTTCGTCCTCCCATTTTTCTTAATGTCGGCATAAAAGAGAGTCAGAATAAAAGCGGTGTAATCTTCAGTTAACTTCGTCCTTTCCTCCATTCACTTGCATAGGAAATTTACTCTTTTACGCAACTAAGCATACGTCGCAGCTCTCAAACTGGAAAAGGCGAAGCAAACCGATTCTCTCAGATATCCTTGTTACGGTTGATTTTACTCGTTTGCATAAACCGCACGTCGGCAATAGCAACGAAAAATCAAGAGTAAGTGGATTCCTCAGCCTCCTTCGTTTTTATCTCCTAAATAGTAATCAGGCAGCAAATTAGCACTTCATTCAGTTAAATGGTTTGGTCCAACCGCATAGTCTATGTTACGTTATAATAGGAATCTGTTTTTACATCCTGATCAACACTCTCACCCGCATCCAATGAGGCGTACAAGGTGGTCCTCAGTTGTAGAAGAAGAGACAGAAGGGGGCGGAAAAACCTTCTAATCCTGACCAAAAATATTGTATCAAGAACGAAGCGGCAAGAAAGCACAATCGATATTGCATGCAACCACGGTTTCCACATGCGCACGCGCACGCGCGCATTTATCGACTATTTCCTTTCCACAACACAACATACATGGGGAATCACAAAATATCACGTGCATGCCTCGTAGGTCTACATCTTTGGGGGCCCTGGCTGCCTGTCTGACCCCGTAGCTCGCATTCTGATCAGTCTGAACTTGTTCTAAGTCTCTTGATCGGCTTGATCTCGGTTGCGTTATACAGCCTGAGGTTACTCCTGGAGGCACTGACAAAGTGTTTCTGTCTGATGTATTGGCCTATCGACACATCCCTTTGCCGTACTCTTTGGCTCACGCATGTTCCCGTCCCTTGCTCGTGTTCCGCCGTCCGATCCCGTCCATGTTATCTGTGATCGTTTCGGTCCTCGCACGTTCTAGTGGTTTTTCAGTCTGCGTGATCGCTGTCTTCCGCGCCACTACATCAGCCCCTGCTCGAAGTGGCTTTTCCCTCGGATACCCTGGCCGTAATAGAGGTGCATTCACCCAGCGTTTCGCCGTCCCAGTGACAATTTTGAAGTGCATTCCCTTTTGACCAATTACGGTGTACGTTCCTTGAACTTGCTCACACCGAGTCCCCTGTGTTTTGTACCTTGACTTCTTCCCCTTTACTGAACGGTCTCCACTTTTGCGCTGCTTACCTGACAGCACAATTCTGCTTAGTTCGTAACTGTCAAGATTTGGTTCCTCTTCTGGCAGTTGTTTCCAATATCTCGGGATGCGCTGTCGGATGTTCCCACTCACAATCATACGTTGAGCAGGTGCCGAGTGCAACTGTAGGTTCTCTAATGAACTGTAATTGAAATGGAGAAATTTTGGTGAGTAGAATTTCCGGTAACGCTCTCTCACAAGCCAGTTTCATGCAGTTTATCCATGACTTAATGGTTTTATTAAACCGCTCAGTTATTCCGTTGGTTTGCGGGTGGTAAGCTGAAGTACGTAGTCTCTGGATACCCCACTTAGTCAACATCACTTGGAACACGTCCGATTCAAAGCAAGGTCCTTGGTCCGTAATGACGTAGTTTGGTATTCCGCACCTTGTTGGCATGGTGAATTCGAAAACCTGTGACAAGGTTTCGCCTGTTTGATGTTTGATCGGCACGGCTTCAATCCATCGCGTGGAGTGGTCAATCATCACTAGAATGCAATTGTTTCCTGAGCGACTCAACGGTAGAGAGCCAAAGAGGTGCAATCCCCAACAATGCAACGGTTCGTTGACTTCAATAGATCGCATTGGTTGTCGCGGTGCATCCTTCTCGCAGCATGGGCAACTCCGAATGTATGCAGCGACGTCCATTCTCATGGATGGCCAAAACAATCTGCTCTGTAGCAGTCCAAAAACTCTCTCAAAACACATAGACATTAGCAAGGGCTAAGTGAATCACCCGTGCTCATTGGTTTTCTGGAATAAACAGTAGTTTCGTCCCGTTCGTTGTCACCTACAAATTACTGGTTGTGACGTGAAGCCTGTCCTAGAACTGGAGGAGTTCCTTCAGTTCTCCTGATATTGCTTCCGGCTTGGTTCCCGATTGTAAATGAGTACACACTAACTTGACCAATTCATCCGTCCTCGGCCTTTCCAGGAGGGCCCTATCCTCCACTGTAACAGTAAACACTGGTATAGTATTGTCTGGCAAGAGTTCGTCCAAATCCGGGCGAGACAGCATGTCTAGTAGTACGTTCTTCGTTCCGTCGATGTGCCGGAGGGCCTATCGTACCAGACGCCTCCTCGGGTCTTCTGTCGTCAGCAGCCATGATAGCAGTCTGTGATCATTAATGACTTGGAACTAATTCGCTGAAGTACGTTCTCCACTTCACCAAAGCTCACACGAAAGCAACACATTCCTTCTCGGTCGTAGAATACTTTTGCTCTGCGTTTGTTAGCACTCTACTGGCATATTCTATCACTCCAGCCGGTTGGGACAGAACCGCACCAAATGTAACTTTACTCGAGTCGACCGCCACAGTGAACTGCTCACTCGGATGGGGAATGCGTAAACATGCTGGATCCTTTGCTACGCAAGACTTTACGTGGTTGAAGGCCTGCGCACGTGCGCATTTATCGACCATTCCCTTTCCACAACACAACATACATGGGGAACCACAACATATCACGCTCGTGCCTCATAGGCCTGCATATTTGGGGGCCCTGGCTGCCTGTCTGACCCCGTAGCTTTGCTTCCGTAGCTGGCATCCTGATCAGCCTGAACTTGTTCCAAGTCTCTTGATCTGCTTGATCTCGGTTGCGTTATACGGCCTGGGGTTACTCCCGGAGGCACCGATAAAGTGTTTCTGTCTGATGTATTGGCCTATCGACACATACCTTTGCCGTACTCTTTGGCTCAGGCAAGTTCCCGTCTGTTGCTCGCGTTCCGCTCTCCGCTCGTATTGTTGGGTTGGATTTCCGCCCTCCGATCTCGTCCATGATGTTTGCAGCCGTTTCGGTTCAGGCTCGTTCTAGAGACTTTTCAGTCTGCTGCGTGACCGCTGCCTTCCGCGCCACTACAATATGGCATCGATCACTAAACCACATGACACAAACCTCTCCCATTAGTTGAATGTGCCATCCTGACCCTAATAGACTTGCAAACCGGAGGCTGAAGCGTCGAGAAATGCCGAATGATGATTAGTCAATCCCTCGGATGTCTACGACATGAAATATAATAGTTTGCAGCTAAACCTGTTTTTGCGAATGTCCACAAGTACGATAGTGCATATTGTGTAAATACTGACCCACACTCTTTATGAACACAGTCTTTTGCGAAATCGATAAATATTTAGTTAAGAGTACAAAGGAAATATAAGTACATCGATGGCAAAAAAGGTGGATGACCAAGCGTGTGCCAGTTGCAAGTTAAGCTTGTACTTGACTGTTGCCTAACGAGGTGGGTAGAGAATCATGAGACAGCGATAGCCATACGCATGCTAACCAACATCAAGCCAAAGATCCTAATCACAGAATTCAGCTAAAGTACATGGAAGTCAAACCGCACGGAAAGAAGAATGAATGAAGCACATCCGCAGAAGGTCGTTGTGTCGTACCGAAGGAGCGCTGCCGCGGGATCACTACCAGCCGAGTGCGGCCTAAGGATACTACGACGTCGCCCGCATCTATACAGATTCCAGCCGAGAAGTTCTGAGTTGCAAGACAGAATCGTCAACTGTTCGGCGACCGGCAGACTCAATAGTTTTCAGCTGCTTCCATTGGCGTAAGCAAACTATAGTTATCGACCTCCGATGCACGTCGCATTAGAGCAAACTGGAGTTTACGGAACAAGGTGAGGCTGCTACCGTCATGGCCAGTCGAACCAGGTGTGTAAGCAAAAGAAATCGGTCCTTCAGGCTTGAAATTGGGAGTGGAAGATACGTCCATTCATAAAAAAGTAAACCTGTGTGGGGTGTTTTCGTAGGTCTACCGCACTGGTGTTACGCTTTGTGCTAAATGTTTCGACTGATCATCAAACTAGCTCGCTAGTCTAAGTTTGGCAATTGTAAAGGTAGTCGTGTCGCACAGACGGAAGCATAGACCATCACATCATTTCAAAAGGGTAGTCCTACCTCTCCGATGCTCAGGATCAGTCCACTCAGTGAAGTGAGGCAAAATGATCACGAATGAATTCATGATGCTGGGAGACCTCCATTCTCAAACGGATCCCTGCCATTAGCATTTGTTAGTTCGAAAAGTGCGAAGTCTTTTTGACAGGCAAAGTAAATAACAGGGCAGTAACTGAAAAATAGACCAAGTGTTCACAAATGCTGCGTCTTGGAGATTAGGATTTTGAAATGATGCGCAGCTATGGCAATCGGTGCACCACCGGATACCGACCTATGATGATGCATATATGGTCTCAAGTAAGGGGGAAAACGGTGAGTTGGCAGTCAAGTAAAGAAGAGAATGGGCTGCTCCACTGCTTAGTGAGATCAAAACCACACGATGTTAACATCTTATTTGTTCAAGCACATTAAGTTGATGTTCAGTTCACGCACGATTGTCATTTTCACAGAAATATCCACAAGTATAAATCTGAAGGGATACCGCATGGTGGCATTACTGACTCGTCTACAAATTCATCTATGAACGCGTAGAGCATATTACCAATACATAACGGAATGAGACCCTTAAAATATTCCGAAGGAGTCGACGACGCAGTCACTCTGCTGTTGCTCACGAATTACGTGAGAATTTCACCGTCTCTCTCAATAAGATCGTAGTAAAACGAGCCGTGGGTTTTCTGACTTCGACCAAGCCAAAGGCGTCTTTAACGTTACGTTCCGGTTATGCAGCGAGGGCAACCAATAAGTGAGCCGAACAGTGCGAATACCAATCCGCAGTATGCGAGTGACCACTGCTTTAAGGAGTTGCTCTTCGCTAACATTCTCAACACAAACTGCCTTAAAATGGCATATATATATATATATATATATATATATATATATATATATATATATATATATATATATATATATATATATATATATATGGTTGGCGGCATCCGGTTTCGGATTTGCCTGTCACTGTGGCCAGCCACAGGACGCCTGCGCCTACAGAGGGACCATGGATGGCTTGCGCTGCACCACCCACAGCTCCATCCACACACCCCATATCCAGTGTAAACCCGAAGGAATATGACCGGGAGGCATGCGGATGGGAACCACGTTTCATCAAGGGAGCCGGCCCACACTCCTTCACAGACAAACACAAGCACCCTGTATTTGGGGAATCAAGCACACACAAGGCGGTGGCTGGACCGTAGTCCGCTCCACACTAACTGCATGGAACCACTCTTCGATCCTAGCACGACCACAAGGACCGTGCACCCCGTCCCCTCCAGCAACGACCAACTGTCTCCTGGAGCCAGTATTGACGAGGTAGTGGGTAATAGACAGGTAGGCACCTTGTCAACATGCACATCAAACGCAGCCACACATGGGATGTCAAACAACAGTCTATATATATATATATATATATATATATATATATATATATATATATATATATATATATATATATATATATATATATATATATATATATATATATATATATATATAATGTCCTGCTTGCATTCCATGGTGACAGCTGCAGTGTCCTGATTTGATAGATATCGCCTTGGGTACCGAATCTGCCTACCGACCCAGCTAAAATGATCCTCATGAGGCTCGGCCATCATCACCGGTAACGGTTACACATGCTCACTGTTGTACTAAACGTGCGACAAGCCAAGGTCAGAATGAAATAAGTCGGCAGCGATGGGGTAAATGCGTAAAATACAACCATTAGCCTTGCTGACGAGATGAACCAGTGCTGTTATTCACAACGCAGAACCAGATGCGCAGAGTTAATCAAGAAATTGAAATAAGTCGTGAATCGATGAGGATCGAACTCCCACAGATCAAGAGTCCATGGTTTGTGCGCTTACTGAACCTAAGGGTAGTAGTGCGCTAGTAGCGCGCTGTTAGTTTGAGCGAGTAGTGATCAGAAATATCACAATGGAGGCCACACGTTTTCTCGATAGGCAGAGAAGAGCTGAAACCACCAGCCTTGTGCTGATTTGCATAAGTTTCCAAGCTGAGGCATGACAGATGGTGACGCTTTCTGAAGTGACTCGAAATGGAAGCAGGTGACGCGAACGCTGCAAGCGTCCTTGGTAAACTCCACCACCCCTTTTGACCTGCTCACGTTGGTCTAAAACACGGTGATGTTTTCGTGCCATAAATCGATCCGTTAGTCTGCTGATGTGTTTTTGACTCGCTTCGGAGCAACGCGGCTCGTGCACCACACACTCGTGCCACAAAAAGCGCGCGAACGAGCATGGGGATTCCAGACCACTTTTAAAAAAGTCCCCGTAAGTAGTTCCGCTCCACTCCGTAACGTTGCTAATGTGGCCGAACTTGGAAGGTGGAGCAAATTTGCCCCTACCTTCTCAATGCTAAAAATAAGCCGTCGAGTGTGACATCGAGAATCACGAAATTGGGACCATGCTAGTGGAATCCGCAATAAGGATGAAAAAATGGATCGGAGACTATGAGTGCCCACCGTACGCTGCCTATTTTGAAGTGCGTCATAACTGCCATTAACAGTGGTAACAAGTAATTGGCCTGCACCTAAGCACCGATAGGAGAGAAAAGCGACAGAGCCAGCCTGGGTCACCGGGAGCGGAGCAGTTAAGGTAAAGCGCATAGACCCTCGTAATTACTGAAAATAGTGTTAGCAACAAAACTGCTGTCACGATTCTTGCTGCTTCATTTAAACAATCGGATTGTTACTAGAGCAACGAAGTTGCTCATGAAAGGTCAGCAGCCATGTTAAGGGGAGTGGATTTAGACCAAGCCGTTTACGATCGTAAATCCCGCACACTGACCCTAGTTGGGTCGTGAGGATCCAAGCTTCCAATCACTGCAAGACAACTACAAGCTGCTGGGTCGACTTCACCGTACAGTAGGATGTCGGAATGAAGCCTGTTTGATAGGTGCATACCAGGAGTAATGCGCTCTGGGCGTTTGGTCGATTCCCTACACCTACGAAGAATCCTTCCAAGCAAGGCAAGTTCGTGAAATTCCACACTACAGGTACTATGATAATAGCGGGCGTAGGTTACAGTTTAGCAAAGTGGTGGGTATCCTGGCAAGGTAATACATAGAAACGGGGGATGCGACAATCTACTGCACTCTAACTTGCGAGATGAGGAAAGACAAGCTCCGTTAAAGACTATTTATGAGACGACTCTGCTCCAAATGTCATAGCCGAAACGACAGACTGCCATCAGTTTCTCATACTGTGATGAAAAGTGAGTGTGGGCTAAAACCAAGATGTTACTCTGAAGCGCAATTTGCCCTACAAAAATCAAATTCATCGCAGTAGTTTACTGTAAAGTCATTAAACTGTATGTTGCGTGAATGATAGCTGCAGAAGCGCAGAGTGAACAATCGACTACGAAGCGACATCCGCAATGAAAACAAAAACGAGACCAGGTTTAGCCCACTCTCCTTGTGGATTTTGACTAGCGAGAAAGCATGAAGTTTGAAATTTCGGTAGTGAATCGGTGTTACATTTTCAAAGCACAACGTAATGAAAGGCTGGGAAACAGATTAACAACGGTTCTACCGACGAAGTCAACGGCCGTTTTCAAATAGTACAAGCCGAGCTTGTTGCCTCACAATAAAACGCTACCTTGAGACCTTACGAATGCCAAACAGCTATCATGATGCGGCTCTTTGAGCAGCAGTGAAACCAAGGAGTTTAGGAAAAGGATTGCATTGACGCTGGATTAAAATCCGTACTGTTGTTAAACTGTGGAAATACAACCGATTCACAATAATTGGAAGGACACATCCCTCTTTGACATACAAGACAAAAAGAGGAGCAGGGATTAAAAAGCGTTTCCTATCATACTGGAAGTGGCAACATGCTTCCATGCACTTTTGGCGAATATCGAGACCGGTTGCGAGGTAAAAATTCCCAAGCTAAAATCGCACAATTTGCTGTCGTCAGCACCCGGAATTCCGTGTTCATTTGGGCGTAACAATTCACGTTGTAAAACACGAACATGACCTTTACTTATTCGTACTATTGTTGTCGAGTGAAGTACCGCGTTTATGAACCATTATCATGTACTTCATCATTCACGTGCTGTTAGCCACCAGCTGTTCCACTGCTGACCTAAATTTATCCGCTGACCCGGAGTACAGAGAAACAGGAACCGTTCCGTTATTGTTGAGTACAATTTAGGATACGCACAATTTAGAACTGGACTTTTCACTTTATGCTCACTTCGCATTGAGAGCCAGGTCGTGCACAAAATTAGGCGCATACACTGGCAGTGTTTCATCAAATGGTACATGCCGGCTCATTAATAACTCGAAAGGTTTGCACAGATAAATGAAGACAGTGATGCAACAAATATCGTGTTTTGTTAAAATTTTGTCCAAAGATGAGTGTCGGTAGTGGTTACGAATGCATACGCATATCTTATCTCACTAAACAACCGATTAAGAAATATTGTTGGCGATAAATTTCAGACAACATTAGAGGTATCTGTATTAGAAATACATACTTATCTCGCGGTCCAATGCAGATTCAGTTGACCAGCATTGGATATGTACAGCAGAGCTGCGCACGGTTATAAGGGGACTTGCTCCCATATCATCGAGATCGCATCGTAGATAATTCGGTACAGTAAAATCTCCATAAGTGGACCGTCCAAGGGACTGGACCAAAGTGGTCAACATACGGAGGTCCTATGCCAAAACTTAGCGTAACATACTTTCCGTTTGTGAAAAGTGTATTATTAAATTATTTTCAATTAAACCAGTTAGACATTAGACGGCAAACGCAGTTCAACCATACGGTGTTATCATAAATCGAAACGCAATGTGCATTTTGCAAGTTGAATCAATCTTGAAGTAAGTCACTTCGTCTGTTTCTTCTCTTATCACAAAGGTAACTGAAAATGCGCTCTCAGTATAAGCCACCCTACTCGACACACTTTGATATTTTCCTATAGGAAGTGAGTTCATTTACACTGAAAGATGTCTGGCCATCTTTTAGAGGTTTTGTGATTCCCAAATTATCATCACGGTCCCTCTTCTTCTTCCGTCAGCGTCATTAGGTGTTTGTACTTTCTTTTCGAAGGGTGTACCGCAGGTAGTATCTCTTAGAAAACAGCACCAGCAACAGTACCAAATAATCCTCCATTTCAACACTCTCTAAAAGCTATTCTGTCGAATTCCGTGAATGGAGATGAAATGTTTAATAACGCGACGGCATCCCGCTCAAGAATTTGGACAAATCCAATTTTTCTGAAACACTTCCTTATTATTTCTGGTTGATCTTGGGACCAAGCGGAATATATCCAAAGCACAGTATCCGAGGCATTGACTGAAGCAACAGATGAAGTTTCTTCTGTATGAGAAGCATTAGTATCCATTTTTGCCATAGCTCAATGCAAGAGCTCGGCTCGAAAGTGCATGTTAAATACTTTGATGATCCCTTGGTCCAGAGGTTGAATTTGTGAGGTCATGTTCGGAGACCGAACCTTGCGTAATATTTGTGAGAATTTTTTACACTGGTCTGACTAGGACAGTTGTGCACTATTAGGATAATGAAGCGTTTCTGCTTCATACTTTCTTTGTCAATACTCCTGATCCACTCCTTAAGTATGGCAGCAGTCATGCACGCAGATCGATTAGATCTCCAGGTAACTGGAAGGTTTTTAGAATGTAGGCCTTTGAACGCAAGTGGTCTAGCTGATTTACCAATGACCAGGGGGCTATAGTTTCTCCCCAACTGAGCTAGCGCACAAGAGAACTGTGGAATGTTCTTGGGAATGTTTTCCACTCTTACATTTGTCACCCTTTATAACAAGGCTTCTGTTCAGCATGGCGCTGAAAAAGGGACCGCACTCGTCAGCGTTAAAAATGTTCCCATTGTTGAAGGCCTTGCCGAATGTGAAAAATGGCTCGATGAAGTCTAGAACAAACAGTTCAGGCACTGCCTTGGATTCACTACACAAAAGTCTTTGTAAAATTTCATGTAGAATTTTAAATTACTCTAACCAACCATTGGATGTCTGAAAACCTGTAAACCCAAATACTTGAGGACCTTTTACCAATTTCCTGAATCATCGGTCCAGAAATTTGAGCGTTAGCTGCCTTCACTTGCTTGAACCAGCATAACGTAGTCTCATTGGCTTATCCATCTTTTCTGCTGTAGATCTCCTCTTTCAGTACAGTATCTCTTCAAGTACTCGTGTTTAGGTCTTTAAACGTTGCTAAATGTTGACTTGCTAAAACCAAAATGCTCTGCCGGCTATTTGTGGCTGATGCTTGCCAGCAAATTTAGCAGACGAATTTGGAGGGTCATTTTGAAATACATATTGTGTGAATGGATTGCGCTACGCAAACTCAATGTGGACCGCGATTCCCGTTGAAGTGAACCTTGGTCTTTCGATCACGAGGACCGTAGCTGAAGCGGATAGGAAGTGGGTGTTGCGTGTTTGAAAACACTGCACTCATATGACGCATTATTTCATGTCATCAGATAGAGATAGCAAGTATCGACCCTGGGACCATTGGGATGTGATTTGTGACCGCTACCGCTAAACCACCGTGTCAGGACGAGCAACGATGATGAAAAAATAACACTGAAATGCACCATAGGAATGCAATGTTTTCGGGCAAGCAACACTTGATTTCTAACTGTAGCAGACTAATATTTTCCTTCAAAGTCAAATCTCTGAGGTCTTTTGTTTGGGCCATAACTGACCGATCCTACATTGTTCAAAACACGGAGGGGATCTAAGGTCTATGGATCTATTTACGCAACCTAGTTACATCCAATAAATAGCCGCAATTGGTTTCACTCTGAGGCCGACACGAAACAGAGTCGGATAAATGCTGGACGAATATGTGGGCGTAAACGTCAATCTCGCCACAATCCAAGGTTCTAAATGAATTGGTGCATAAATTTGACAGTCATTGAAACTTTTGGTTGTGATGAGTGGACACATATTATTAGACGAATGCTTACTTGTGGACGGGTGAGGGAGGCCGAACGCAAATCGTCCAAGGTCATTCCGTGGGCGCAGATCTGTGGGGACTCACCTGGATCAAGGTTATACGCGTGCACATAAATCCTGATGGCTGGGACAACCACACACACACACACACACACACACACACACACACACACACAGAACATACTGTATCCACAAACGTAAAGTTAATAGATCTGGGGGTCAGAAGTCCACACATTGGAGTCCCGCTGCACACCGTGCTAGCGGAACAAACAAGTCATTCGGGAACCAAAGGATGTTAAGCTTTCAAATAGTCAACTTATGGAGATTGATGGAAATTGGGTGCTGCCCGCCCGAAAACATTGCACAACCACGACGCGTTTCGATATCATTTCATCTCATCAGGAGGAGAGAGCAGGCCTCGAACCTGCGACCATTGGAGTAATAGCCGAAACTTTTACCCATTTGGCTACCGGGTCACGGCGGGCAACGCTTGGTACAACGGTAAATGACTAATTGCAGGGTCACTTTTGGACTACACGTTGTGGGATTGGATTGCGACGCGCAATCTCAGAGTGAACCTTAGTCACTGCGATCACTGGGACCGTAGTCAAAGCAGATGGAACTACGGATTGGATTGCGCGTCGCAATCCAATCACACCAAGTGTAGTCCAAAATTGACCCTGTAATTATGGAGATTGAATTATTACTGATTATTACAACCCAAGTAGTCAAAATACACCTTACAGAGGTGGTCAACGTACAGAAGTCTGGCACCATAGGGTTTACATAGTGACCAATCAAGCTACGAAAAAGTGGTCAACATAGAAAGGTAATCAACTTTGGAGTTTTTACTGTATTTCCGAAATGACTTGAATGCGCAGCAGAGGTGAAGGTGGAGGCACCGGCAACATATGTTAACCAGCAGAACACGGTATGGACAGGTGCGCTTTAAATCTACGTAAACAACCCTACTCGACGCAACAGTGGAGTGAGAAGAAAGGCCCTTGAGGAACAGTTCACAAATTTGACGTGGAAGAACAAAGAGAGAAGGGTTCTAAAACAGATGGGCATAAACAGCTATGCTTCCCAAATGGCGCGTAGTTGCAGGCGCAGCTGAGAGTCACCTAAAAATTAAGAGAGTGATGTTTTCTTTCATGTCTCGAAAACAAGTGGCAGTGAGAAGTGGGGCTCAGTGTCAGCGCGCAGTTGCAGCGATTGCAGTATTCAGTTGATACAGTGTTCCAAAACTGTGCAGTTTGCCAATCTGAACAACTGAAGAGTTGAGATGCCTGACAATGCTTACAATTCACTCAACTTGGAAAATGGATCCGATCAGGTGGTACAAATCGTAACTGGTAGTAGAAGCTGCGATGGAAACTGAGTCCAAAGAGAGAAATAACAAACACTTCTGAAGTTTTAGTCGGATGGATGAGATTACTCAAACAGCCGCCCACACGTTACACATAGAGACGATTAAAGGGCCTCAATTCAATGCCGATCTGCGTGTAGTTATCTGTACAACCATGTCCCATTGTCCAGTCGATTTGCAGCAGCAAACAAGGTGTCCACACTGGACTTCGAGCTCAAAATCCAGGAACTCAAGGTTGAAAAGCTACTGATGGAAATTCTGTTAGGGGTTAGTGACGAAGTAACCATAATATTTGACCATATTTTCTGTGAAGAATACCCAACAGAACACGCGGAAGTGATTCATGCAAAGACGTACTACTGCTTTCTAACAGAACTCGTTTAGGCATCCACTTAGAAGTTCTCGAACGACAGTTCACTGGATAGCATGTGGACGGAGTTTGTGAAAAGAATCATCGACATGATCGAAAGCGCGTCGGAACTCAAGTCATTGCTCCGCAGTGGCGCCATCATGTATGAGAAGCAGGAGTTGGAAATTCATAGCAGTAAGGGACGGAGCATGGCATGCAGAAAAGACCAATCTTGATCCCGAAAATTGGTAGAAATTCCAGAATCACAATTATCCTTGGGGATAAAGTTACCTATCTACACCGTATAGCCAAAAGGTCTAAGGTCAACGGTAACCAAATGCACAGTTATGTCAATAGCCTTCGTAAAGTATAACATGGTAGATAACAAAGCGACGACGAAGCGGCCAATGGTATGCGATTAGGATACACCAATTTCTCTAACATGTATTCTGTCCGCGCTACATATCAACATCCATTTTATCGACACCGATATATACCCAATTTGCCAAACGAATTTGTTTTCACGGCATGCCCAGTTCACTTGGAGCCAACAGCATTCACCAGGGAATTTTGGAAATTACAGCTACGAAGCTAACCTACCGCAGGTTGTGATTCCTCCAAGAAATCTTGAGTGAGAAACAAGCTCCAACTAAAGAAGCAGTGAGTTATCACCCCATTTTTGAAGTGACAGCCGTGTTGAATTTGCAAACTATAATACACTGGCTATTCTTCCTATGCTCTCGAAGGTGATAGAAGAGATTGTCGCATGGGTTTTAGTGAACTAATGGGAAAAATGCAACGTTTCGGCATCGGAGCAGCATGGCCTCTGCCAATGCCGATTATGCACCACCAACCTACTACACCATTTCCCGGCCAAGTTGTCCTCTTGGGCAACCGAAATAATCTGAGGGGGGCATTCAACATGAGTCTACTCAATTAATTTGTTCCGTGCGTAGGAGCTGAAGCGTCCCACCTGCACCCCTATGACTTAGTGCGTCTGAGGTCCAATTGGCTGAAGGCGACGGGCTATACACGCACACCTACACATCTGCACAAGTGACTGGCATACGAACGGGACAAATTAATTGAGTAGACTTATGTTGAATGCCCCCTCATATTATCGCGGTTGCCCAAGAGGACAACTTGACCGGGAAATGGTATAGTGTCACAAGTTAGCCGAATGGAAAAGGCAGATGGGGTCAAAATTACCATCGCTGCTTGAACGAATACAAGGCCTTCGATCGTCCAGATCACAGAGTACAGAGCAGTGGATTCAGAAACACTGACCCCGAATGGATCATCAACTTCATCCGACAGCGGAGGCTGCAAGTGCGGGTTCAGGAGCAACCTTCCGACCCAGCTGAGGTGGAATATAGTGTTTCACAGGGTTCAGTGACGTGACCGCGCTTATTCCTGATATTTTTTAACGACTTTGCAAACTATTAGCCGCAGACATCGAAATATAGTGAACGATTAGTAACAATGTAGATCACAATTTTTTCAATATGACCTGGGTAGTGTCCATGAATGTCGGACGAGGAGTGTACTGCAATTAAGCGCAGTAACGTGGCCCACAGAACTCACCAGTCAGTGAGTGTGAATAAAATTGGAAACTACACCTTATAGTAAGCATCTCAAGAGCGTAACCTGGAGATACGATTTCGGCGCAGACAACCGACAATCAATAAATAGGCCTTTTCCGCAGAGCGATTTGGCAGTTTGAGCCTCCAAAACTTAAACAAAGCATTGACGATTACGTGGAATACGCCATGCAGGCGTATGGACTATCCAGGGGCCCATCTACGAAGGCGGCAATCACCTACCTGACCAAATCTTTCAGTCATTTTCCCCATGCCTTTATGCCCATGTCATCAATGGGTCACCTCGAGGTTTCGCCGAACTCGGTGCAGAGACAGCATATAATGCAAGCCGAAGAAGCCGATTAACTGACATACGGATGTTATGATCTAGTCTCGGCAAACAAGTGAGGTACCAGAAGGCTTTGTGTGAAAAATCAACTGGTGGACCATATCAATGCCTAACCGATGTTCCCACCCGATGTGAGCAATACTCCGCAACACCTGTGATCAAACATGATCAAGAGTTTAATGTCTTTGCCGCGAACTTGCCAGGCACTTGAGACTGGCCTTATAGCAGGGTTGTACACCTTACTTTTCACTGACAGTCTAATAGCCCGCCGACTCCATAGATGACTGAGGCTCTGAAATGCTGATTTGCGAATCATGCTGATATGCGAAGTAACTTCCTCGGTGATGTGACTACCAGAGGTGACACAACTACCAGGGTAAGTGAACTGATCCACCATTTCCAGTGACTCTTCGCTGATAGCTAAAACCGGCAGTGTATCGACCCACTCCTGTAACCGTACGTTAGGACCTGAAGGTGCAAAGCATATATCGAAGAGTGGAGCGCAACGCGGCAGTCTGTTCAGTAGTGCTTACATAATCATGCGTCAGACACAAGGAGGGCCATTCCGTCCGGATACTGAAGGTTAATCAGTCGGTCATCTAGAAGTCACTTATGATCATTTCGGTCACAAAGCTGACACCACACTCAGTATGAAGTGAAATTAATTGGCTCGACAACGGTGTTTGCATTGCGTAAATCGTTTCGTAGATCGGTCAACCATGTGTGACTAAGAAAGCCTGCGCAGCGCCCAAAGCTGTCTCACAGTGTCAGGTTCGGTATCAACCAGAGTCAAGCCAAATTTGGAATTGTGACATTGCAGATGAAATGGTGCGACAAAGGGCGTTTCTGCCATGGTATCAAACTAGTGGACCACAGAATCTGATCGTTGATTTGACAACTATACTGAAGTGTGTGCAGTGGGTTGGAGAAAACCGGCGGCAGCGTCTGACCGCATGCAGCTGACAACCGGAATCGACAATAGGTTGACTGTGGGTTTATCCAAAGCAGCAGAACGAAGACAAAAGGTAGATAATCGAAAGTTATGCAGATCAACAGCAGTGATAATTCGTCCACCTTCGAAACACCGGACACGTAACAGACGCGATGACTTACGGAAAGTGCATTGGTTCGGGCGCAGATCGTGGCTGTAAGGCAGTAGTAAGTCAAAACCCATGCGTCCAAATCACGCCCTCAAAAAGGTTCACGCGGACCAGAATGTTAACCACTCCAGACCCAGATATAGAAAATGGGCGGCTCAGGCTTTGCAATCATTGACCGTTGGCTGTTTAAGTTGGAATGACTTTAAATTGGTGACACTGCATAGATAGATGAGCGCGTCAAATGGAGTAGACTTACGAAGGCCTCAGTATGGAGGAGTTAACTTCAAGCCCAGTAGTGCATGCAATATGGTATCAACAGTTCACACATACCATATGTAACCCTATGCGAATGGGTGAGATTTTCCAGTTAACCCCAAGTATTGGATAGGAAAGAAGATGAATCAGGTGAACACTAATGTATCGGCCCAATAAGTAACCCCAACGCTATATAGGCAATCATGGGGATATAAATAAGACACAGTATATGAAATCACTGAATAGCCAGAGTGGTGGGAGACGCCATCAGAAACTGCTGCACAAGGAAGAAGAGATGGTGTATACGAACTAAATAAGTAGTTAATCACTAGCTGTACTCGAGAGAGCGTATTCAAGAGCAAGCACAACTGAGACCCAAAATAACCTTGAAAGCGAAGCAGAAGTTTACATCGTAATCTGTGTTCTTACCCGCTGCCATACTATATGATGACATAGATGGCAAATGCTCACGCCGATGTGGGCAGATAATGGGGACTAGGTACCCTGAGTGTGTTGATGAAGTGGATCCTGTAAACATGCAAGCTGTTCACAGCGGTAGCTCAAGATTAAGTGGAACGATGAAGATAGCAAGTGAAAACAATTAACTTACCCGATAGACGGATAGTCTACAGTGACTCCAGCGATGCGAAGATTGTCACAGCCGAGAAAAAAGAACGAGGTGATGCACCCGATGATAACAGTGTTGATAATCAAAACAAAACGAATGGCCCCTAGAAGAGTTTAGTGGAATGAAGAAGAGAAAACAGAATCAGGCAGTGACAGAGATTATGAAGCAAAAGATTAGTCGGATGTAGGGAGAGGAGATGGAGTCACAGTGAATTAACTGATGAGGTATTAAAAACAAAAAAAACCAGCGTAATTTGCGGTGGTCAGGAAAGAAATCCATTTAGTGTGACAGAGAATCAAAACAGAACAGACTGCAAGCTGTCAAGGACAAAGTGCAGTTTCAATGATGAAAGGAGTTGCGAAGAGATTTTAAGACGTATACAATGAGGTAGGATGCGATTCCTTACACGTTAACAGTTGTATTTAGACAAAAACACTGCTGTACGATGGTAGGGAGGATACACATCTTCAGTCGACCGCTACAGAAGGCGCTTGCCAATCGGTAGCGTTGCGTATGTCATATGGGTTACTCCGCTATTCTCCCAGCGAGAAAGCAAGTAATACCGCTCGTTTCACATATTCAGACAATTCTCTTACCCTCGTTTGTAGTATGCCTGCAGTCACAGCTTTCAGACTTACCTGAAGTATTGTAGTCCGACAATAGAACTGCAGGACTACCCACTAGCAGACCTAGGAGAAATGGTTCAGTTAAATATTTAATGTCGGATCTCAGCATCACGAAGATCATACGGCTTTCGATTTTCGATGTGTATTCGCACTTTGAGTTAGGAGCCACTTTTAGTGCTTTATTAAAAAGCGTCCAACGTTTACCTACGCCAACTTGAGAAAACCACTTGCGTTGGCCGCAAAAAGTTAACAAAATCTGCTAATTTGAGGAGAAAGTGAGAGAAAACGTATTGATTAGAATCTTCATACCAACAAGTTCAATAAGGTGCTGTAATTCGCTTTTACGGTTCAGTTTTAGAGCAAGTAACACAAGACACAGAGGGGTAGTCGAATCAATGCACACCCGAAAGAAGCACGTGCAGCCAAGCTTTATCGCCCATTTGTCAATCACTGTTTCTGATTATCAGTCTGCATCAGTAATCGTCAAGTGTTATTTCCATAGCCTCCAACGTTCGGCAAATACCGTCTGCTCAGTACAAGTGCATATCAGCTGATGCGCGCACAGACAAAGCTGAAGTTACGCATCTTACCGGTATGTTTCCACAAGTGGTATCAATTCTACCATCAGTGGTCCAAGTGGCGCGTGATCATGCTCGTGTAACTGACACGAAGTGTGCATCCTGTGACAAGTGTGATTACGGTGCACAGGCTAACATTTCGAAATCGGAGATAGTCTATAATACAAAGGTATGTATTGCTTAAGACTGGCTTTGTGCATTCAGTGAAACATTCATTCGTTGGTAGCCTCGATGGCAGTGGTTAGTAATCGGAGGCACTGGTTTAGCGACGGCGGTGCGAGGCGCTAGTATCTATCTGTAACCAGGTAGTAACGAAATAGAGCGAAATAATGAAACGGACAAACCGTAGTATCTCTCTGATTAGTAAGCGTAGAGTCGATAAATTCTGATTCCAAAAACTGTTATTGACTTATGTAGCAATCAACAAACCGCATTTCACCGGCCTTTCGAATAGAGTTCAATACAGAACGCAGTCGATATGGAGTGTAACAGAATGCGTACAGAAGGAATCAGAAGACATTTCATTGCGCGCATAACACGGACTATAATCGAGGTATCTAACAGAACTACATATCTACCATATAATGTGCAACAGGAGTAAAAACAGCATAAGGGCACGCTGAATGCAAAAGCTGATGGAAATGATCACTCAAAAGACCGTTTGCGACGCGTCGCTTCTGGTTCTATCGTTCATTTGTGTCGTTTTCTGTAAAAGGCGCGCCGCCTGCCCGGAGCCACATGTCAGGTGTCGCAACCGATAGCTAAATGATTAACGACGAGTGTGGCTAATATGATATTGCCTTCGTGACATCAATACAGGGGTTAAAATCATGGTGAATATGAAAATCTGGACAGAACCGCTTGTCGAGTCTCAGACACAATGTACTATGAAATGTAAGGATAACACGGCCACGACGACTTTGCTCAGAAGTCCATGTTTGGATGAAGAAACTCAAGAGGTACTCTTTAGTGTGGATAAGACTTATGTCGGTGTGTAATGATATGACGCGTAGTAAAGTTGCCTGGTAGAGTGCTCAACAGCACTGACTAGAATGCAGAAGAGACGAGTATGGATCCAACCTATTCGTTGGGTTGCAGTATCCGCTACGACCCACAAACATCGTGATCATGGGTACCACGCGTAAGTAACACTATAGAGAATTGGGTTGAAAACAGGGGGGGCGGGCAAGGAGGGGTCGATAAAGACAAAAATGTACAAGGGGGAATAAGATGAGAAGTACCTGAGCAGTACCATCCAAACCCTATCCATCCCGCTCGATGTGGAAGATAGAGCGCCGTTGATTATCCTCTGCGACGGTCAGAGCATCAAGAAATGGTTAAAGGAGAAATTAGTTGCATTGAGTGGGCAAGATACTGTCAGGTTTCTCACGCCTAGACAGGAGAACGATTCGGTTTTTCAAGCAAAGCCTTTGGTTCGAAAACCTCACTGCAAAGCAGTGGGTTTTTGGCACTGAGCTACAGAGTTTGTTTTATGAAGTAAGAAGTCACCCTAACTCCAACCTCCAACCTGGAGGACCAGGAGACTGAGTTTGTCTGGCGTCTAGCCATTGACCAATTTGGTATGAACGGATCTGAAGTTGTAAAAAAGCACCACCCAGTACAATTCGATGGGTCGTTGAGACACCCAAACCATTGTATCAAAGTAAGATCTAGAGTTACTGCGATGGAGCATCGACCTAACTGGCAGTGTATAAAGGTATCAGGCTGGAGCGGAGTGTACCTTGCCGGTTCTTTTGTTGCGTTGATCGACTCCTGGCTATTAGTTTCCTGATGTATTGTGTATTATTGAATTGATTAGTTGATCTTTCTGCTTAAAAGGACGAACATGAAAACACGTTCTCATTGGTACAGAGCATGCCTGATACACAGAACACTGCAAGGAAGTATGAGCTTCGAAGTGCCTATCCAGAACAAGACACAAGGCAGCATGCTTATGCGTGAAGTGGACTCTGATGTTATAAGCGCAATAGAGCGCGATGATAGTACGAGGAAGAACTTGCACGCATCACCATAAATGGTCTGTCAATGAAACTCGCTCTTCAATAAGACGGCGTCGAATCACTAACTGTCTGGGTTCGTGTCACAAAAGGACAATCGCTGTAGCTAAAGATCAAGGAGTAAACAGCACCTGCACCACCGTAGCCCACAAGAGGTAAGTTGGCACACATCTCGGCATCCAGAACATGTTAAGGATGCTAGTGCAATGCAAAAAAGTCGTGGAGGTATGGTGTCAAAAATTTGGAAGCAGACCATGTAAAAATTGAGCACATTGGACAGCGTGCGATCAGTAAAGAACAACAGTCAACCAAGGAGAGACCCAAAAGTGGTATTTCTATGTGTGATCACTGGTTTCTACCTGGTCGGTAGAAAGAGCGCCCGATGATATAGTGGCGTCTCGTTGCATACCGTAGGCTATAAAGGAAAGGTAGTTCGAAAGAGAAAGGGTAAACTGAACTAGTGTAGCAGGTGAAATGGACGATGTTTTTAGGAGCCACTTTGAGTTGAAAACAATATTTGCAGTGCATAGGAGAGAGGATTGGTTGAGGGCTAACCAGATTCACGGACATGTAGCTATGTCCTGATGGTTGCGGTCTTCGGAACACAAGCAAGGCAACAGAGGGTAAACAGTAGTTAGGTGAGCATGGGCGTCTGAAGCTCCAAATGAGTTACCCGGTCCAAAACGCAAAACAGTGCATACAATTCTAGGGACTTTGAATAACCCCAGGAATTCATCGTGCTAAGCTTAAGAGATACTGCTAATACGTCTGTATTTTCATCGGTAGTCAGAGTAGGGTTCAGAAACATCACGCAGTAGAACAGTGTAGATCAGCAGAATGGACATGTATCTAACCAGCTCACTTGTAGCACTAGAAGCGTGCCGCGAATTTTCCGATGATTGGAATAAAAATGAATCATTTTAACCGCGAAGCTAACACATCGACTGCGTGATTAGGACGAAGAAGGGTCCTATAGATATTAAAGCCGTTTCGAAGTTTTTTGCTGCGCGTTAAGGTATTAGCCGGCGACAAAAATCGGAGTGGGATGTTACACAGCTGGAAGTGATGGTTCTTTTGATTGCTTCTTCATCACAATGCTGATTTGATGTCAGTGGATTGAGTGGAAAAAAACTCGCCCAGAGAAATGGAGGCTGCAAGACACAATACAATCGGATGAGGAGATGGACAGTAGTAGACGTTCGGAATATCTAGACTCACCGCGTCTGCGAAAATGAAACCGGTTCAAAATCAGACCACCAACAAGGATACCGAAGGCGCCAGATGGAACTATCAGGCCACCTGCAAGAAAAGAATACTGAAAAAATGCAACAAGTAGAGAAAACTCTGTGTAGCTACAACTAATATTTTTCAAGCAAATCTACCTATTATGATGGTGATTATTCTCGAAATCTCACGTCGGCAAAGTGCGAGTCCAGGAGTTTCTTAAATTACAACACTGACTTTCCTTCGACTATGGCTACAGGAAAGTTGTTCCAAATATTCACCACCCTCAGCTCGAAGCTGAGTTGGTGAGTGACCCGCTTCAAATTCGGTACAACAAGCTTGTACCGGTGTCCTCATGTGCTGCTTGGTTTTCGCAGATGAAGTAATGGCCTCAACATGGGGTAGTCACCCAGATGTAATCTCCGGTGCGTCACGATGAGGTCAACTCGCATTCGATGATAAGACAGGGTGTACAGCCCTAGTCTCTTGCACCGGTCTTCATATCGCACACTTAAATCGGGGATGAGCCTTTTGGCCACACAGTGTATACGCTCAATCTGTTGCACCTCGCCCCGGGTGAGCGGACAGTAAGCGGGTGAGCTGTACTCTAGCATGGGTCTGATGATATAAAAGAAGAGGCGGCTAGCAACCTCCTCGGACCAAGTGAAAAAGCTGCGTTTGAGTGCTCAGAGCATGCATAGTCCATTTTGGGAAAGCCTGTTAGGGTTTTCAACGGATTTCAACTCGCAGCGTGAGAGTATGCCGAGATCTTTCACGGATGGCGATGGGTGTAACTGTTGGCCGGCCAGATTGTAGACTCGGCCATTACCACCCCCATACCCAGGCTCATGAAGAGCGACTTGACCGGATTGATCGGAAGGTTGACCTCTGCTGACCACATGGAGAGGCGGTCAAGGTCGCGCTGCAGCAGGCCACAGTAGTCAGACGTCTCAGTTACCCTCCATACCTTAAGGTCATCTGCAAACAACGTGTAAGGTGAACTGAGAAGCTGAGACAAATCGTTAATGCGGATCAGGAACAAAATGGGCCCAATGACTGTGCCCTTCGGGACGTCACTAGTCGAGAAATACCATTAGGGCAAGTGGTTGTCCACCTGCATTCTCCACGTCCGACCAATAAGGAAGCCACCGATCCACTGGTGCAGTGGGCCACCAAATCCGTGCATGTTCATCTTCCGAAGGAGGATCTCATGATTCACTTTGTCAAAGTTTTAATGAAATCGATGGAAATGACCTCAACCGACTTCCCTTGGTTTAGCGCTTGTAGCCATTTGTGCCTCGAGAACAGCCGGTTTTTGATGCATGACCGATATTTCATGAAACCGTGCTGCGCGGGGGTCAAAATGCTTTTGGACTCGAGATGCTGCAGAAGACCACGCTTCATGATCTTCTTAAGTGTCTTAGCCAAAACAGAGATCAGACATATCGGCCGGTAGTTGTTCACCTTGCTCGGATCGCCGCCTTTCGTAATCGGTTTGACCACTGAGCATTTCCAGTCGCTTGGCAATGAACCGGCGCACAGCGATCTGTTGAATAGCTATCACCGAAGGCGAGATAATGGCTAGTAGCGATTTGATGATCAACGTCTGGAAGCCATCAGGTCCGGCAGGCATGGTACCGTCAAGACTGCCAAGCAATTTGCGCACATCCTCAATACCGCAATTCAGCTCGGTAGGGGCGAGTTGAGTCAAACTGGGTACGGACGCCACGCTATCTGCAAAAACGGAAGCGAAGTGAGTCGCCAATGCGGAAGCACGCTCAGTGTTGGAAACTAGTGGCTGTCCATCCGAGCGCTCCAACACAGTCACATCACTTGTCGGCTTCAGGCGTCGCTTCACGTATGCAAACATTCTCTTGGGAGCGGTTTTTGCTGCGGTTGCAAGCTGCTCTTCGAAGTTTCTTTGCTCGTTTTCGCGCTGTTGCAGGCATTTCGTTGCCTCTCGTACACCTCTTAATCTTCAGCAGAGCAAGATTGCACGAATTTATTCCATAGCTAAGGTATTCGTCGAGTCAGTTTGCCTTACTCCTTGTCAAACCAGTGTGGCTTGACTGGTCCAGCTTTCCGATATTAGAGGGGCATAAATCTGGCGCACAATGATGGAAGGAAATATACCGATGTACTATGAAGATTGCATGTACTGCGGTGCGCAGGATAAGGTGAGTGTATTAACACTCTGGGGGCGTAAAGTACACAATATGATGCCGGTAAGAACGATCCATTTTTCTCCGCGAAGAACGAAGGTAGATTTTTGGCATTCCTAAACCACATTTTGCACAAGCATTGGAATTCGCCAACGGTGCATTCTTATTGGTTCCATCTAGCGCAGCTGAAACGGGGGGTCATGGCTTCAAGGGCATAAGCTCGGTAATGCTATGACGATGTGGAGATTGACACGCAGCCGAAAATGATGAGGAGGGCTGAGACCGATGTGAAACTTTACGATAATTAGTCAGGATCTTAACATCTTACCAGTGAGTTAATTGGCGTTTTTTATGATGAATTAATGAGTCACCAGGTATCACTTGCCTGGTCTCAGAAAGCAGAGAGCCCATGAATGGTGATGATCGTTTGATACAGTTAGCTGTCAGTCTACATCCAGTTTGTCATGAGAGTCAAAACGGGTGCTAGGAACGAAGATCAGACGGACATCGAACCACACATCAAGTGGGGATGCGTGAGAGACATGCATGACTCCGTTTTGTCAATAAATGCGGATTTATTGACCAGCGGAGCCATAATCTGCAGCACTAAATCAGGTAGCAGTTATGTATATAGGTGCTGCTTAGTCACCAATGGAAAGCGGCTCTCGCGTAGCCGGAATATAGACCCATTTGTTAATTTAGCAAGGTAGAGACTAATGGCCTAAATGTCAAGGATAATCACAACGTCTCAAAGACATCCTGTCCAGTCCTAAGCCTACATACTATATCAGTTTATTTGCACCTGTGGTGCGAGGTACGCTGGACGCACAACCAGACGTCTGTCTTAACACATAGCAGAGCAATGCCCAGCCGCTTTGCGGAAAGACATCGTTAGTTGCACCAACAGTTCCATTCTGGAATATCTGGTCGAAAGTGGACACCAAATTAGGGCACTTGATGCCTATAAAATACTATACGTAATGCGGAAACGGTACCCCAAAGGCCTTAAAAAACAAATTTTGTGTACGGCCGAAGCGACCGCCATTAGGATAAGACAACGGGAACCATGCAAACAGAGGGTTTTGCTGCAGGGGTTTCTGCTACTTTGACCCGTAATTAGTTTGCTATCGTCTATCGCTTCATATGCTGACAGCAATCGGGTGATGGGCTTGGTATTCCACCGATCAACCAACACGCGCTCTGTAGCCTGAAAGGATAGACAACTTTATCGATCAAGACGTTTCAGGCAAAAACGTTTCGGAATATTGGTAGCTTGGGTGGGCAGTTCAGTTGCGGAATTGTTCTCCGAGTTTGGCAGTTTGGTTGCAAACGTTTCACCACCATGTGATGCCACCTCGCATGATGATGAAATGTTTGCAACCAAACTGCCAAGTTCGGAGAACAAGTGCGCAACTGAACGTTTGAGTTTGTAACTGTCGTGATTCCACTATTCCTTTTTTGCTTCATCAGGTGTTCGTGCTCCAACATGAAGAGATTTGTCGAAAAAGGTACTCTGCGAAGAACTGCGTTCTTAGAATCGAATATTGGCATAAGTCGATAAAACAAATGCATGCTAGAAGTATTCATCGTTAAGCACAAGAGGAAAATACCCATGCAGATGAACTGATTCCGGAGAAATGCCAGAAGCAATCACAATAAAGATGCAAAGAAAAGAGATAAACATACCTGCTATCATACTGGCGGTGGATTTTGAGATATGGTACTCCATTTCTAGGTATTTGGGAAGAAACGATGCGAAGCCGATGATCATGAACATTTCAGCGCAAATGCACAGGCATACGACCACGTACACCCGATTCAGTACCAAGGATCGGACCATTTGGGAAAATTCTGACGAGTAGAAAAAGCAGATGGCAATAAATAGTTCGGTTTTTGTTTCATCAACCGGGGTCCATGCAATGAGGTGCGGTGGACCCAGTTGCTATGACACACCCAAAATAATAACAACAGCAGCAATAATAGTAATCTTTAAGGGGAACAAGCTAGAATCCAAGCAGTCAGATGAAATAGTCAATAGCCGGCAGTTAGGAGATGAATTTAATAAAGTCACTGACTTCGTACGCGATAAGAAAGCCAGCTACTGATGTGGACGATCTAGATGTGCCCGTCCAAAAAGACAGAAGACACTAAATGTGTCTTTCATTTTGTTTAGTCACGCTCGTCTGCCACGGCGATGAATGGAAACCTCGGAGTTTCAACCAACTAGAAGCAGTATGGTTACATGTCCAGGCAACGGACCTGAAGACATGCGAGGCACATGAAATGCAACTAAAGTAGCTTGATTTCGAGACCCTCTAAAGAGGTGCTTCCGAACACTAGGTAACGAACGAAAACGGTTAGCTGTTTTAATTCTATGGTGTCTTTTTCAATAGGCACTTTCATCCTACTTTTAAAATCACCTTTCGACCATTTATACCAATTGAACTCCCAATATACCTGATTTTGAACTCTTGCGATAAATCTGAAATAACATGTGCACTATGAGATCATGTTGTACCATATGATCAGTCCATGTTTTGGACTGTAACTCGCACAGTCGAGAAATGTACATACATACTTATTCGGCTCCCAACCTGGTAACAGTAACATTGCACGCAGCAACCAACAATGATGGTTACACAGCAGCGTAGAAAACCACTTTCGTAACCACTAACTTTACATCCCAAGATCTTCATAAGTAGCGGAGAATTTAAAAAGGGACATGAGTTTTAACAATTTGTGCGTAACTCCCGGGGTGATGAGGCCGCCGAATGTATAAAAGCTGGCCAGATAAGTAGACCAGTCGGTGACAGCGAGAATTGATGCTGAGTCGGTCCAGCCCTATAACAGTGTCTTTCCAATCAGAGGGTGCAAATCACATACTAAAACGTGCAATGCAAGGCCCCAGTACATTCGGCAACAATTGAATAGGACTTGGGTCAGATCCAAGGGAAGTCATGTATTTCGTACAGTTCTAATTTAACAGGTGGTTGATCCGAGGAGGAGCAGGAGACACCACTATGTCATTCATGGTCAGTCTGCTTTGGCAGAAGAAGAAACACATCGATGCGTTTCTTGTCGCATTTGAGAGTCTGTGTTGAGGAGTACGATGCATTTGAATCCTACGTACAGCAAATCGTAGCACAGCAGGTGGAATTACGAATAGCCTCACTGCAGAAGCAGCTCAATGCGAGCAAGCCACCGAACTTGTTGCCACCTGATCCTGAAAGATACCTATACAATTTCGCCTCACTGTAGTTAGACAAGGTAATACTCGAGTCTCTTCGCTTGGTCCGAAATTCTGTTGCCCACGGAATCACGTCAAACAGTTACTCTCAGCTATTCCCAAGTAGCTACACTTACGCCGTCGTCAGATTTGGCAGCTGAACAGTATAAGTCGACAATGGTCAACACCCGTTACGAATATCTAAGTTATAAACGATATGGCAAGCATATTTTGCAGAAGGAACATCTAGACACCCTCAGGGAACTCAAGCGAAACGAGAATGTACTGTTGCCTAGACCGGATAAAGGAGCCAGGGTCGTTCTGTTGAATAAGTCAGACTATATCAGAAAGATGTGTGCCATCCTTACGGATAGATCGAAGTTTCGAAGAGTGCCTAACGAGAATGACAGGCAGGCAATTGAGAAGTCCATAATGAAATTTTGCATTGCTTAAAAAAAGAAAATATCATCGACTTTGATGTATTCGAATACACCAGGCCGAGTGGAACGGTGATTCCAAGACTTTACGGCCTGCCAAACGTGCATAAGGAAGGGCTACCACTAAGACCAATACTAGATATGCGCAACTCGCCGTAACATTAGACCGCCAAGTAGCTCGTCAAACCGCTGGAACCAGCCCGAAAAGCCATAGCCAAGTACAGTCTCAAGGACAGTTTTGAGTTTCTCGACTCAGTGAGACCCCTTGAACTAACCGGGCGGAAAATGTTTTCATTAGACGTGGTATCTCTTTTCATCAATGTTCCACTGGAAGAAACTGTAGATTATCTATGTCAGTTCATCCAGTTGCACAACATCAACGTCGGTATCCCGCCAGATAGATTAAGACAACTATTGCTGACATGAACGAGAAACATCCAGTTTCAATTTAATGGATCACTGTACCGAAAAATAGATGGGGTGGCCATGGATTCGCCGCTAGGCCCATTACTCGCGGACGTGTTCATGAGCAAATTGAAAAGCAACCAATTGAAGGAGTTCATCAACAGTTTGGTTTATTATGGTCGATATGTAGATGACATCTTTTGTATTGCGGACGATGGGCTGTATATTGAAGATCTGTTGGCAAAATTCAACTCCGCGCACAACAACATAACGTTTACTCTCGAACTAAAAAATTACGACTCCTTGGACTTTCTAGACGTCCAGATGAATAGGGTAGTAGACGGGACAGTGCGGAGGAGAGCAAACAGAAAGGGAACATGGAATGGGCAATACACCTAGTTGCATAGTTTTGTTTCAATCAGCCAGAAGCGTAATCTAGTCCGTTGTCTCACTGAGAGAGAGAGGAGTATCCACAGAAGATATGGTTTCTGAGGAGCTAAGGTTCATCCGAAGGGTGTTCGAACGTAATGGATACCCAGAGAAATTCATTTAGAAGCACATGGAACCGCAAGTACCGAAGAGGAAATCAGTTTCCGTAGAGAAGCGCTTAATATACCTATCCCTACTCTATAAGGGTGACGCGATAATGCAGCGAACTACTACAAGGCTTACTCTCGTCACTGCCAAAACGTACTTTACGGCAGACTTACGTGTAAGCTCCACATCAACACCAATTGTGCGCCAGCAGCTCAAAGACAGGATACCCCGGTTGCAAATTTCCTTTTGTGTATACAATTTCTCTTGCTCGTGTCGAGCAAGGTATATTGGAAAAACGACCAGGAAACTGTCCGTAAGAGATAGAGAGCATTGTCCCGTTTAGCTATACAGTGACGAGCGCAGTATTGTCACATTCAGTGGATACGAACTACAAAATAAACGCAAAAGATTCATTCCAACCGATCTAATGTGTGCCAAGATGCCACACGAGAGCTGTCGGATGCCGTTTGTTGTCGACAGCAGAGGCAATCGTAACTCGGCTCCATAACCCGGAGTTGTGCGCACAGAAGAATTTTGCGCAAACGCTGTGTCTACCCTGGTCTCAGACTAACACAAGTAAGCAGACCTAGCACGCCATTCTCCCTGACTGCTCACAGGTCGGGCTAATCACACAGCCTTATTGACGACATGTTTTGATCTATTAACGCATGTAATTCACGTGTTCATTTTTGACCTATATAATTGTGGTTTTACTAGCCTGGTGATGATCCATTGAAAACAAGCTTGTTCGCTACGTCCTACTTCCAGTGTTTTCTCGGGGTATTATTTCACAAGTGAGACAGATGTATTGTTCTGCTTCAGAAAAAGTAACTCGCTCCGAGTCTCGCCTGCGGTGTCGCTTCTTACGTCATCATTTTTGCTAGGTTCAGGCAAAAAACTAGCGATCCCGATACACAAAGTTGGCTGAAAATTCCCTCAAAATGCTCGGGCAAGCGACACAGAGTAGTTTACAAGTGTATACTGTAGGCGATCGCAGTCTGTACTGGGTTAATTTATCATGTGATTCAGTAATAGCTGACGCCGTAATTCATACTGATACTCTTGCTTGGCAGGTTGTGAATGTGGTTGACGAGTAAGCAGGTCCGAAGTTGAAAAATGCCGAGGCAGGAAGAGTAATGCGGGAATGTAAGGGAGTATGGTCAGAGTAGAAACAAAACTTCAGATCGAACACCGATCCTGGACTGACATTCTCCACATATGATTGAGAGCAATGTGATAAGGCCCAGTCCATTACACCGAGACTGCACCTTAACGTGGTGCGATGTTTTTATACATTGAGCTATGCTGAGCGGTGCTGTTTTGCACCTTCAGAGCCACTCATACCAGATTGGCCAATGGTTAGAGGCCAGACAAACTCAGTCTCCTGGCCCTCCAGGTTGGGGGTTGGAGTGAGGGTGGCTCCTTACTTTATAAACCTGGCTCTCTGTAGTCGTGCCAAAACCCCTGCCTTGCGGTAAGGTTTTGAACCAAAGGTTTTGGTTGAGAACCCTAAGCGTTCTTTTGTCTAAGCGTGAGCAACCTGACAGTATTCTGCCCACGCAATACAATGAACCTTTCTTCTGACAATATCAAGATGCGCTGGCCGTCGCAGAGTATAATCAACGGTGCCCTATCTGCTGCATCGAACAGGGTGGATATGGATATGGATGCTACTGCTCAGCCCTTCCCGTCTTCTTATCCCCCTTCTTGCGCCTCTTCATCCTTATCGTCCCGCTCCAACTTTACTTGTATCCCCCCATTTCAATCCACCAATTCTTGGCCCTCCCCCAGCTTGCTTCAATAGTCGCGTATCTTATAGTTTCAACTCACAGAGTAGCAGAGCGTCGTTCTAATCCAGTCGACAAGTCCACGTTCAACCAAGCGGACAACGTCAGTTCATCCGTTTTCCTTTGGAGTCCTCGAGTCACTACAAACTGGCACGCCACAACGTGCGCACTTTGCTACAGCTTGGCCAACAGGCAGCACTTGCTCGCACACTAGAGACCCTATCGATCGGTATTTGCTGTTTATCAGGAACCCGCCTGCAAGATTCGAGCTCCGTGCTTAACCCTGCGATCCCCCACATGCGACACGAGTGGCACATTCTCATTGCGCCTGTCTGGCGATGATGCAGCTTCAAATGCAGGTCAACCTGGCGTCGGCATTGTCTTGAGTCCCCGGGCTGAAGCTGCCCTGATAGATTGAATCCCAGCCAACAGTCGGATGTGTGCCGTTAGATTAGCTGGTTCCTACCATACTACCAAGTCGCGCGGGAACAAACGGTGCCTGTCTGTCATTGCGGTCTACGGCCTTAAAAACTATAGCACTGATCCGGTGAAAGATGATTTCTATCAGCAACTTCATGATCTCCTTCGTTACAGAAGCGCGGATACTGTGGTGTTGGCTGGAGATCTAAACGTCCAAGTCGGAACACTGTCCTCTGAGGAGCTTCATTTGGGCGGCAAACATGGTGTAGGCTCCCGTAATGATAACGGTGAGCGATTGCTACAGCTGTGTGAAGATGCTCGTTTCTTTCTCGCGAGCACAAGCTTTTGACACAGCACCCACAGAAGCGTGACTTGGCGCACACCAGCCTCGCAGCAGCCATGGACGCAAATCGATCATATCGCGATCAGTTACCGCTGGAGAGGCTGTGTCCAAAACTGTCGCCCGATTTTGGGCACGAGCGTAGACTGGGACCACGCACTTGTTTGCGGCGACCTCCAGGTGCGTTTCCGTGGGCGTCCACAACGTCCATGTGAATGGATTGACACTATCCAGCTGGCGAAGCTAGGTGTTCTGAATGTGTATCGAAGTGCGCTGACATACGGGCTGAGGAAGCGCCCACTGAACACTGTTGTAGATCACCGGGTGCATATTCATCAAACGTTAATATCAGCAGGCATGTCTTCCTGTGGCAAAGCAAAGTGGCAACCTGGATATTGGGTCTCTACAAAGTATCTGGATGCTCGCGGAAATATACCGTCTAGAAGCGAATACAATGAGACTCGTAAAAATCTCAGGGCAAAACTGCGTGCTAGCCTGAAGAAAGACCGAGAAGCCTGGTGGTATCATCGTGCTTCGGAGATAGAAACAGCCGCTGCCGTTGGTAATCATCGTGTTATTCCGTCTGATAAGGGAAACAGGCAGCAGAAGACCTGGTATTGGCGAGACCATACGCGACGAGAGTGGGCAGCCGATCCACAGCCTGTCAAAACGTTTGGAGCGTTGGGCCGAACGCTTTGCAAGGCAATGTAACCAACCTGAGTTATCGCTTTCCTTTTCGGGAATTGAGCACCCTTCTCCCTGGGCCGTCCCATAGGGTACGTGCTCACGCGCAGAAGTCGAACGTGAGATTAAGCTGTTGAAATTTCAAAAAGGCCCCAGGTGCAGAAAGAATTCCCCCAGCCCTCTTGAAATTCGGGAGACCTGCTGTCTAGATGATTTACACGAGTTGCTAGTGAACCTTTGAGAGCAGAACGCTGTCTCGACAGACTGGAGCCGCTCTGTCATTGTCCCAATTTCCAAGGGAGGATCCCGTTCGGAATGCGGCAATCATAGAAGGATAAGTCTGATCTCAAATGCCTCTAAATTGTTTCTCTGTCATTCTCCAGACTGACTGGCACTCGTGAAAGTCAGATCCGTGAAGAGAAAGCCGAGTTTCGTCGAGGTCGGGGCTGCATCGACCACATCTTTACCTTGCGTCAATTGTTGGAGCACCACCATGTTTATTGGCGACCCACTGTTGTCGCGTTTCCTGACATAAAAGGTGTCTTCGGTTCAGTCGATCGATGTGCCCTTTAGGACTGTTTGCTGAGGAAAGGTGGGCTTGACAAATACGACAAAATTGTCAAAGCGCTGTATGCTCATAGTTCAAACATAGTGAGGGTTTATGGCAAACTGTCGTCACCCCTCAGTATCACCAGCGGTGTGAGACAAGGTTACCCGCTGTCACCTTTCCTGTTTAACTTCACAGTTGATGAAGTCATGGAAAAAGCATTCGCTGGCCACGACCTAGAAGGTGTGGAGCTACTTCCTGGTGAATGACTTTTTGCCTTAGAGTATGCGGACGATATTGCCCTAATCGGTGACAGCTCCCAAACATGCCAAGCAGCACTGGACCGATTAGCACTGGCTGTCAATCATTTTGGGCTGTGCTTTGCTCCATCGAAATGCAAAGTAATTCTCCAAGATTGGCAGGGACCCACCCTTGCGCTAACGCTATGTGGTGCTCAGCTAGAAGTCGTTCAGGAATTCAAGTACTTGGGCAGCAATATCAGCGCCCATGGGATCGAAGATGAGATTACGCACCATATAGCATAAGCTCGATGTGTTTTTGCCAATCTCCGCCACCTGTGGCGCAGACGCGACATTACTCTTGCTCTGAAGAGCAGAGTTTATAACGCAGCCGTCCGTTCAATTATCCTATGTGGTTGTGAAACCTGGCCCATCAGGTCGACAGACATAAAGAGGCTCGTCATATTCGATCATCGCTGCCTTCGCAGCTTAGCTCATGTCTGGTGGGAGCACCGCGTGAGCTAGGAGCGTGTTCGGCGTCGTGTATTTGGTGCAGGAAGCGCGAGTGAACCGCTCAGCACCATTATATCACGCACCAGGCTCCGATGACTGGGCCACGCGTTGCGCATGCCAGCACACCGACTCTCGCGACGTGCATTGTTTGCGCGCCGGGGGTGCGGTTGGCAGAGGAGGAGGGGAGGCCAAGCGATGACTTGGTCGAGAGAAATGAAATCCCTCACTTCGAAGTTTGCGTCGGTTGGTGCCTGGATGGGGTCCTAAGGACAATGAACACGTTTGGTTGGACACAGCTTCTGATATGGCGAAGAGCCGGACCCAATGGCGTCTGTGTTGTGAGTTCCTTTGTCCATACCCCTCCCTTTAGTTTCCCCCTCCAATCCCGAACTCACGCAAAACGTATAATATAAGGGTTAACATCATTTTTGTAGTGTAACTTGTAGCGTAATTTTTATTCTCTTATCCTTTTGTATTGCGGCACATTAGCTGAGGTGTGTTTCTCATCCTCAGCTAACGTGTACTGATGATGACAATGATTAGGCTGAGTTCAGGGTAGCTTGTTATCTGGCGGCCGCTAGCTAATTTAGTTGGAAGACCTTTTGGTATCGGAAGGGCAAGTATGAATATCGAAACGACCTCGGAGTCCCCATCCTAATTCTAATGGGAAACCATCTCGTGCACTCATATCGCTCGCCACGAGCATCCGATTCGTGCCTTTGATCATTAGAAAAATGGAAGACAATTGTCAGCAATAATTTCTGACAATGTAATGCCTGTGCCCAGTGGGAGCGTACACTAAAATGTCAATATTGACTTCTTTAGATCCACGAAGCCAAGTGGTACACATGCGGCTGTCCACTGGATCAGTTTAGAGGGCTAAGTACGTCCACCAAGGAAAAGAAAGAAGGAAGGCGTCACCAGTGCACCGTACGCAGTACCGACATCGCTGTCGCCCAACCGCCACCGGTAGTACGCCGGCTAAGGATAATTCGAGGGTTGCCCGGTGTGGCGTATCATCACCAATCAGCGTTCAGACAGTGTGCACCTGTCTGTCTATCGATTACCCACTCAAGAGTGGTTGGCTTGAGTTACTTGATCGATGCTCCGTATCCCTTTAAGTCAAAATACACATTTGCACGCGGACAGCTAGACGTATTCTGTTGTCTTTGCGTCGTTCCGCCAAGAGCCATTACTGCGTTGTAGGCCAGTACTTCTCCGCATGGGTAGACTTTAAGATTGGAAACGGCTTCCATACCTGGAATTATTCGTTATGAGTCAACTTATTCCACCGGATCCGTTTTGGAAAGAAGCGGCTTCCAAGCCCTCACTTGCAGTTTGGACTCGATGGAAGAGAACATTCTGTGACTACCTTGAACTCTTCAGAATTACAAATCCTCACATCACTATTTCTGAACAACAATCTGTTAAACTGCTGAGACAACACTTGGGTGCAGAGGATCAGAGGCACTTCGATGCGCTACGGTTGTATGAAAGCACTTACTTATCACATTGTCTGAAATCTCTGGATGGTCTTTGGGGCTTACAACAACATGTGTTTACTGCACGACTAAATGTTTCCCAACTAAGGTAAAGGGACGAAGATGTTAACGAATTTATAACCCGCATACAAGTCCCTGCCTGATTGCCGTTATAATGGGATTCTGTCCATGAAATTTGAAGAGGTCATGGCTATCCAGTGTCTTCTAGTTGGCATTCGCGACAACAAGGTCCCAGAACGTCTATTTTCTGAAGGTGAGAGCAAGCTTACTTGGGAAGCCGCATGCACATTAGTGAGGCAAAGAGAAAATGTGGTTCAACAATTAATTCACTACCAACATGATCATCCTTCAGATGCAATCCACGCGGTCAAATCTCGATTGTCACCAAACAACAAACGCTCCTTTATGTGCTACAGGTGTGGCGAAAGACATGAAAGAGTAACTGATTGTAGACACAAACAATCCACTTGCCACAAATGCGGCAAGGTTCGACATCATGCGCGTGGTTGCCGCTCAACCGTCCTTTCACATAGTGTACATACCCTCCACCAAATACTGTACGG
This sequence comes from Dicrocoelium dendriticum, assembly GCA_944474145.2. Taxonomy (NCBI): domain Eukaryota; kingdom Metazoa; phylum Platyhelminthes; class Trematoda; order Plagiorchiida; family Dicrocoeliidae; genus Dicrocoelium; species Dicrocoelium dendriticum. Next base: position 134,086,661 of record OX104063.1, read on the forward strand.
ATAGTGGAGAATGCCGATGAGTCCATACCTTAATTGATTTCACATCCTACCACGTCACATGTGCGCGGAATACCTCCATACACTGTAGAACTTGAGATTGAAGGTCAACCTGTGCGCCTTGAAATCGATACGGGGGCCTCGGTTACGTTGGTCAACAATCGTACACTTCCCGACCTGCCGCTGATCCCGACACAGTCTGTTTTACGTTCTTATACTGGTGAATCGCTCGATGTACTGGGTATGTGTAAAGTAAAGGTTACTCGTGGAGCCGACACTTTTACCCTTCCTTATTGCTTGTTAACACAGATGGCCCGAACTTACTTGGTAGAAACTGGCCCAAACACATGCCGGAACTACTTCAAACCGTCAAAAAAGTGGACCGTATTCCAGACATTCCTTCATTGTTGAAAATGTACGCTTGTGTGTTTGGTGAAATATCGCCCGGTAAATTATGTGATTTTAAAGTCTCTCTCAATAGTAGACCGAACACCCGGCCGAAATTTTTCAAAACAAGCAGCTTACCTTTGTTATCTGTCCGAAAGTTGTTAGAGCTGGAGCGCCTCCAAAAAGATGGAATATTATCGCCAGTACACCACTCATCTTGGGCCACGCCAACTGTTCCAGTACAAAAACCCGATGGCACCGTCCGTATCTGTGTTGACTACAATTGGACTGGTAACCAAGCAGTGACGTCAGAACACTATCCTATTCCGTGGATTGGTGACATACGCAACTCTGGCAGGTGGACAGAAGTTTGCCGAACTTGATTTAAGCCACGCTTAGTCCCAAGTAGAACTGCATGGATCCACCAGGGAGATAACAACCATCAATACGCACATGGGTTTGTTCCACTACAACAGACTTCCATTCGGAATACATTCTGCACCGGCAATATTTCAGAGGATTATTGACAATTTAGTGAAAGGAATACCCGGTGTATGCGCTTATCTAGATGACATTCTAATTTCTGGCAGAACTGATCACGAACACATGACATCGCTTTCGACGGTCTTGAAACGTCTCCAAGACAGTGGATTCAAGCTGAAGGCATCCAAATGTGTGTTTTTCGCAAACAGTGTCCAGTACCTTGGATTTCGTTTGGATAAACATTGTTTGCACCCACGAATGGAAAACATCCAGCCCATGCTTCATTCTCCGAGACCATGCAACGTCAGTGAGTTGCAATCCTTTCTATGCATGGTAACACACTATAGTCGTTTCCTACCTGATTTGGCCACCACGCTCACACCCATGTATGCTTTAGTACGAAAAAGCACCAAGTGACAGGCGTCAGTTAAAAAACAAAAGTCCTTCGATGCTGTCAAGGCAGCAATGGATAAGGCTAGTACATTTTGATTCAAAGAGGCCAATCACTCTCCGATGTGACGCTTCAGCATCAGGGCTCCACGCTGTACCATCCCACAAGATAGATGATCAGAGGGAGACCCATCGCGTTTGCCTTTAGGAGCTTAGCACCACCAGGGAAAAACTACGCACAAATAGAGAAGGAGGCGTTGGCGGTTACATTCGGTGTTAAAAAACTTCACCAGTATCTTTGGGGAAGAAGTTCCGAAGTCTTATTAGTCTTGATTGTTAAAAGCAAAGCATCAACCAGATGTCATCACACCGTATACAACGTTGGGACTTATTGTTATCGGCTTACAATCGCACTATCCCTTATGTCCCTGGAAAAGCAAACGGTATTGCGGATGCCTTGAGCTGGTTGCCGTTGAATCATCTGCCAGAGTGTGTATTGGAACCAACTGATAGTCCATTTAATGAGGCATTTGACCAGGAAGCCGGTGTTGAACGCGGATATCCGCCGTGAGACAGAGGGTGATGTACTCCTGAGCAAAAGATGGGCCAATAAATGTGACGCGGAATTGCTGCCTTACTTCACCCGGCGTACAGAACTAAGTCTCGAGGATGACTGTCTCTTATGGGGGTCCAGAGCTATTATACCGTCTCGGTTAAGACATTGTGTGCTGGAGGAATTTTACGAAGCTCTCCCAGGTATCACCAGAATGAAAGGGCTCGCGCGGTCTTATGTGTGGTGGCCCGGCATTGATGGCGACATAGAAAGAGTTATCAGACGCTGTGAATTATCCAGCCTTGAGCAATTCAGGACTGCAAATCCGCGTGGCTCTGTAGAACAGAGTTTTTACGAGGACGCGCTTGTATGCAACTGGGGCGAAGCTGGAAAAATGTAGGTATTGTGCAGTTCTGGCAGATATCTTTTTGGGTATGATTGAAAGGAAAGTTGCTGCCTGCATAGGTGAAGCCAAGCTTTACAAGCGTTATGTAGATGATATTCTCGTCTTCACCAATGATGAACATTTTGACCGTCTTTCTGCCCTCCTGAACTCAATTCACCCTAACCTTTCTGTATCACAGGAGAGGGAACAAGAGGACAGACTGCCGTTTCTGGACGTGCTCATCAAGAGAAGGACCGATGGCACACTGCAGCGCACCGTGTACAGAAAAGCGACCTGGGGGGGGACAATACCTACATTTTTCCAGCTTCGCCCCAGTTGCATACAAGCGCGGCCTCGTAAAAAGCTGTGAATCATGTCAAAATACACAAAGAGACGCCCCACCGGTGCCAACGAGTCCATGGAAATAGCCAGACAATCCATGGGAGCCCATGGACGCAGACTATTTTGACCCGCTTGATGGAAAGATGTTTCTTCTCATAGTCAATGCCTATTCCAAATGGACTGAGGTATTTCTGCTGGCACACGCCACTTCCGAGACAACTGCTTCCTGCATGCGAACATGTTTTAGCACATTCTGTATTCCGCAAACACTAGTGACAGATAACGGCTTTGTAATTACTAGCCAACAGTTCCTACAAAATAACGGCATCTGATATGTGAAGACCGCCCCTTACCACCCAGCCTCAAATGGGTTAGCGGAAAGAGCAGTCCGAACAGTAAAAAACGGGTTGCAGTAACAATTGCCCGCTCTACTCCGAAGGAAGTTGGATAAATTTCTATTCGCTTACCGCTCCATCCCAAGTGAACCGACCGGCAACAGTCTACGTGAACTAATGTTCGGCCGAAGGCTTGGGACGCGGCTAGACCTACTCTTTTCTTACCAGAGATTACGCGTCGACATGCCGCAAGAGCAATCAAAAGATAGGTAGGATCGAAAAGCATCAGATCGAGAACTTTGTGAGGACGAGCCAGTTTACGTCAAACTGCCCCACGAACCGACTTGGCAACCTGCAGCGTAATGTGAAATTGAAGGCCAGAGAGCGGAGGCTGCCCTACCGGATGTGGTGGTAAGATGCGACACTTAGATGCCAGTTGTTTAGTCATCGATCGAGCTAAACGATTTCGGACCAACACTCTGAAAGGTGTTCGATCGCTACAAGAGGCGAACTGAAGCATAGTACGCAATCGATTTAGGTCGACATGAACGAAGCTCGAACGCTGGCCGAGAATGCAATAGGAAGGATTTGTGTTCTATATTTGTGGGTGGTTCTAACTGACGTGAAATATAAAATGAGCTTGTATTCTATGAATAATAGATTTCTGAGCGAGACCCAGAATTGGACTTTTTGCTTCACGGAGGGTCACTTGACACCGGACGGCAGGGTTACCTGTCATATGGATCACGTCACGGGGTCGTTCCGTTTTAATCGAGACAGAGGACATATTGCCAAGTCCGTCAACCAAGTCAGTGGTCGCGGAGGCCACACAGATCATAAGTCAGCCAGAAGCTCAACCAACACGAAGTTCGACTAGTCCGTCATCCAGTTGATCGTTACTAGGCTGTCTGGGGCAGTGCCAAACAAATGGGGAGGAATGTGGCGTGTGAGTTACCACCTCCGACCAGCGTTCAGACAGCGTGCGCCTGTCTGTCTATCGATTACCCAATCACGAGTGGTTGGCTTAAATTACTTGATCGATGCCCTGAACCCCTTCAGGTCAGAATACACATTTGCACGCTTTCTGCTGTCTTTGCGTCGTTCAGCTAAGAACCATTATTGCGTTGCAGGCTAGCGTTACTTCCGCATGCGGTCCCTACGCAGGATCGAACCCGCGCCCTCATGTAACAAGACAGGCTTGTGATCCTTAAGGCTACGGGATGGGCTGCACATACAGGGGAAAGCTATGCAGCGACAGGTTCATGCCGCAATTGCTGAACCAGCACAGCCTAAACAACGCATTCGAATGCAGTAGCTAACGCAATGACCCAGTTTGATGTTCAGAACAAGCGTTCAGAGGTTGACAGAAAAGTGTTGAACGGGTCGCAGCAACACAAGGTGAAATATCTGTTAACACACTGGGAACAAAGCCTAAGTCAAAGCAATCACTCGAGTGCGAAACGGTAGATTTACTACTGTCGATAGAAACCTGAATGTGGAACAGCAGTTCCAATTATATAACCCTCTGTACCACCTAGGCTGAGAGGGAAGCAAGCACACGTCCTAGAACTATTGTGACTATCGCAAGCTCCGTAGGAAAAGTGATCGGTGTGAACCTGTTCACGGCTGGAGTACAACACGACAGAAAAGAAGTGAGGATTTCATTTGGGCAGCAAAATAATCGATGTGGTGCTCGCTTCACAGAAAATGGAAAAGAAACATGTGAACAAAAAAGTTACTGTGCTTATTGTTCGCCAATTCCATCAAGCATCATTCATTCATTATACACGTTAGCTGCAGGTGGAAAACGCCTCCGTTATTGTGCCGGAATACAAAAGAAAGAAAGAAACATGAAACAGAGGCACGCCGGCTGACTCGCCAGTATCGGATGGACATCGTTCCCTAGAGCTAACTGGCTAATGTGTCCCAATAAAAGAGTTATATTTTACCTACACTTAATAATCGAAATGGTGGTTGGTTGGGGAAGTTAAGCCGGAGGGAGAGGGATAAAGAAACTCACAACACGAACGTCATTGAGATCGGTCCCTAATCATGTCAAAAAGTGCACCCAGCCAAACGTGATCATCGTCCTTCGGTACCCAACCATGGGGCAGAGACTTCAACCGACGCGAACTTTCAAGTAAATGCCTTCATTCCACTTGACCAAGTCATCTCTTGGCCACTCCTCCTCTTGTTCTATCAGCACCCCCGGTGCGCAAACAACGTACGTCGCGGGAATCGGTGTGCTGGCATGCGCAACACGTGACCCAGCCATCGGAGCCTGATGCGTGAAATAACGGTGCTGAACAGTTCGTTTCTTCTTCCTGAGCCATAAGCAAGGCGTCTAACACGCTCATTGCTCACATGGTGTTCCCACCAGATTTGAGCCAAACTGCGAACGTAACTCGCCCCTTGATTCCATCAAGCATTTCGACACTGTGGGTAGTGAGGTATCATGGCTGATTTGCTCGCATCCGGATACCACGACAAGTGCATTCAGTTTAGCGAGTGTTTGCATGGTAGTAGGTGAGCTAAGGTGCAGCACCAAAGATGACTTTGACCCTTTCTTTAGTATGCATAATACAGCAATCATGCTGTATTATGCAAATAACCTATGTGAATACGGTGTCCAACAATAGCATACACTGTCTTCGGATCCGCCCTCCCGCTCAGAAGTCTAACGTGAGATCCGACTGTTGAAGTTGAATAAAGCCGCAGGACCAGATGGTCTTCCTCCAGCCCTCTTCAAATTCGGGAGCCCTGCTCTTGTTGATGATTTACAAGAATTACTAGTGAAACTGTGGGAGCAGGAAACTGTCCCAATCGAATGGAGCCGCTCCGTTATTGTTCCGATATTCAAAGAAGGCTCGCGCTCGGAATACGGCAACCATGGAGGAAAAAGTCTTATCTACATCGCCTCCACATTGCTTGCCTCTGTCATCCTTCACAGACTGACTGGCACCCGTGAAAGCCAGATTGGTGAGGAGCAAGCCAGGATTCATCGAGGTCGTGGCTGCATCGACCACATCTTCAGTCTGCGTCAATTGTTGGAGCACCGTCACACATAGTGGCGGCCCACCATTGTCGTGTTCCTCGACATCAAAGGTGCCTTCAATTCGGTGGATAGATGTGCACTTTGGGACTGTTTACTCAGGAAAGGTGTGCCCGAAAAAAATATCCGAGCATTATACGCGCGTAGCTCGAGCAGAGTGAGGACCTACAGCAAGCTTTCGCCGACCATCAACATCTCCAGCGGCGTGAGACAAGGATGCCGATTGTCACCTTGCCCCTTCAACTTCGCTATTGACGAAGTCATGGAAATCGCGATCACAGGATATGACTTGGGTGTGGAGCTAATCCCAGTAGAACGACTTCTTGACTTGGAGTGTGCAGACGACATTGCCCTCATCTGTGACAGATCCCAGACGTGCCAAGCTGCAATGGACAGATTAGCACTGAATGTCCGTCACTTCGGGATTTGCTTGGCAACATCGAAATGCAAAGCGTTCCTCCAAGATTGGCAAGGATCGCCTCCTACGCTGACCCTTAGTGGGGAGCAGCTAGAAGTGGTTCAGAAATTCAACTATCTGGGAAGTTGTATCAGCGCCCGGGGGATCGAAGACGAGATCACGAACCATATAGCAAACGTCCGAAGTGCTTTTTTGCTAGTCTTCGTCACCTATGGCGCCGGTGCGACATCACTCTCGCCCTGAAGTGTAGAGTGTACAATGCAGCGGTACGTTCGACCTTACTGTACGGTTGTGAAACCCAGCCCCTTAGATCAGCAGACCTAAAGAGGCCAGTTACATTCGACCATCGGTGTCTTGGCAGTTTGACTCGCATCTGATGGGAACACCGCGTGAGTAACAAGCGTGTTCGACGTCTTGTTTATGGCACAGTAAAAGGAACTGAACCGCTCAGCACCGTCATTTCACGCACCAGGCTCCGATGGCTCGGCCACGTGTTGCGCATGCCAGCCCACCGACTCCCGCGACGTGCCTTGTTTGCTCACCGGGGATGTAGATGGAAGAAGAGGGGTGGCCAAGCGATGACTTGATCCATAGGAATGAAAGCCTTCACTTCGGAGCTGGCTTCGGTTGGAGCTTCACGGCTTTCTGGTTGGGGTCCAAAAGATGATGAACACGTTTGGCTAGATACGCTTGCTGACACGGGTAGGAGCCGACCTCAGTGGCGTTCATGTTGGGAGTTTCTTTGTCCCTCCCCATCCTGTTTTAGCCTCCCCTCCAACCACGATCTCATTACGTAGCATAATATAATGTGACATCATAATTTTCTTTTTGCTTAATAGCCGGCTGGTAGCTTTCCGGAACGATGCCCATCCGTTGCTGGTAGCTCAGCTGACATGCAACGGTTGTATTGATTTTCTTTTTTCTTTTGTGTATTGCGGCACAGCAGCTGAGGTGTTTTACACCTCTAGCTAACGTGTGTAATGATAATGAGGATGAATAGCATACACGGGCAATGGACTGCACAGTAACCGTTGATTCGGGGAAAAAGAGAGAGTGACAGAAGCATAGTGAGCGAGACAACCAGCTGGAGGAGTATGTCGATTGTAAATGTTCTAGATATAGCAGTCTGCGACGTTGATTGTTTGGAGCGTACATACCAGATTAAAATGGATAAAGGGGCGGGCGCAAATACTTCCGCTATATCGCAATTTGTTCAGGTGCAATTTCCAGAATCGCGCAAGATCGTTCAACGGCCGATTATTATTAACAATGGAGGTTTAATACACCTAACGTCTGCGAAAAATCTTTCTTCATTAGGTCTGAGCAAATTTGATATATGCGATATCTCTCTCTCTGAGTGTTTACGATACGTAGATGCGAGGGGCCTACTCCAGCTTTACTTAAACACAATCAGTGGCTAGTAACTGTGACAAAGAGAACAATTCCGACCCGTGTCGCTATTTTTATTTGGACAATTGTTGCCCATCTTGGCGTATTGCTGTAATGCTCGGTTCTTGAGCCATGCATGCCAATGCCAAAAATAAATGTTCATGACTGGATCGGAATGACTATGTCCCTTGTGAACTAGAGTAATCATCCCTTAATTCCACATGTCGGGCGGGTATATTTCGTCAAAACAGTGTTGGAACAATCGAGTCGGAGGCTCAGCTACTCTCTCTCCTATCGACGCAAGCGACTTCGGGTGGACGTTGTCAACTCCAGGAGATCTGTGCTTACACATACTCAACAGCTTTCATAGTACAGCTTCTGCCGTGAAGGATATGTGAGTGAGATAACCATTACCGTAGGGTTAGATGGTCAGTGATTGTACTGAAGTGTCGCAACATACTGCAACCGCAGAATATTCGCTGCATCCTTCAGAGTCCATGCCAGTCCGAGTGCTGTTTGAAGAGGCAGAATTCTCCGTTTCGCTTACCTAGACTATTGACGTGTTGATACAGAAGCTTGTGATTTGATGCCATACGCATTGCTAATTTCTGCTGGTATGTCATTTTAACCTCGCGAATAAGTTGTGTAGAGTGGTTACGTTAGCTCGCATAGGTCATCCAGGTCTCGGTGCTCGGAGAGAGTTTATGGATATTCCAGGCTGAGTTTCACACCGCGTTTCTCACTTGCGTATCCTGATTCGCACAAAGGAGACCACGTTTCTTCGGTGGGAGGTCTTACTCGCTGATGACTAGATGCTTCGGCAACCAGAGTGTTGAATTGGCTGACGAAATGCTCCCACGCGCTAGCCAGCGCCTCGTCCGTCAAAAACCTCCAGTTGGCTGTCTCACCTAGCCGAGTTAATATAATATGTAGTAGCGAAAACTGTCCTCGTTGCGTCGGTAATTGCTACGGGATATTTTGCATAACAGATATATGCGAAGAGTAGGACTACATGATCGATGCGGCCCAATGGGATGTAGACGAGTATGCTCTCGATCGTCAGTTCTTCGTCGGTGAATATCAGATCCAGTGTAGAAGGCTTGTCTGTTTCTCTGAATCTGGCGAGTGTTGATGTGGCCATACAGCGGGGAACTGGAGACAAACTCTTGTAGATCCGCCTTAAACTGTTCTCCAGGAGCGGCTTGGGATTCCAGAGAGTGGATGTTGAAATCGCCAGTAATGAGAATGTGACAGTACTACTAGTTTATCACCCGTCTTAAAGCGTGGAAGAGAGGGCGATAAACGACCGTCACCACGCAGGCGTCGTCGCCTGTTAAACGTAGACGGCACCAACTGGAATCTTGTACCGTTCTGACCGGATCTTCTATGGGCTCACATTGGAGGTCACTGTGGAAGTACAGAGCCACCCCTCCATCTTTGCTGGGTCGATCGCGCCGAACAATGGACAATGCTGGCAGTGCGGTCTCGATGTCACTTATGTCGAGGTGGTCTGCACGTTTGGTTTGCAACCATAAGGTCACCGGTTCGAATCCGCGTAGGGGTGGGCGTCCTCGCGGTATACTCAGCCCGCGCGCGACTGGTGGTGGTCGCGCGGCAGCGAAGCGCAGTTACGGCGTACAGCTGACACGTCGTCGTCATTATGTCGAGGTGTAACCAAGTCTCCGTTATAGTGATCAGGTCATAGGCCTTTGATCCTTGACGAAGTCGTAATTCGGGAAGTTTACTAAGTAAGCCTTGTGCAGTGGTGCATATACATGAAAGCTTCTGGATGTCAAAAGCTCTTGAGGAAGATGTGGATTTGTGCCGACCGATGACATGCCGGTACCTAATGATTTATTGGGTGAGTTGCCAAAGAAATAAATGAAATCTGTTTTTGGTCACACTGGCACCTGCGATATGTAGTCCGTCTTTAGGTATCTCGATAGCAAATGGTATAACCACACACATTTCTGAATCGTTTCCGCGTTGTTAGCGAGTGGCTGCGGTTCTCTAACCGCTGTCTTTAAATATAGTTCCGAAGGAAGTTGTTGCGTAGTATCTGCCAGCGCCATTTGCTGTGACTGAATTAGTAGTTTCAATATCCTCGAGCCACTGCCTTTGTAGTGTTGTGACATGGATAACCGCGTAACCGACTGAAGTACAATGTCGCCAGCAGACAGCTTCGCAGATGTACCGTCATTCTTCGACGTCATGTGCATGGGCTTCTTCGTCGCTAGATGCCGGTAGCTCGGGCACGCCATGAACGAAACTGATTTGTCTGCCACTCTCGGTGTAACAGTCGTTTGAATTATTTTCGTCCCGCAGGCGTTCGCTCCATGGAACATTTAGGAACATGCGTATCCCACTATCTTCAGTCCGCAGGCGGTATGCCGACAAAAGCACCAACTCGACATCATCAGTGGACCCCACTGTTATTCGCATTAGCCGGGACCCGCCGTAGTGAATCGTGGTTGGATGTCTAGTGACTCGTATTGCTTTAGTCAGTCTGGGCTGAACTCCGATTCTATCAGAAAGGAAATTCTATTGCTTTAAAGCATTCCGCTGTTCATCCCTTAAGGAGTTTATCTTGGATTCAGGAACATTGGTGCAAATACGTGTCAAGGCACCGTAGTTCCGCCCGATCTTAGGTGATGTGGAAGGCACGTTTATCGAGGATTTTGGTGACGTTGGTGCTGGTTGCATCTGGTCCTTGACCAATGTTGTGGCTGTACAGAGTGAGGATACTTAAGTCGCACTCTGGTTATATCGAGCAGCAACGGTTGCATAAGTGGGTCTTTAGAGTTTCGAATTTGGTCGGTCAATCGGATGAGTAGGTGTGTTCCCGGTGTTGCATCAATCGGTAGATTGGATATGAGGATGTGGACGGTGGAGCTGGGTATGTTTCGATAGTACACGATGATGATTTGGTTCGCGGTTCCCAAAGTTGCTGGTACTTCGAGGCCGTGGGAATGCTTGGCCTTTTTTAGATGTAGCAATTGGAGGAAACGGATGAGGTGCGAGATGTGCTATTTTTGCCTCAAGTGAAATATTTTTCGCAGTTAAACGAGGTTCAATTTCGGTGACTAGACTGTCGTACTGCTGTGCTAATGTCAGCACACACTACAGGTGGAACGGTCATACACTCTAGACAGAATCAAAGTGAGTGCGGCGTACTATTCTATTTCTTTATTTCGGTTAGACAGAATCTGACGCACTTCGATAACGGCTGATGTAGTGGGGACATTCAAGCTTACTTTTACTACCTTAACCTAGAGGTAATGTCGGTCCGTAGCCTAGAGGTAACTAGCTGGTCTCGTACTCTTGCGGCGCGGGTTCGAATTCGCATATGGGTGGGCGTCCTTGCGGTATACTCAGCCCGCGTGCAATTGGTGGTGGTCGCACGGCAGCGAAGCGCAGTTACGGCGTAAGGCTGACACATTACATTAGTATTATTACTAACTTAGTATATGTTTGATTAGCAGAAAATATTTCGTTTCGGGTTACCAGTGTTGTGGCCATGATGGCCGAATGGCCTGTTTGGGGGGTAGGCATCGCTTCACCGTCGACTAGTGCGTGGTGGCCGATCGTCAGGTAAAGTCAGATGACTGGCTCATCGGGCTTTGTGTGTTGCGTCCGTGCGTTCTAAGAACGCAAGTAAGGCGTCTGGTGTAGACAAGCAGTGTGCTGGACAGCTCGGTTGATCGCACCTGCTGAAATCAGAAGCGGTGAAAGTTGACGGTTACTTCCTTAAGAGGGTTTCACAATGGGAACGTAGTTTGCTTTGTAGCCGTAAAATACGATGATGGAATGAGACGAATGGAAGCTTGATCGAAAGTTAGGAGACTCGTTTATTGAAAGAGTCAAAAATCCTGCGTAGGTGATTGTAACTGTGAAAAACTTAACGAATGAATAAGGGCAAAATATTGCCCAAATTTGTAAATCCGGCAGAAATAACTTCTGCGGAAATTATTCTAGCAAAAATGCTTTCAGTAAATAGACCTCGTCAAACCGAGACGAAAAGGTGTAAACCCAGCGACATGCGATAAAATGTCACGTAGAAAATGCGGAAAAATTCGAAGCACGATATGGAGCGATCACCTCGTGCGATGAGTTTCATCACAGCTGAGGGACACGGATCTACGGCGCCAGTAAAACTCATGCGGCATCACATCGTCGCTGAAGTTGGATTATACTAGTATCGTTAAATGTGTGCTGTGGAATGCATGAACTTCACCACAAAGTTGCACAGGGTTCGCCATATGGATGGCGCGAATACTGACACAGTGATTATCAACCCGATACGGTCACGCCTAACACTAGCTCTAAGAAACTGCATCTTTGCTGGAAGGAGGGGGGGTACAGATAGAATACATTGGAACCGTAAAAAGAAGATTCGCACCCTGAAACAGTCTAAGGTCAAGTCAACTTCCCAAGTAGGGTCAGTATGCACCCTTTACAAGATCCACACCAGGCAGCGATCCAGTTAGAGTGAGAACCTTGGATAATGCGCGCATCCTCTTGTGGTGTGCGGTGCATGTGAGGGCGCTGCGTGGTATCACGCATAGTTGTGCATCAGCCTCGAATGAAGTCGTCAAACAAGGTATGGAGCAAGTGAATGAAGCTGCGAATGGTGCAATGACCTGTGGATCTTCGCACTCGCAAGAAACCGGTGCAACGACAAAACACATTCGATGTAGTAGAAAGGTGCGGTGATAGGGAAACATACTTTTTTATTTGCTACTCAATCTGATCCACCGGTTCATGTCCAACTTTAATGGGATCTCGACCAAACTCAGAATAACAAGGGCGACACTAAACTGAAGTGTGGTCGTCTAAGTAAGAAACAAGCAGCATGCACTCGAGCAATAACAAACAGATGGGATAGAGCAAAGGAGGATGACGCAGTTAGCTAGGAAATTCAGGGTGGACGGAAGAACTTACTTGTGAATTTGTGGGAGGGATCAAAGAGTCTACGGCGAAATGGTGACGCACATGTATGTGGAGACCGTCTCGAGCGGGAACAAGGACGTGAACGGTACTGAGAAAGAAAAAAAAAGGATCGTAAAGAACGCCTGAAGAGCAGAACAGATAGACAGTATCAGATCAAGGTGAGAACTGTTCTGATTGTTCCACATAAGAGAACGTATCTAGCCAGTTGGGAAATATACTCATTTATTTATTTGTTTAGTGGGTCCAAAGGTTGATATAGTATTAAATGAAGAGAGCAGTAGAATATGTCTATTCAAAAGATAAATACTAAACCTACAATTACGGAACCGAAGCCAGAATTATTCCAGTAGGCAGTAAGGAGATTCTTAGTATTCACCTTTCACGTGTGACTTACGCAACGACCGCTATTTGAGGCCGAAGAGGAATAGACGGCAACATCAGTAGCAGAGATCCCAGGGATGGCGGCATCACGGGAAACAGACGGAGGAGGGACTGCGACAGGAGCAACAAACATAGAAAATAAGACGCAAATGAGGAAACATGATGAACAAACACTACTTTAAACGCAGTGCATGGCCTAGAAACATCGAGTACGGTTATGCACATGTGCCGTGTCACACGGTTGCATTTGTGCTACACCGGAATTGAAACATACCTATCGCGCAGTCTTCATCATGATCAACATCAATGCACATTAGCTGAAAGTGAAAACACAGCCATTGTGCTGCAGTGCGAAAGAATAAGATACATCTTTGTGCACATTAATTGAAACAAACTACGATTGTGTCTCTTCTTCTATGAATATCGTGTTTTTATACATGAAAGCTGCCCTTTTGGCATTTATTTTTTTATTTTATTTCGGGAATAGATATTTCATCATTGTTTGTGAATCAGACGATGTAATAACTGCGCATGTCTAGTCGTTACATCACCCAAGATTGCGTCATACTTTTTATGGTTAGTAAGGTTTTTGTTTCAACTTCTTGTTTTTTTGTGATTCAGTCATTGTTTGAGATGGACGTGACTCCCAGAAGGCGCATGAAGATCGTGACCTTGCACGAACACACAGACAAGACCTACAGGGACATAGCAAGAATAGTAGGCGTCAGTCCGGCAACCGTCAGCCGTGTGGTCAAAAAGAAAAAGGAAACGGGATGCATTTCGCCAAAACGCAAAGTGAAATGTGGTCCTAAGAGGAAAACCACTGCCAGGGATGACGCTTACCTAATACGGGAAAGTGTTAAAGATCCTCGAAAGACTAGTGACGCATTAAAACGTGATTTGGGGGAGAAAGGATCTGGTCCCGTGCCACACATCAAAAATGGTCAAGACTTTTTTCAATACTAATCAAATAACCATCTTGGACTGGCCTGGGAATTCACCAGATTCAAAGCCCATTGAAAATATGTGGTCTATTTGCAAGCAACGCCTTCGTGGCATGGACTGTACGACAAAGGAGAAACTTATTCAAGCTTTAATTCAAGTTTGGTACAGGGACCCAAGATGTTGAAATACGCCAGATCCGTCAGGAAATGTCTTTTTTAGTTCTGGAACAGCTCTTCTTTGGAGAATTTCTATATATTGTGGAGAGCGCATCATGCCCTGGACTGGATGCAAGACGCCGACGCCGTAATAACTAAAGCACCCCCTAAACATCTGCTTTTGTGGGTGTTTCACAAAGTGGTCAATGTGGGAATCACGAACCTTTTCCCCCTCTGACCTCCGAACATACTGACTTCTCTGACCATGAACATAGAAATGGCTTTCATCGCTGAATAGGACTTTTCTCCAACCTTCTTTTGTCCAGTTTTTGTATTTTAGTCCCCATTTGTAACGCTTAACTTTCATTACTTTTGTCAGAAGTTGTTTTTTCACAGGCCGTCTGGCTTTCCGCCCAACTTCCAGGAGTCGCCTGCGAACCGTTGAAGAACTGATTTCTATTCCTTTCTCCCCCAAATCACGTTTTAATGCGTCACTAATCTTTCGAGGATTTTTAACACTTTCTCGTATTAGGTAAGCGTCATCCCTGGCAGTGGTTTTCCTCTTAGGACCACATTTCACTTTGCGTTTTGGCGAAATGCATCCCGTTTCCTTTTTCTTTTTGACCACACGGCTGACGGTTGCCGGACTGACGCCTACTATTCTTGCTATGTCCCTGTAGGTCTTGTCTGTGTGTTCGTGCAAGGTCACGATCTTCATGCGCCTTCTGGGAGTCACGTCCATCTCAAACAATGACTGAATCACAAAAAAAACAAGAAGTTGAAACAAAAACCTTACTAACCATAAAAAGTATGACGCAATCTTGGGTGATGTAACGACTAGACATGCGCAGTTATTACATCGTCTGATTCACAAACAATGATGAAATATCTATTCCCGAAATAAAATAAAAAAATAAATGCCAAAAGGGCAGCTTTCATGTATAAAAACACGATATTCATAGAAAAAGAGACACAATCGCAGTTTGTTTCAATTAATGTGCACAAGGATGTATATGTAAAAAGTAAATACCAAACATTATAGATACAAAAACTGAAACAAAAAGAAAATATAATAATGCTGTGTCATATTGTACGAAGCACGTGAGATCGTGGTTGGAAGGGGAAGTTAAGCGAGAGGGTAAGGGACAAAGAAACGCTCCGAAAATTATATAAGTCATCCATAAGAGCAGGTTCGCCGAATGTGAAGAGAGATGGAAAGAGTCTATCTGCTTCTGCGGCCTTATTCAATTGCAATCTCCAGATCTCAAGTTCGACGTCTGCGCGTGAGTGCAGATCCGAAGGGGACGACCCAGGAAGAAAGGCGGTCAATGGCTGTTAAGGAAGATCGCAACTCTGGTTGATTAAATTGCTTTTCTAGGCGTTGGGCCTAACGCTCCAAGTGTTTTGACAAGCAGTGAATTGGCTATTCACTCTCGTCGCGTATGTTCTCGCTAACACCAAGTCTCCAGCTGCCCCTTTATCGTAGCAGATGAAATAACTCCCGATGGTTGCCAAGAGCAGCGGCTGTCCCTGTCTTCGATGCATGATGATGCTACCACACTTCGCAGTCTCTCTTCAGGTTAGAACGTAGTTTTGCCCTGAGGTCACTGCGAGTCGCATGGCATTCGCTTCCAGCCGGAACGTCGGAGAGCGTACAGTTTTTGAGACTGCGCCGAGACCCAGTGTTCAGGTTGGCAAGTTGATTTGCTATATGAAGATATGCTTGATGCTAATAACGTCTGGGGGATATGCGACCAGTGGACTTTCACGGTGTTCACAAGGCGCTTACACAGTTCGGATGGCAGCGCACTTTGATACGTATCTGAAACATTTGGCTTCGTCAGGTGGCAAATAGCTTGCGTTCATAGCGCCGCCGCATGCGCCCGCCGAAGCGAGCAGTAGGACAGGCACCAACGAGTGTATGGTCCGAGTCCACGCTCGTGCTGCAAATTGAGCGACACTTCTGGACATAGAATCCAAACGGTAACTGATTGTCATATGATCGATCTGAGTCCATGGCAGGTCTGAGGTCGGTGATCTCCAAGTCAATCGACTGCGGTTGCTGTGTCGGGAAATTAGTACTCACGATAAACAGATCAGGGTCTTCACACAGGTGAAGCAACCACTCATTGCTGGAGTCTACACCGTGTTGGCCGCCCAGATGAAGATCATCAGTGGAGAATTTTCCAACTTGGGTGTTCAGACCACCAGCTAGCACCACAGTATCCGCGCTTCTTTTGTGACGAATAGGCTCGTTCAATTGATAGTGGAAGTCGTATTTCACTCTATTCGTGATATAAATTTATGGGAGCGTAGGCAGCTTTGAAGTAGCCGGCTAATCTGACGGCGCAATCGTGCTGTTGACTGGGATCCAATCGACCAAAACAAGTTTCGCCCGGTGGCTCATAACAATGCTTATACCAGCTTGACCGGCAGCTGAAAGTACGTCATGAGAAGGTGCCGCCAACATCACATGAGGAAGATCGCTGGGTAAACGCAGTGCTCGAATGTTGTAGGCGGGTTTCTGATAAGCAGCAAAGATCGATTAACTGGGTCTCTATTTTTTGGCAAATGCTGCTTGTTGGCCAATCTGTAACAAGGTGCGTAAGTTGAAGTATACCAGTCTTAGCGAGGATCGAGGGCTCCAAATAGAAATGGATAAGCCGACGTTCTCCTCTTGGTTGAACATAGACTCGTCGACCGGACCGGAGCGACGTCCTGCTATTACGTGTGAGTCGAAAATAGATTACAAACGACTATCAAAGCAAATTGAGAGAGAACAAAAGATTGGGCGTCGTTGATTATCCTCTTTGACGGCCAGAACCCCAAGAAATTGTTTGAAGATAAGGTCATTGTATTATGTGCGCAGGATACCGTCAGATTATCAAAATCTAGACAAGAGAACGATTATGATCCTCAACTGAAGCGTTTGGTTCATAAACCGTCACGAGGACGGTGCTTCCCGTCCCCTCCAGCAACGACCAACTGTCTCCTGAAGCCAGCAATCGAGGTGGAGGGTATTAGACGGGTAGGTACCTTGTCAACATTCACATCAGGCGCAGACACACCGGGGAGCTCAATCAACAACTAGTTCTGAAATGTAAGAATACTCATCACGCAGGCAAACGTACCACATCCGCCACCTTATTGGCCTGGATTAGTAAATGGAATGGGAGTGTACGCATCGTGCCTCTATTCCGCGTGCAATAGTGCCTTCTCCTGCACCTGAGCAACCGCACTCTGGAACAGTTCACGGAATTCGCACCGATCCACTTTGCCCTAGATTCACATGACCTGCAATCAACATTAGTTCGTCATAAACTCACGTTCATGTTATTTTCGGTTTGCCCTGCCGCCCTGCTGCCCTTTCGGTATACATGGATTGGCGTCATCCGTGTTCAATGGTAGTTCGAATACAACATATGCACATGCGTTTGTCTAAACTTAAGGATGAACTGCCACAAACTGGATAGA
This sequence comes from Dicrocoelium dendriticum, assembly GCA_944474145.2. Taxonomy (NCBI): domain Eukaryota; kingdom Metazoa; phylum Platyhelminthes; class Trematoda; order Plagiorchiida; family Dicrocoeliidae; genus Dicrocoelium; species Dicrocoelium dendriticum. Next base: position 134,104,297 of record OX104063.1, read on the forward strand.
GACAGATAAACCTCATGAACAATAGTACTAAAAACGTGCGTGGGTTTCGTTTGGAGGTCAGGCTGACAGCCATTTTCGCACATATGAGAATAAGTACCCAATAGGAACTGTTGCTGTTTTCTTTAACATTTAGACGTGAACATAAATAACAGCCTTAAATTTTGGGCATCAATATTTGAACGAAACCGATATAGCAATAGTGACGCAACTGCCATCAATACGTTTACCAGGTAGAATGATTAATAAACAAGTGGTGGAGTAAAATAGCGTGTACTTAGGTGTTGCCTACTATATGCACTCTGGTTTGCGTAGCTGACGGGGGAGATCGCACAGCGTGCGAATTCGATGGGGTGTTCACTCCAGTCTCTGTGTCGCCGACCGGTCCGGTCATCTGCTGCCCGAGGTGCGTGCAGATTCTCAAAGAACGACTGCTGCACAACAATAAGCACTGACAGATGTCAATACCAGATATTCGCCGCCTATGGCCTTGTTGCCACGACAACTAGCACAGTACAACATGAACTAAGTCCCGCTATCCACTGGCAAACATGCGGCTTTCCAAACAGTGTTCGCATTGCTTTGCAAATGTCCAAGACGTAGCATGTATGTCATCCAAGTACTCAACCATTTGTAAATACCGATGTGTACTCTGCTGTGGCCAGAAGCTATTTGGTACCCATCTGCATCGTACTTCCCTCCGTCTAAAAGACCATGTATTCAAGGCCACAGTAAGGGCCTTCCGAGCCTTGGAGCGAAACTTACACCCTTCGATCTGAGGACCTGTTCTGCGCCTTGAAGTATTTGATCAGCGTTTTTTGCGAAGCAGTGCTTGTGTCGGGTGGCACCAAAGTGTCCGAAACGACGATGAGCATAAGCGAGTACTAAAGAATGGTAATCAGGCTAGTTCCTCAGAACAACAGATAGCACTAAATGGGTTGCATTGGATAGGGCATGTACTAGGTATGCCCGGTCACCGCTTAGCGGGAAGCATTTTGTTTTGTTTACCAGATGTAGGATGGCGCAAAGCTCGCAGCAGGCAAGAGTTCAGTTGGCAGTGGGAAATGGAGTAACTGGAGGCCAAACTCGATGCTGTTTGCCTGTCTCGCCTACCTGGCTCGAGACATTACAAGATATGGATCGCAGTCGACACCAGTGGCGTGTCTGCTGTCGTCTAGTAGTCGGACTGCATGTTTCAAGGGTGTTTGGTGCGGTGTTATCTGCGGGATAATGGCTGAATATGACGCGGGCTAGTGAAAGCCGCAAGGAAGCTGTCTCGCCGATGCCGCTTTATCGTTGCACGATAGCCAACTATTTGTAACGGTACATTGCTGACAAGGTGTAGGCGCCTTGACACTGTTTGTTTAGGGCATTGCAGTTTTACGCCAGGTCCCTCTTCACTCCCTCTTTCTGTTCTTCGTTCTTTAGGTCATCGTGGTTGCACAGCAGCGAAGCATAAGTTCAAACGGCCGATGTGCTAGTGTTGATGATGATGACTGGGCGACCTGTCGGTAACGGGAAATCTGCTGGACCAACGTTTTTATTTGCTTGCCGATACCCGGCCAGTAGACGATGGTCTTCATCCGTCCTGCACAAGGATGGCCCGTGTGAAATTGACGCAAGAGGATCAATCGAAGCGAAGAACGGATGACGATGCGATCAGCGGACATTAGAGCGGAATCGATAAGGGATAAGTTGTGTCGACGGAGATAAAGCTGACACAGGTCAACAGAGGGTGCTGTCGTGGGCCATCGGTTAAGGACGCCTTTAATTGCTTCTTGAAGGACAGTATCGGAGTTCGCTTCTCTTTTGATGGAACGATGAGTAACCAGAATCGCACGAACGGCCGCAGACAAGTGCACACGAACATCTGATTCCAGGGAGACTGGTGCGATGATCGTGTCTTCCTACTCCTGTTGGTTTTTACTGAGTAACCGGGAGAGGGCATCTATCTGCCCGAAATCTTGGATTCGCCGGAAACAGATTTCAAAGTCAGACCAATAAAAAGTTGGTCAGCGCTGCAATCTGCTAACAGAATACGTCGGGATGCCATTGTTAGGGCCGAAATTAGCAAGTAACGGTTTGTGGTCGCTTAGCAAACGGAAATGGCGATCGTAAAGCAACTTGCGGAAATTCCTCGTAGTGAACACTACAGTGAAAGCTTCACATTCGCCTTGAGCATCATTCTTCTCGGCTGTGCGAGCAGCATGTATGATTGCTTTCTCCGATCCAACTGGAAACATATGGGAGATGACGACACCGACACCATGGCTGGAAGTGTCCGCAGACCCTATGATCGGTAGCCTGGGATCAAAATGTCTCAAGAGGAGATCGGAACAAAGCATCTTTTTCAGGTGGTTGAATATACGACTAAACACCGTCTTTCTGAACACTTTATTCAGTAATACTTTTACACCGTGGAGGGCCGGTAAGAATGCGCCGCAGTGAGTCACTAGCCTGAGAAACGATCGTAGAGAGGACATCTTTCGGAGTGAGCTTCTCCTAGGTTACACGCACATTTTCAGGGCCGGTACGGCGACCATTTTTATCGATGACGAAACCGAGATATTTGATTTCTGGGAGGAATAAGTGACAATTGTCCGGTTGCAGTCGGAATCCGTATTCCCCTCAACACGAAGTGGAACTTTAGAGATGTTTTCGTATAGCTCGTCACTGGTACGGCCCATTAGAACAATATCGTCGAGATACGCTGCAGCGCCGGTTAAGCCAGAGATCACAGAGTCCATAATTCGTTTAAAAATAGCAGTTGATTTGACTCCGAACGGTAGGCAGTTGTGATGAACAGACCGCGGTACGTATGGGTGGTGAACGGTTCGCGAGACTGTGGGGATACTTCGACTTGCAAGCAGATAGCTGCTAGATCTAGCTTGGCAAAATAAGTTCCACCATAACACATGTCAAAGATATCTCCCGGAATCGGCTGCGGATGGCAATGATCCTCTAGTGAAAGATCGGTGCATATACGAACTGAACCACTTGTCTATTTGACGACAAAAATGGGAGCTGCCCATGAAAAATAAGTCAATGGAGAGATGACATCCATTTCGTCGAGGCGCCGTAGTTTCTGGCCTGCCACCGGAAGCGTAGCGTATGACACAGTAACTTTGGGCAACACGATGGAACATAAACAGGCGTTAACGGGAGAGTTGCTTTGGCTCGTGTGCGACAGTTAAGACCATCCTGAAAAAACATTAGGAAGATGACGCACGATAGAGTTTGTTGTTGGAAGTTGAAATCGGTGACATATGACATGCAGTGGGTAAGCGGTAAGACCAAGTTTGTCTATCCAATCCAATCCAAGATTGAAATTGGAGTCTGAAATATAGAAAACACAATGATGGTTGTATCTCCGAAGATGACAGAACAAAAAAGCCGATCAGTTAGGTGAACCGAACCAAACCACAGCAGGTACTGGTTGGTTTTTGGGGGGTAGGTTACACAGGTGGGCTACCCATGAGAGTCTAGAGCGCCTTGGAGATTATAGTGATGTCGGACGCGGTGTCCAGTTGAATTTTGGCGAAATGTCCGTTTATTGTTAGGGATATGAATCTTCGGCGAGAAGCAACATCCCTCTTTGAATGTAGCTGGAAGGATACGGGAGTGAAATGTCTGAGCAGAACGTATTGATCGCCGTTTCGGTCTCATGGGATTCCTAAAACTGGACTGGGTCAGACAAAACCCGTCTTTATGATCAAGCTTCTTACACTGATGACATCGGTAGTGTCTGAACGAACAAAGGAGAGCGAAATAGTATTCACTGCAGCGCAAACACGGTGATGGGGGTGTATACTTATTGCGGATTTTCATCTTAACCGCACCTTTCCAAAAACGAAATAAAAAAGGTGTCTACTGTACGCCGTAACGGCGCTTGGCTAGCGTGTGACCACCAACAGTCGCACGCGGGCTGAGTATACCGCGATGACGCCCAATCCTAGGCGAACTCGAACCCGCGCCGCAAGAGTACGAGACAAGCCCATTACCTTTAGGCCGACAGGCCGTCCCTTGCCAACCTTACTTTTATCCCCCAGAATAAATCCCAAATGCTCAGCCCTCCATATATATATATATATATATATATATATATATATATATAGTCAGAAGTATAGTCAACATTCTATCAAACAGACATAGAGCCAAAAATAACTATGTAAATCATTAAAAGAAGACAGGTTGAACACTGTACCATCATCATAGCACATTAACTGAAAGTAAGCAACACAATTCAGCAAATGTCCCGCAAAAAACCGATCATTTTTGTTACTTTGCACACGCCATTTTTTATTTTTTGACGTTTTTAATCGGTAAACATTAAATAGCCAAATCTAAGCAATTGTATACACAGATCCTCTACTGGTTTCGATTAAGAGCCATATCCTGAATTGTTTTCAGCCATCGTCTTTTGGTCCCTAACCAGCAGGCAGACGTGTGGATCCAATGGTGGCAAGACATGAAGTCAACGATTTCATTTGCTGTCGCTAGGTGGATGGTGGACCACCACGTGGTCCCTTCCAGTTGAGTCCTGTACCAATAAACAGAGCGTGATAGGGCAGACGCTCAGCTGACATACGCAGGAGATGACCGAGCCAGAATAACTGGCGCAGCAAAACCAGCTTGTTGAAGGGAATACTCACAGTCCCTAAGACACGACGTCTGACTTCATTGTTGCAAGTGTTGTTGCCACCACACACAAGCAATCCTCTTCAAGCACCCGTTGTCGAAGGTAGAGAGCTGGCGCATATCGTCTATGCGAACTGGTCATGACTCGCTTCCATATAGCAACACCGCCTGAACAAAGACATGGTAAACACGACCCTTCACCAAGAGGGAGATATTCAGGCGACGCCACAAGTGCTGCAGGTTGACAAACGGCGATCGATCTTTGGCGATGCGAAGAGGAACTTCCCTTCTAATGGTACCGCCAGCAGACACACAGCTGCCAAGGTAGAAAAAATTATTGACTTGTTCAAGCTGTGTATCTGCAAAATTGAGCACGAGAAGAGTTGAGTGCCAATCCTGAAGCAGCACTTTACACTGCAACGGGACAAATCATATTCCATACCTAGAAGCCTCAATCACGAAACAGTCTAGAATGGTTTTCATACTCTGTGAGTCCTCACCAAGTAAGGCGATATCATCGGCATAATCTAAGTCGGTTGCGCGCTTGCCCGGTAATAGTTGTGTAACAAAATCTTGGTAACTGTTTAAACCTCTCGACAGTATGTTTTCAATCGCAAAATTGAAGAGGAACGGGGACATAGGGCAGCCTTGTCATACACCGCTATTGACAACGAAGGACGACGAAAGTCTGCCATAAAGCCCTCTGCCAGAGATGTGAAAATACAGTGCGCGTAGGATGGCAGTGTACTTTTCTGAGACATCGTTGCTTAGTAAACAACACCATAGTGCAGGTCGATCAACCGAGTCGAATGCGGCACGAATGTCCAGGAATGTAACGATGGTAGGTCTCTGGTAAAGGTGGCGGTGTTCCAGGATTCGACGGAGTGTGAAAATCAGATCAACACACCCGCGGCCAGGTCGAAAGCCAGTTTGTTCTGCCCGGTACTGCGATTCGCGAATGGGAGATTGTCTTCGGACTAGAATAGGTGCCAATAGCTTGGAGGCAATCGAAATGAGACTAATCCCGCGGAAATTCGTACACGAAGAGCTAGCACCCTAAATAAAAATCGGGACAATAACTGACTGACCCCGAGAAGAAGGCACCTTTTATTCATGCGAGATTTCGGGGCACAATGAGGTTAGCTGGCTAATGATAACTGCGCCTCCATATTTGAACAGCTCCGGAGGAAGTCCGCCTGAGCCGGCAGCCTTGAATCGTCTTAGGTGTCGAATCGCAAGACAAACTTCCGCTTCGTTGGGTGACGACCCAGGGCGGCCAGCTAGGTTCAAAGGGGATATAAGTGGACGGCGAGGGCCAACTGAACTGGGAATGAAAATGTTCGGCCCATCGGTCCAAGCGTCTCTGTAAGTTGGCAATCGGCGAACAATCCGCATCGCATATAGTCTCACTGACACCAGGCTTGTGTCGCCGGTGAATCGAATAACCTGGAAGAACTTGCGAGTATTGCCAAAGAGGGCAGCGGCATCCATTTCCGAAGCACGCTGGGATCCCCCAGGCTTCACGATTACTGCGTAAGCTTTGTTTGAGCTGTCGACTGATAGAACGGGACACTTCATCATTATTAGACTCCGCTGGGATATTCCTGCGGCGGTCAAATAAATCCAAAGAGCGCGTGGAGATCCAGGCCTTCATAGGGATCTGAGTACAACCACAGACATATTGTCCAGAAGAGATCATGGTTCGCTGCATGGATGTCCAGGGTTCATCAGCAGTTTGCGGTGAGTCGCAGCCGAGTGCACCAGCTAGGAAAGCTTGAGAACTCTGCTGAACCGAAACAGTGGATAGCTTGTTTGCGTCTATCTTACATCGCTTCAGTTTCGGGAACCATGCGAAACTCATGTAGGTGTTCGCATAGATAAGAGCATGGTTTGAGTCAAGAAAAGTGGACCAGATGGATCCGCAATCCTTTACACTACCTCTCCGTCAGAAACTGATTGCGATATGATCAATCTGAGAACATGATTGAGACGCAGAAGGGGGTCGCCAAGTAGCGGAACGTCTCCTTAAATGCCGAAATTGGTGCTCGAGAAAAAAAAGATGATTATCTTCGCACAATGTGAGAAGTTTTCATTATCTGAGCTGCTCTCCTCGAGCGCATGGTGTCCACCGAGGTGACTTTCGCATGCCAACAGACGACCGACCCATGCGTTGAGACCCCCAGCTAGGACAAAAATGTCGGATTTACAAACTCCGCCTAAGAGTTGATGAAGTTCACGGTAGAAATCCTCCTTGACGTAGTCGAAACTGCAGTCAGTTGGAGCGTAAGCTGAGATCACAAACAAGTTGCGTCTCTTCTCACGACATCGGCTTATCTTGTATGATCCCCGAAGCCGAACTGCACACAGTCAGCTAGTAATCGGGAACCAGTCCAGCAGTGATGCCTCGCCTATGCTACTTAGCGTTACACTAATGCCGGCCAAGCCTGCTGCGGCTATTTCTGCGTCACCAAACAGATGAAGGTGAAATATGGCCCCGTGGTCGGTGGGAGATCTTAACTCAATCACAGTGCTGGAAGCTTGTAAGCGCGTTCCGGAAAGATAGCAAACATCGATGGAGAGGGATTCCAAGGTGCGTGCAAGACTAGCTTGCTGCCCGATCTGCATGAGTGTAGGGGCATTGAAGCATGCCAAAGGGAACGAAGACCGAGACCGAAGTAGTGCAACTGGACGAGCTCTCTGGGTATCGACGAAACCATCCGGAGTAGAATCATGGAAACAAGAATCAGTTGGTAATGTATAATACTGATTGATAACAAATGAACAGGTGGCGTGTGAAGATGAGTGACTAGCAGGAGCAAAAGCAGCTGAAAACGATATTGCAGTTGAACAGTCCATGGTTTTGTCAGTAGGCGTGATACTACCCGGTTGCACAAGCCGAGGTAGGGAGTTGTCTTAGAATTCCACCCCGAGTCTTTGGCTAAATAGCTTGCTCGCAAGGCAGCGGGGCGACTGTCAGACTGAGTTAGTCTGACCCATAACCATTGCCCTGTCTGGTATGAGTGGCTCTGAAGGCATTTGAAAGTGCCACAGAGCGTAGCTTAATGGGCCACAGGGGTACACAAACCATCGCACCACGTTAAGGTCCAGTCTCGTTGCGATGTATATATATATATATATATATATATATATATATATATATATGCTACCCGCAAATCGAAATTGGGGACGAATTTTCACAGAGCACAGTGAGATTTGGCAACCTAAGGAGCAAAACAAAAGTTTGCGAAGTGTACTCTGTTCGACAAATCTCCTCAGGCATTTAAAATTAGAAAATGGAATGTCAGAGTAAAACGAGCTGATGAAGCACACAGTTAATACATCGGTGGGCTGCGCACCAATGTATCGAAGGTGGGTGCGGCCTTCGGTAAACTGAAACATTGCATGTGGAAGTACAATCAATTGGAAGAGTGGACGCAGTTGACGATGAACAAACAAACGGTCCTTTCAGGCACTCTGCGGCAATGAAGGGGGAGTGCTATACAAAGATATTTGACACCTGGAGCCATTCCACCAACAGTGTCTGGATAGGATACTGCGCATCCGCTGGTGCGACAGGCAGGAATTTGCAGGTCGTTGTGAACGTACGTTTTCCAGAATAACCTTGCTGAAAATATGTCAACAATGGGTTTATTTGAGTTGGAAGCAAGACAAGGGGCCCTGTGAAACTCTTGAACCGTCGAGAACTGGCTTAAAGAATCTCGGTGCAACTCATATTTTTGCTAATATGATGGTATTTCAGGAAGCTTACGAGCGCAGTTATTTTGGACGGCACTCTGTTGTTGATTCCTTAGCTTGCTCAACTGTACCTCTGTGCAATGAGAATGTGTTATTTCCTCATTATGTCATCCATCGTAGTAATGGAGTGCATAGCCAAATCCGACCTAGAGAAGGATTATGAATCAGTGATGGGAACCTTTAGGGAATAGTGAACAGAGCATACGACACTAAGTAGCAGGCATCAACAGTACGCAGTATCAACGCTTCGCTGCCGCGCAACTACCATCTGTCGCGCGTGGACTAAGCATACTGCGAGGGTCACCTGGTCGCTATGCAGGGTGGAACTTGTGCCCTTGGATTACAAGGCAGGCGTGTGAACCACAAGGCCAAGGGTTAGCAACATCAAATGTAGCGCTCGTATGAAGACCGTTGAGCAGATCTAGAGGGCTCATCCAGTAACTAGGCATTAAACCTAAAGACCATAAAGAGAAAACAAGTGTTGCATGTGTTCATCACGATGAATGCTTGCTCGTTTTCACAAGTTGCTCCGTGAATGTGTACTTATTAACTCACAAGCGCGAACCTACAGTGACTTGCTACTGATAAATTTGAGATGGATACCGCACGGCCGAACACAATGCAAACGCCAGATATGAGCCGCTTGGACCAAGAATGACATATAAGGCAAAAAGAAACGACAAGAGCCGAGTGCACATACATGAGCTGGTGTGAGACACACCGTCGGGTAGAGCTGATCCATTGAGTTGCACTTCAGTAGCGGGCGAGGTGATGAGAGGACTTTTGCGTGGCCTTTTGGAGATTTCGCGGAGTTTTCGAGGAAAGCACAATAGGAGTAGGGATCCCATGAAAACCAGACCACCTAGTGGAACGGAAATACAAGCGACACAGAGATACAATCAGTAGCGCCCTTCGATCGTCCTGGCTCAAGACAAAGTAAGTAGAAAACAATGTAGATTCCCCCGTTTGACTGTGTAAGAGATTCTAAAATTCTAGTTTTCATATGGAATAGCATCACTTACGCCGTACGTGAATTGTGAGGTGCTAATTTACTGAGACAAGTTGAGTTTATTGGGCTGAAGCACTGTTCGCCCAAGCGCGCCTGTCTGCCGCCACCCTGAGCTCGGTTTATGTTAAGAGATGCCGGTTCTAATCAGTCACGTGGGCTGCACTTGATTGCCCCACTGGCCTAGAGTGGGCTTAGTTCGCACCGTTGACCAGCCATCATAGCAGTCCGTGTCGTCAGCCAAAGTTCGTCGGTGTACCATAGACGCTCACTCACTGTTGTCAGGACCGATCCGGTCCACCTCTTGCTTGCAACCACGAAGCGATCTGTAGTGTCAGCGCTAATTTTGCGTTGTCCATCAGATAAACCTCCATATGTAATGAAAAACAAATAACGCCATCCAAATCATGTTTACGCTCGGGCGATACAAGGTAATAATCCTTATCCAAAGATTTAGATTAAAAAGGAATAAAGTATGAACCGATCATCATGAATGTGGAGGAATCAGAAGCGAAACCAGTCGTTATTACGCTAGAAGTAGACCAACGCAGTTCAGAAAGTCGTATCGATGGTAATTCATAGCAAACAAGAAGCGCGCGAATAGCTTAAGGAGGACAACTTACCCAAAATAAAGAAGCCAAGCCACCAGGCCCCGATCCAGTTAGGATTGTCGGGAGTTAGATCAGTATGGGAGAACAGTTCTGCCGGATATTGCAGCACTGATGCACCAAGGGCGAAACCTAACACGGGTCCCATGGCCGCTGCGGCGTATTGAGAAGCTAAAATGGACCGGAACAGAATGAGAATCAAGGTGGCTACAACAGAACCGGTCACGGAAGGTGTAAGTTTGTAAGACATATGATAAAGGGAAGTAAATCGAAGTAAACTAGACAGCGTACTAGCCACCTACACTGAATACTGAAAATAGTGAAGTAAAAGGTGTACATCTGCGTTGCCGCAGCTATATAATGTCGGGTATGCACACGGAACAACGTCAATCATTACCGCGCACCGGTTACAAAGTGCGGTCGTGAGACATCCTATACAGGTGCAAGGCGCTCTCGAAATCTGTAATCCGCAAAGCGAGTGTCTAGGAAATTCTTGATTTCCGACACCGATTTCGCATCGATTATTTTCTCGGGCAAACTGTTCTAGTAGTTCACCACTCCATGCTCGAAGCATAGATGGTGAGCTATCCACCTCAGGTCCAGTATTACAAGCTTGTGGCAGTGCTCGCGAGTGCTGTTCGGTGCGCACATGTGTGGCAGCGGCGGAAGTGAATATCCGGTGCATCATTATGAGGTCCACACGAAATCGACGATACGATAGGGTGTACAGCCATGGTTTCCTGCATCAGTCATCGTACTTCATGCACAGCAAACTGGGGATGAGCTTGCTAGTTGCATGCTGAACAAGCTCCAGCCTGTGCGCCTCGAAACAAGTGATCGGAAAATAGGCAGGTGAGCTGCACTCCCGTATGGTTTCACCATTAAAGAGATGAGGCGAGTGGCAAGCTCATCAGACCAATTGCAGAAGCTGTGCTGAGCGGCCAAAGATTGCGCAGTCCGTTTCCACATATCCTACTCGTGTTGTCTAAGGACTTCAAATGATAATGTGAGAGTAAACCTATGTCCTTCAGGGTAGGTGTGGGATGCAACGGTTGGCCAGCCAGTGCACAAAACACCCATCACCACACTTCCGCAGGCTAACTGATAACAATATGATTGGGCAGATCGACATATGCACACCATATGGACAGAGGATCGAAGTTATGTTGAGGCACGTCGCAGCCGCCTGGAGCATCCATTACTCTTCATATCTTCGGGTCGTGTGCTAACAAGGTGACTGAAACTAATACTTTGTTTATGTGGAGCAGGAACAAAATGAGTCTCAGTACCGCGCATTAGTATACGTCAATAATTGAAGGGTAACAGTCAGTTACAGAATCATCCAACTGGATTCTGGCGGTGACTTTCGGGCGCACCAAGTACCGACACTCTGTCAAGTGGTTGTGCTGTTTAGCTACCGATCATAGACATTAAGAAAAATGTTTAACATCCCGTACCGCAGAAATATTACATCGAATAAACAGCGTCCAGCTGGACAAGATGCAAACGGTCAATAATGGCAGTGAGCGTAGGCATGCTCTTATCATCATTGTACTGAATCGCGCGAACGTGAAATTGCCGTGCACAATCACTATGGAGGACACCAAAACACATGCAATAGCTGATTCAATAGGTTGTTCGCACAAAGAAACTGCGAACGAGAAAAGAGCGTTCGTAAAGATGAGCATCTTGAGACTGTACAAGAAACTTCCTCTCCGTGAAACCAGTGGACTTTCATTGGCAAAATTCGTAATACATCACACAAAACATTAGCCGTTTCGGTTTGGTTCCGCTAGTCATATCAATCCTAACTCAGGGACCTAAATGCTTCGGAACAAATTATAAAAGCACAGTATGATAGGGATGACCGAGAAATGAAACAAGAGCTGTGGTAAAGTGAATAAACTTAGGTGTAAGAAAAATATGTGGCTGAATCTAATGAATATCCGTTGAAAACTATAGGGCGAATGCAAAACCGATAGTAACTCGACTATGCCGAGCGAGATAATGAATGAGGAAAGACAGCAGATACAAAAATGAATTTCTCACTTGTTACCGGAAAACGATTTGCGATAGTACTGAGTTGCCTGTCACTGTGGCCAGCCACAGAAAGCCTGCGCCTACAGAGGGACCATGGATAGCTTGCGATGCACCACCCACAGCTCCAACCACACCCCATATCCAGTGTAAACCCGAAGGAATAACATCGGGAGGCATGTGGATGGGAGCCACGTTTTATCAACGGAGCCGGCCCACACTCCTTCACAGGCAAACACAAGCACGCTGTATTTCGGAATTAAGCGCATACAAGACGGTGACTGGACCGTAGTTCGCTCCACAGTGAGTGCATGGAACCACCCTTTGAGCCTAACACGACCATAAGGACCGTGCACCCCGTCCCCTCCAACAACGACCAACTATCTCCTAGAGACAGTATGGACGATGTAGTGGGTAATAGACAAGTAGGCACCTTGTCAACATGCACATCAAACGCAGCCACACCGGGGATGTCAAACAACAGCCAATCACTTGAAATGACATTACCAAATAAAATATATGTAAAAGTATACGGCTATGCAGACATAACTCTTCCTTAAATTAGCATATGAATTAGCTTGGTTAGCAACGAATCTACGATAAATACAAGATGTCCATAAGTTATTCAAAAAATGATACAAACACAATAACGTTAACGAAGATAACCACTATTAGCGTAAGCAACGTGTGCAAGTTAACAGAAGATTATTCAGGTATAGAGAACAAACCAAAGAAAGTGGAATGAAATTTACCCAGCTTAAAACGACCTAGTTTAAGTGCTGAGGCTGCTGTTGCATTCATGATGCTTCTTCATCACAGTTGCGTTAAACCAACTTACACTTAAACTAGGTCTTTTTAAGCTGAATAAATTGCATTCCACTTTCTCTGATTTGTTCTCTATACCTGAATAATTTTCTATAAACTTGCACAAGTTGCTTACGCTAATAGTGGTTATCTTCGTTAACTTTATTGTATTCGTATCATTTTTGAGTAACCTATGGACATTTTGTACTTATCGTAGATTCGTTGATAACTAACTTAATTCAGATATGTCGACCAGCTATCCGGAAAAGCACCAGACGGCCGTTTCGCCCTATTGGGGCTCACAAGTGGTGCGCATCCTTCGGTCCTCTGCGGCGGATCGAACCCATGACTGCTAGTGGCTCTTGCCAACTAGCCCGCAGCTTATGCAACTGCGACATGGAGGACGGTATCCGACCATCAAGAATTGTTAGCTAAATGCGATATAGCCCGACCCATCCTCCACTGCCATGCAGGCACCTGCCATGCGGATGACAGCGGTTGGCCTTCCGGCGTCAGGACTTCCCGGCTGATTGCGACGAACAAAAATACTCACCAAAATACTTCCACTCATAAGTAACTAACTTAATTCATACGCTAATTTATCGAATAGTTATGTCTGCATAGCTGTATACTTTAACAGATTTATTTTATTTGATAATAACATTTCAAGTGATTGGCTATTGTTTGACATCCCCGGTGTGGCTGCACTTGATGTGCATGTTGACAAGGTGCCTACCTGTCTATTACCCACTACCTCATCCATACTGGCTCTCGGAGACCATAGTGACAGGTAACTCCGGAACCGGAGGTCACCAACTATATATATATATATATATATATATATATATATATATATATATATCACAATCTGTGCACAGATATTGTGCCACCGGAACCATGGAGGAATAGGAAAACAGAATCAGAGTAGAAGGGGGAAAAATTTTTGTACATTTTCTTGCTCACCATTTTCAGATTTTGGTGGATGTTTTTATTGGTGGAGGGAAGGGGATCACCGCAACAAGCAGAGATACACGACCGCCACTAAGTTCGGTTTTGGGCCATGACTTGCAAGGTTTCCAACCAGCGACACCCAGAAGCTTTGAGATACCATCCAGGAAGTCGAGAAGAATCAACCGAGGTCAGTTGTTTTGTCAGCTTTTATTCCTGCTTCTCCAAGTTGTAGGCTGTCCATCACACCGCCTCCTCCAGCCCTGTCTAGAGACCGCGAACAAGGCACGACGCGGAAGACGCTTCCAAGCCATCGTAGTTGGCGCCACGAGACAAGGGCCTCGAGGGAGTGGCTGCCTGAGTTGAATGTTGGTTACGTTGTGCAGCCACCACAGACGGTAAATGGACCGCAAGCAACGGTTCTCAAAGATAGACAGTCAGCGCAGGTCATCGGTACGAACAGGCCAATTCTCGCAACCGTACAAAAGTACAGCGCGGACGGCAGCACAATAAACCAGCCCTTTGATGGATAGATGAATGTCATGACGGCGCCATAAATGTCTCAGCCTGGAGAAGGCGAGACGAGATGCGCATCGAAATTTCATTTCCAACAGCTCCACCAGCAGTGATGTAGTTTCCCAAATAGATAAAACTCTGTACAGCTTCTAGCGTCTCATCATCGATGGTGAGTGCAGGTAGGGGCGTCTGCCAGTCTTGAAAAAGCGCTTTGCGCTTGGGTGGTGATAAGTGCACGCCATGTTTCGACGCTTCAATTGCCGGGTGTTCAAATGCAAGTTGGACGGCCAGCGGACCGTAAGCCAATAAAATAATATAATCAAGGTGATCCAAATCAACTACCCGACTACCTGGAAGGAGCTCAAGGCCAGCCTTCAACAAGCCTTCTAGTGCATTTTTGATGACATTCTCAATGGCAAAATTGAAGAGGAATGGAGAGATAGGGTATCTTTGTTGAACACCACTGGTGAAAACAAAGGAAGGTGAAAGCTTGTCATAAGCCCTAACTCTACCCGAGGTCAGACTATACAGAGAATGCAGTACGTAAACGAACTTCCCCGAAACACCATTCCTCAACAGACAGTGCCACAATACAGACCTGTCGACAGGATGGAAGGCCGCATAGGTACGCAAGAACACAACAATCGTTGGCTTCTGATACACATGGCGGAGTGTGAAAATCTGATCGATGCAGCCGGGAGCAGGGCGGAACCCAGCCTGTTCTTCTCGCTGCAGTAATTCACGCGTGGGGATATCCTGCGAAGAATGATGGACACCAGAATCTTGCAGGAGCCCGTGCAGGAGCAGCTTGACGACCCCCTGTTCTATGATAACGAAGAAGGCGGGGTGGTTAATCAATTAAATTACCATGTTAGCTGCATCAGCAACGAGGAGCGCATAGTCACTGAAGTCATCTCACGCACTGCAAAAACTGGAACTACCTTCTTGAGTCTGCGACAATTTTGACGCCAGATAGGGTTTCTCTCAGCACAACAGCTGAGGTGTTTTCCATCTCTAGCTAATGTGTATAATGAAGGAATGACCTCGGTCTGAAGACCGTGTTCACAAGACCACAGTGAAGGCTGTCCCACTATATTTGAGACTTTGTCCCTTCGGTCTGAGGCGCCTTCAAGTCTTTGATCATCGCTGCCTGCGAAGCGTTGCTGGTGTCAGGTGGTACCACGGTGTTCGCTACGATGATGTGTTCAGGCTAGTACTAGGCAGTGCTAATCAGGCTAGTCTCTTAGAAAAACAGATATCACTGAATAAGTTGCGTTGGCTTGGACACCTACTACATATGCCCGGTCACCGCTTATCGAGGAGCATTTTGTTTTATTTTCCAGATGTAGGATGGCGCAAAGCCCGCAGATGGCAAGTGTTAAGTTGGCAGCGAGAAATGAAGTAATTGAAGGCCAAACTCGATGCTGTTGGCCTTCCAAGCTGGAGTCCACGTCCCCCCCCTTGTGCTAGGCTCGTGATATTACAGGACATGGCTAGCAGTCGACACCAGTGGTGCGTCTGCTGTCGTCTCGAAGCCGGGCTGCTTGTTTAAAGTGTGTTTTGTGCTGAGTTATCTGAGAGGTAATGGTTGATTATGAGTTGGGGAAGTGAAAGCCGCAAGGAAGCTGTCTCGCTGATGCCGCCTTATCATTGCACGATAGCCATATGTTTGTGACGGTACGTTGTTGACAAAGTGTAGTCGCCCTGAGCCTGAACATTTGTTAATGGAACTAAGGTTTTATGGTAGGTCCATCTCTTCCTGTTCTTATTATTCATTCCCTAGGTCACCGCAGTAGTACGGTACGGCAGTGAAGCATCAGCCCAGATGGTTGATGTAATGCTGCTGATGATAACTATTTCTAGTGAGTCGAATAAGTGAAATATGATAACTGAAACAGCAACTTGCATACTGTAAACCCACCACTGTGATTTCGTTAACTATGAAGCCGACTTTAATTCGACCAATCGTGTCAGTGTGTGGCACAGCCAATCATTTCTGGCTAGTGAAGGAAAGGATAAGGCAAGATTTGCAACCAAGGGTGCGCGGGTTTCAGTCTGCGTATGGGACCTAGCCACCTTTGCACGCGCGACTGATGGTAGTTGCGTGGCAGCGAAGCGTCGGTACGGTTTACCAGGGTACTGGTAATGCTTTTTACAATCTAGTTGAGAGCAGCATGTGCAAAGTCGCGGTAAGGCCGGTGCTACCGTATGGATCAAACATATGACCATTCCACACCGAATACCGGTGATCGCAAGTATTTTCATAACAATCCGATGGGCGCACTAAGTGAAAAGTACTGGAGCGCTCTAGCTGGGGGTTGGGACAAAACCCTTTGGTACCGCATCGGGACGCGTACTGCAGCTGAACTTCCTAGTTTAGCCAGGTCATATCCTCCTTATGCCAGTCAGACGCATGTCTCGATATGCGTTGTACGCCATTGCTGCACCGTTGGGTGAAATTACGGATGGTAAGTCCATTGCGTGATAAAGAGGGCGAACAAATCTGCTGAAACTTCGAGGCGCTAGTAAGCGCTGTATCCATGGACAGAGGCCTCGGAATCGATCACATCAGTGATTGGGTGCCTTGTCGGAGACGGCGCAGTCGCAGTCAATCGCGCTGCCAGCATTTGATCCTTTGGATATAGATGTTAACCTTCTATCCTGAGTAACACCATCCAGTATTTCACAACCTCGTTCACTTTGTATTTGGCTTGAGTTTTATCAGTTTCACCATCAAGGCAACGCGAGTCATGACAACTGGATCTAAGTCTCTTCGGTGCTCGGACCAAAGCACATAAAATGGCTAAACTAGCAGCCCCATCTAGGAACATGGTACAAACTAACACGGCTAAGTCCATGAGTTGATTAATATCTCCTAACCTTGGCACTGGGGCGGCACTTAAGCTGGTAAAGTGTTAGTAAACGAGATGCGCCAAGTCCGGTATGGAAAACAAACGGAAATGGCTAACACAGGCAGCGTGATACAAACAGGCTGTGTAGCGCACAGCAGGGTAATCTCTTGCAAGAGACCAGCTGGTGTACACAACCGATGACTCCATGGTATTCTAACGAGCTACGGGCACCATCATTATCAACAGCATTACCTCAACCATTTGGGCCGATGCATGACTGCGGTACAACCACGGAACGAATAACAGGAACACGGAGAGAAGAGGGATCTAGCATAAAACATAGTCCAAAACAAATATTCAGCCTCAAGTTGCCCACACCTTATCAACATCACAAATAGCTGTCTATCGTGCAAAGATAAGGCGGCATCGGAGAGACAGCTTCCTTGCGGCTTTCACTTCCCTAACTCATAATCAACCATTACCCCTCAGATGACTCAGCACAAAACACACTTTAAACAGGCAGCCCGGCTTCGAGACGACAGTAGACGCGCCACTGGTGTCGACTGGAGCCATATCCTGTAATGTCACGAGCCAAGCACAAGGGGGAGACGTGGACTCCAGCTTGGAAGGCCAACAGTATCGAGTTTGGCCTTCAGTTACTTCATTTCTCGCTACCAACTTAACACTTACCTTCTGCGGGCTTTGCGCCATCCTACATCTGGAAAGTAAAACAAAATGTTCCTCGATAAGCGGTGACCGGGCATATGTAGTAGGTGCCCAAGTCAACGAAACTTATTCACTGGTATCTGTTTTCCTAAGAGACTAGCCTGATTATCACTACCTAGTACTAATCTGAACATTTCATCGTAGCGAACACCGTGGTACCACCTGACACCAGCAATGATTCGCAGGCAGCGACGACCAAAGACTTGAAGGCGTCTCAGACCGAAGGGACCAAGTCTCACATATAGTGGGACAGCCTTCACTGTGGCCTTGTGAACATGGTCTTTCAGACCGAGAGAAACCCCTTTCTCAAACCACAGATGTCGCAGACTCAAGAAGACAGTTTCAGTTTTTGCAGTACGTGAGCTGACTTCAGTGACTGTGTGTCCATCTTTGCTAACACAGCAGCCAACGGCGATGTTTAGTAGATTCAGCAGTCGTAGATAAGCATCAGATGTTTCCCCAAACCGCAATCGCAGCGTCTCGGGCCATAAAACATTCCTGACTAGTGGTGCTTTAGGCCCAATATTTAAACGAGAGAGTCGATCATACCATCACTGTAAATTACTGATGTTTCGGTGAGTTACAAGTCTTTCGGAGAAAAGATAGTCCCTAAGGATGGTTAAACATCCTTCCTTCATCATCAGTCCATCCCAATGAGGCTGGACCTTACCGTGGTGCGATGGTT
Source organism: Dicrocoelium dendriticum (assembly GCA_944474145.2). Taxonomy (NCBI): domain Eukaryota; kingdom Metazoa; phylum Platyhelminthes; class Trematoda; order Plagiorchiida; family Dicrocoeliidae; genus Dicrocoelium; species Dicrocoelium dendriticum. Next base: position 134,122,870 of record OX104063.1, read on the forward strand.
GGTGTGCCTCAATGATCCACTGAGTCATGCTGGATGAAGTTTATGCACCTTCAGAGTCACTCATACCAGATTGGTCAATGGTTAGAGGCCAGACAAACTCAGCCTCCTGGTCCTCCAGGTTGGGGGTTGGAATGAGGGTAGCACCTTATTCCTTAAAACAGACTCCTTGTAGCCCAACGCCAAATCCGCTGCCTTGCGGTTAGGTTTTTGAACCAAAGGCTTTGGCTGAGAACCCTAATCGTTCTCCTGTCTAGGCCTGGGCAACCTGACAGTATCCTGCCCACGCAATACCATGAATATTATCCCAAACAAATTTCTGATGCTCTGGCCACCGCAGATGATAATCAACGGTGCCCTATCTGCTGCATCAAGCAGGGTGGATAGGGGTTTGGATGCTACTGCTCAAGCCTTCCCGTCTTCTTATTCCCCATCTCACGCTTTTTCACTCTTACCGTCCCCTTCCAACTTCACTTATATCCCCCCAGTTTTCAACCCCCGATTTTTGGCCCTCCTCCAACATGCCTTGCTAGGCAAGGCATTCATCTTCTAATTTCAACTCACATGTGCACGCGGAGCGTCACTCCTCTCCTGTCGACAAGCCCATGTCCAACCGAGCGGTCCATTCCAGTTCATCGGCTTCCATTTGGAGCCCTCGATCCTCCTTCAGATTGGCATGCCTTAATGTACGCACATTAGTACAGATCGGTCAACAGGCAGCACTTGCCCGAACATTGGAGACCCTCTCGATCGATATCTGCTGCTTATCAGAGACCCGCCTGCAAGACTCGAGCTCTGTGCTCACTCCGCGATCCCCTTCAGGTGACGCAAGCAGTATTTTCTCAGTGCGCCTATCCGGTGACGATGCCGCTTCGAGCACCGCCCAACCTGGTGTTGGTATTGCCCTGAGTCCCCGGGCTGAAGCTACTCTGGTTGACTGGATTCCAATCAGTAGCCGGATGTGTGCGGTCCGAATGGCTGGCTCGTTCAAAGCTTCGAAGTCGCGCGGGACTAGTAGGTGTCTATTCATCATCGCTGCCTACGCGCCCACAAACTGTAGCAAGGATTCGGTAAAGAACGACTTCTACCGCCAACTGACTCAGCTCCTTCGCCACAGAAGAAGCACGGACACTGTTGTGCTGGCGGGGGATATGAACGCACAAGTTGGAAAGTTGTCCACTGATGAAATGCATCTGGGCAGTCAGCACGGTGTAGGCTCCCGCAATGATAATGGTGAGCGGTCAGTTCATTTGTGTGAAGATGCTCACTTATTTCTTGCGAGCACTAACTTCCGACACAGCAGCCGCCGAAAGGTGACTTGGCGCCCACCTGCATCGAACCAGCCTTGGACGCAGATCGATCACATCGCTATCAGTTACCGCTGGAGAGGCTGCATCCAGAATTGTCGCTCGATTTGGAGCACATGTGTGGACACTGATCATGCACTTGTACGTGCTGACCTGCGGATGCGCTTTGGCGGACGCCCACGACGACGCTGTGAGCGCATTGACACCAGCCAACTGACAAAGCCAGCTGTTCTGAATGCGTATCGAAGTACGCTGACATGCGAGCTAAGTAAGCGCTCATTGAGTACCATTGATGGTCACTGGTCGCATGTTCACCAGACCTTATTAGCAGCAAGCAAATCCTCATGTGGTATGTCTAATAGCCAACATGGACACTGGGGCTCTTCGCGGTCTCTGGAACTTATAGATGCTCACCGGCATATGCCGGCTGGAAGTGAACACAATGAAACTCGCAAAGAGCTCCGGGCAAAACTCCGCGCTAGCCTGAAGAGAGACCGCGAATCTTGGTGGTCTCATCGTGCACCATACATGGAAGTGACCGCTGCCCTTGGCAACCATCGTAAGTTATTCTGTCTGATACGGGAAACGGGCAGCAGGAGACCTGGTGTTAGTGAAACAATTTGTGAGGAGAGTGGACAGCCTATTCACAATTTGTCAAAACGTTTGGAGCGTTGGACTGAGCATTTTGAAAAGCAATTTAATCGGCTAGATTTGTTCGATTCTTCGCTGGCGAGTGATCGCCCTGCTCCGTGGGCTGTCCCTTTGGATCCACCCTCTCGCTCAGAATTCGAACGTGAGATCGGACTGTTGAAGTTGAACAAAGCCGCGGGACCAGATGATCTTCCTCCAGCCCTCTTCAAATTCGGAGGCTCTACTCTTGTTAATGCTTTACACGAATTACTAGTGAAACTGTGGGAGCAAGAGACTGTCCCAACCGACGGGAGCCGCTCCGCTATTGTTTCCATCTTCAAAGGAGGCTCGCGCTCGGAATGCGGCAACCGTAGAGGAATCAGTCTGATCTCCATCGCCTCCATAATTCCTCACAGACTGACTGGCGCTCATGAAAGTCAGATTCGTGAGGAGCAAGCCGGGTTTCGTCGTGGTCGTGGCTGCATCAACCACATCTTCACCTTGCGTCAGTTGTTGGAGCACCGCCACACATATTGGCGGCCCACCGTTGTCGTGTTCCTCGACATCAAAGGTGCCTTCGATTCGGTTGATCGATGTGCCCTCTGGAAATGTTTACTCAGGAAAGGTGTGCCAGAGAAATATGTAAATAATATCCAAGCATTACACGCGGGTAGCACGGGCAGAGTGAGGGCTTACGGCAAGCTGTCGCCACCCTTTAATATCTCCAGCGGTGTGAGACAAGGATGCCCGCTGTCACCTTTCCGCTTCAACTTCGCGATTGACGAAGTCATGAAAATCGTGTCCACAGGAGACGACTTAGGTGTGGAATTAATCCCAGGAGAACGACTTCTTGACTTGGAGTATGCAGACGACATTGCCCTCATCTATGACAGCTCCCAGACGTGCCAAGCCGCGCTGGACAGATTAGCACTGGCTGTCCGTCACTTCGGGCTTTGCTTTGCACCATCGAAATGCAAAGCATTCCTCCAAGATTGGCAGGGATCGCCTCCTGCGCTGACCGTTGGTGGGGATCAGCTAGAAGTCGTTCGGAAATCCAACTACCTGGGAAGTTGTATCAGCGCCCTTGGGATCGAAGACGAGATCACGAATCGTATAGCGAAAGCTCAAAGTGCTTTTGCTAACCTTCGTCACCTATGGCGGCGGCACGACGTTACTCTCGCTCTGGAGGGTAGAGTGTACAATGCAGCGGTACGTTCGACCTTACTGTACGGTTGCGAAACCTGGCCCCTAAGATCGGCGAACATGAAGAGGCTAGTTACGTCCGAACATCGGTGCCTTCGCAGTTTGACTCACATCTGATAGGAACACCGTGTGAGTAACAAGCGTGTTCGACGACGTGTTTATGGCACAGTAAAAAGAACTGAACCGCTCAGCACCGTCATTCCACGCACTAGGCTCCGATGGCTCGGCCACGTTTTGTGCATGCCAGCCCACCGGCTTCCACGACATGCGTTGTTTGCTCACCGGGGATGTGGATGGAAGAAGAGGAGGGGTTGCCAAGCGATGACTTGATCCATAGGAATGAAGGCCCTCACTTCGGAGCTGGCTTCGGTTGAAGCGTCACGGCTCCCTGGTTGGGGTCCAAAAAACGGCGAACACGTTTGGCTGGATACACTTGCTGACATGGCAAGGAGCCGACCTCAGTGGCGTTCGTGCTGTGAGTTTCCTTGTCTCTCCCCATCACTTTTAGTCTCCCCCTCCACCTACGATCTCAATTCGTAGCCTAAAACAATAATTTTTCCTTTTGCCTAGTAGCCGGCTGGTAGCTTACCGGAACGATGCCTATCCGTTGCTGGTAACAGTTGGCATGCAAGTGTTGAACTTACTTTCCTTTTTCTTTATGTATTGCGGCACAGTAGCAAAGATGTTTCTCACCTCTAGCTGACGTGTATAATGATGATGATGACTTCATCATCAGTATATCAGCACATTGAAGCCGACCACTGCTATTCAACTATAAGAGGAAGTAAGATAATAGATAGAAGAAGAAAACGAATACGCCGATTCAGGGAGCTGACATCTTACCAGCAACGTATGGCTACAGAAAACCGACTGTCGCGCAAAGATAAGACAGTCTGTCAGAGAAAATCTCGTGGTTACAGTGCCTGCTATGATTTGTAACGTCCTAGACCAAGAATAGAGTGGATCACGAATCCGAGCGTGAAAGATGATGTGGACCAGTCGCAACCTCATTTTCCGCAACCATATCAATGGTCGTAGCTTTGAAGCCACATTCTAGCCCAAATCTGATAAACAAGATGAAGTTCTGTTCAGTAAACAGTGAACGAATAAACATAACATGTGTCTGAAGGAACGCAATTTACTTGGTTGTGTTTGGTAATTCAAGAGGTTAATTTGACCATCACCGTAAGGTGCTCACCTGCACAACTCATCGCGTATGATTGCCGAATGAGTCAAACAATTTTGCTTGCAGTGAGTTGGGGTGCAGATGCTGACTTCAATTGCTTGAATAGTGGTTACTTGCCTCAGATGACCAATAAGGATAAGCTATCTACTAAAGCCATTGGCCATCCCTGAGCCGAGTCCACCAAACATCCTTACTACCATGCAGGTTTTGCCTTAGAGCGCATCTGATAATCGAGTTAGTTGCACAGCGCTCGGTGCAAGTACAGATTCTCTTTCTGCTATCTAGCAAATTAGGCAACTTTTCAGATATCCAGTGTCTGGCGTGCCAGTACCATGAATGACAACATATCACATTTCACCAATACTCGATGTTCATAGAGCTATCAGATGAAAGCATAGTTTGGAGATTTTGGAAAGCTAGCCTAATCGTGAACTGAGACAACCTCACTGTAGCCAACTGGTAATGTGGTTTGCCATGACTTTTGAAGTTAAAGCAAAATATGTGGTGTACTAAAAAGTGCCCAGAAGCGACATTGAGGTTCCAATAGGAACGGTGGTTGAGGAGGAAACAGTGTTATCAGAAGTGTAGGTTGGTTTGATTTATTCAAGTCAATTGGTTCATCGATGTAAGGGGTTCACCACTTGCTAACACGTTCATCCTCCTCCCCACAACATTTACAATAGATAACCTCATTTCGTTGTGTGCCGAGTGTAACCAGTGCTTCATGCACTTGCTTTAGTACCGCTATCTCCACGCCGTTATCACACCACTGTTAGACGTGTACAAAGTCATCCATTTTGATCATAGCCTTCGGTCTTTTATGTGTTGATTCATGTTTATCTCTAACCCCTTCCACGTACTGTGATGGGTAATCGCAAATTTCCTAAAAGACCCATGCATGCGGTATGTGCGTATGTGTCTGTGAGGCTGAGGCTGATGTTGCATTCATGATGCTTGTTCACCGCAGTTGGGCTAAACCAACTTACACTTAAACTAGGTCTTTCTAAGCTGAATAAATTTCATTCCACTTTATTTGGTTTGTTCTGCCTACCTGACTTATCTTCTATTAACTGGCCACGTTGCTTACGCTAATTGTGGTTATCTTCGTTAACTGTATTGCGTATGTAGTATATTTGAGTAACTTCTGGACATTTTGTACTTATCGTGGAGTCGTTGCTAAGCAACTTACTTCATATGCTAATTTAGGGTAGAGTTATGTCTGCATAGCCATATTCTTTAACAGATATATTTTATTTGATAATGTCATTTCAAGTGATTGACTGTTGTTTGACATCTCCGGTGTGGCCGCGCTTGATGCGCATGTTGACAAGGTGCCTACCTGTCTATTACCCACTACCTCGTCCATACAGGCTTCAGGAGACAGTTACTCGTTGCTGGAGGGGACGGGGTGCACGGTCCTTGTGGTCGTGCTAGTATCGAAGAGTGCTTCCATGCACTCAGTGTGGAGCGGACTACGGTCCAGCCACCGCCTTGTCTGCGCTTGATTCCCCAAATACAGCGTGCTTGTGTTTGCCTGTGAAGGAGTGTGGGCCGGCTCCGTTGATGAAACGTGGCTCCCATCCACATGCCTCCCGGTCTTATTCCTTCGGGTTTACACTGGATATGGGGTGTGGGTGGTGCAGCGCAAGCCACCCATGGTTCTTCTGTAGGCGCAGGCATCCTGTGGCTGGCCACAGTGACAGGCAAATCCGAATCCGGATGCCGCCAACCAATCTCAACAGCCTAGTAACTAGACATAGAGCCAACAAAGCCATGGAGATAAGGGAAAGTCACTGCGTCATAATCACCGTGGCATGGTAGTTGAAGGTGAGCAACACACTTGAGTTAATATGCCGCAGGAAGAAGGGAACATTTTGACAAAAAGTAGAACAGAACATCTTTAGTTTGTTGTTCACACGCCGCTTTTGCTCTTTTTTATCATTTTAATGTTTGCAGTATTAAACATGTGAATCAATACAATACTGTACACAATTCTTCCACTGATTCCGGTTGCGGGCCATGTCTTCAAGAGTGCAAAGCCAGTGGCACTCCTCATCTTTGGGTCCCCATCCTGGAAGACGTACGGATCCAACAGCGGCTAGACACGAGGTCAGCGATTTCATGTGCTGCCGCCAAGTGGAAGGCTGACCACTACGCGGTCGCTTCCAGCCAGGTCCTTGACGAAAGAATAGTGCGCGACGCGGTAGACGCTCAGGTGCCATGCGTAGGACGTGCCCGAGCCATCTCAATTGGCGCAACAAAACCAGTTTCTTGAGGGGAATACTCGCATTCCCCAAGATGCGATGTCGAACGTCATTACTATTAACTCGATGTTGCCATTAAACACGAGCAATCCTCCCTAAGCAACCGTTATCGAACGCAGAAAGACGACGCATTTCTTCCACGCGAATCGGCCAGGACTGGCACCCATACAACAATACTGAGCGAACTGATACGCTGTAAACGCGGCACTTTAGTGAGAATGAGACGTCGCGACGACTCCACAAGTGCCTCAGATTGACAAATGCTGATCGAGCTTTAGCGATACGAAGAGAAACCTCTTTGTTGATAGTGCCGTCAGCAGAAACACAGCTCCCAAGGTAGACGAAACTATCTACCTGTTCAAGTTGTGCACCTTCGAGAGTGAGCACGGAAGTAGGTGAAAGCCAATCCTTGAGCGGTACTTTGCACTTTGATGGGGCGAAGCTCATGCCATACTTAGATGCTTCAACAGCCAAACGATCCAAAATGAGTTGCATACCCTGAGGATCGTCACCAAGTAAGGCGATATCATCAGCATAATCTAAGTCGGTCGCGCGCTCACCCGGTAGAAGCTCTAGGCCAAAATGTTGGAAACCTTCTAGAGCATTCGACAGAACGTCTTCGATTGCGAAGTGGAAGAGGAATGGGGACATAGGGCAGCCCTGTCGCACACCGCTATTGACAGCGAATTGCGAGGAAAGCTTGCCATAGACCCTCACTCTGCCGGATGTATGAAGGTAAAGTGCTCGTAAGATGGCGGTATATTTCTCTGGCACCCTCTTCTTTAGCAAGCAACGCCATAAAGCAGGTCGATCAACGGAGTCAAAAGCGGCACGTATGTCTAGGAATGCAACGATAGTGGGCCTGTGATAAATGTGGCGATGTTCGAGGAGTTGGCGGAGCGTGAAGATTTGATCCACGCATCCGCGGCCAGGACGGAAACCAGCTTGTTCTTCACGGTAGTATGATTCACGTACTGGGGATAGCCTGCGAAGCAGAATGGATGCCAATAACTTGGAGGCAACCGAAATAAGACTAATCCCGCGATGAGTTGCATACGAAGTGCGAGCGCCTTTCTTGAAAATCGGGACAATAACTGATTCTCCCCATGTGGAAGGCACTTTCTCTTTATGCCAAATTTTTGCGAACAGCGCGGTCAGCTGGTTAATGATCGCCACACCGCCGTACTTGAGTAGTTCCGGAGGAAGTCCGTCTAAGCCGGCAGCCTTGAAGCGTTTCAAGCGTCGTATCTCGAGGCAGACTTCCGCTTTGCTGGGTGGATTCAGAGGGACGAGCCAGGGTGGACAACAACGTGTACTGCATGTACTGATGGATGGTGGAGGCCAGTTGAACTGCGAGTGAAAGTGCTCGGCCCAGCGGTCTATACGCCTATGTTGGTTGGTGATCGGAGACTCATCCACCTCACAAATGACCTCAGTGACACAGGTTTCCTGAGGCCAGTGGACCGAATGAGTTGGAAAAGCCTGCGAGTGTTGCCAGAGAGGGCAGCGGTTTCCATCTCTAAAGCACGCTCAGACCACCATGTCTCGCGATCCTTGCGTAGGCTTTGCTTGAGCAGCCGGTTGGCAGAACGGCGCCGCTCGTTGAAATCTGATTCCGCGGGGATATCTTTACGGCGTTCGAACAACTCCAGAGAACGAGCAGAGATCCAAGCCTTCAAGGGGCGTCGCGTTTGGCCGCAGCATGACTGTCTGGAAATCGTCATTGCCTTCCGTATACAAGTCCCGTGTTGTTCCACTTCTTGCGGTGGATTCCAACTGAGTGCATATGCCAGTGAAGACTGATAGCTCGCCTGGACTGAGGGATCAGTTAATCTGTTTACATCTATCTTGCGGTGCTTCGTGTTTCGGGATCCTCCAAAACACATACAGATTTTCGCGCAGACCAGAGCATGATCTGAGTTAAGGAAGGTGGACCAAAAGGACCTGCAGTCCAGTACGCTACCACTCCATCTGAAGCTAATTGCAATCTGATCAATTTGAGACCACGTATGTGTTGAAGAAGAGGGACGCCACGTTGCGGAACGCTTCTTCGTACGCCTGAAGTTAGTGCTCGAAAGAAACAGACGGTTGTCTTCGCACAATGTGAGAAGTATCTCTCCGTTATCAGAGCGGTTCTCATCGAACGCGTGATGATCACCAAGGTGGCGTTCGTATGGTAACAGGCGACCAATTTGTGCATTAAAATCCCCAGCAAGGATAAGGACAACCGACCCTTTAGCAGTAGTCAAGTGCTGTTGTAGATCTCTGTAGAATTCTTCCTTGACCGAGTCACCACTGCAGTCAGTCGGAGCGTCTACGGAGATCACAAACAAGTTGTCTCTCTTCGCGGTGCCTGTTGATTCTACATGAACCCCGAAGCCGAACTGCACATAGTCGGCTGTTAATCGGGAACCAGTCCAGTAGTGACGCCTCGGCCTTGCTACTTAGTGCTATACCTACACCAGCCAAACCCACTGAGTCTGCTTCTGGATCTCCAGAAAGACGCAGGTGATATCTGGTTTCGTGGTCAGTGGAGGATGTCAAGGTAAGCACAGTGCTGGGATCTTGCAATCGGGTTTCTGAAAGGCAGCAGACATCAATGTCTAGGGAATCTAGGGTGCGCGCTAGACCGGCTTGCTGTCCAATCTGCATGAGTGTTCGAACGTTGAAGCATGCCAGACGGAACGAGGATCGGGGACGAAGGAGAGCCATAGGTTGAACTCCTTGGTCTGCGGAGCAACCGGAATCGCAGCCAGATTGTTGAACACATGAATCGGGTAACGGAAAGTGAGGATTGTTAGCAAACAAACAATTGGTGTGTGATGAAGTCGTGTAAAAGTGACTAGCAGAAACAGCAGCTGATGTGCACGTTGTAATAGAGTCCATGGTTTTGCGAGAGGGCGTGATACTACCCGGTTGCCCAAGTCGAAGTAGGGAGTTGACTTAGGGGAGTCCACCCCGAGTCTTTGGCTAGATAACCTACATGCAAGGCAACGGGGCGAATTTGGGGAATCGCGCCTATTGTGAGGCGTTGACTGAATGATCAGTTCATGCGCCTTTGTTTGGTAGATTACCAAATAGGGGCCCAATACTCCCCATGAATTCAGCACAATTACTGGAATACAATGCCCCACGGAGGTGGAACATTGTCGCCGAACACTTTTCTGGAATGGGGTACACCCGAACCACCCAACTGGCACCATGAGGAGGTAGTTAGACAAGCCAGACAGTAGTTCGGAAAGCAAGTTTTCTGGCTGTCTGCTTTGAACAGTGGCTACGATGGCCTCCCAACCAGTATTATTAGCATCAGTAGCAGCATCGATAACAGTACATCAGTCATTCAAACTGCGTTGCTGCCGTACAACCACGGTGACCTACCCAACCAGTGTAATTGTATCGCTTTACCAGGGTGATAAAATGGGATCCTGAGTGGTTAAAAGTTTTACGTTTGCTGACTCTATATTTTGTAATAGTGTATAGATATAACAATCCAAAGTTGGTCCGATTTCAGGATTAAGGGCCACGCGTCATTCAATATCAGACCGGCGAACGCTACAGTACTCAGTCAGAGGTTACTAGATTTTTGGGATCGTTTTCAATACTACTTAAGTGTCGAAGTCTACGGATGAGATAGAACAACCGAGGCAAGTCGCGTTTGATGTTGCTTCACTCTGGCTCCAATGTTAACAATAAGATCGCTAGCCGTAAGGCGCTCACAGATTTTATTGGCGAGATTGAAAGAGAAGCAGCTTAATGTAGAATAAGAAATAGAAGTCAAACAACTCTAAATTAGGCAACACCGCGAGTTACTTAAGGCAGCCCAAGCAGTAGAAATAGCTAGGCTTCAGACCGCCTTAGAGGACGGATGAGGATTTCATGTCGATCCTTAACTACCGATGCACAATGTATCACGGGAGGATAACTGGTTTAAAGACTGCATAGCTGCTGTCAATAAAAGCCCAGTGGCGCAGACAGATGTTGAGTCAGGTGGCAGGGTAGCTGCAGTGACTGCAACAGTCGCACACGCCCTACAAACCCAGAGTTGAGTTGGCGCAATTTAACAGGCGTTCGGTAGGTTATTTGGAATTCATAAAGCAGTTTGAAGTCTACGTGGAAAACAAAGTGGAAGGCTCAGGAAGGCGTCTTATATATCTCGTACACTATTGTCGAGGGAGCGCGATACTGGTCATCAGCGAATGTGTGATGCGGCCCACGGCCGAAGGCTATAGGAGAGCACGAAAGGTTTTGGAATATCACTTTAGTAAACCCCACTATACTGCGCGCTCACAATTGGACAGTTTACTAGACGGGGCGAAGACAGTTTCGAATAAGCCGAAGCAATATCTGAAATGGCAGCTAGAACGATGAACTACGGCGCTGATATGAATTCTACTAGTACTCAAGAGGAAATAGTACGGGCAACGCCGAAATCGACGAAACATAAGCGGGCGGAGTTTGTTCACTGTCGGATACTTGAAGCGAATGAGCGCACATTTGCGGACCTTAGAAAAGTAGTAGAATTCCGTGCTCGTACAGTTCGTATTAGGCTCGGACAGCTAGAGAATGATAAGGAAAGGTGAAGCCATGTTTCCGATCATCATCATCATACACGTTAGCTAGATGTGGGGAACACCTCAGCTACTGTGCCGCAATACACAGAAAAAAAGGAGAAAAAAAAGAATGCTACTGGTGCAAGCCGGCTGAGCTACCGGTAACGGATGGACATCGTTCCGGTAAGCTAACAGCCGGCTACTGTGCATCAAAAAATACTATGCGAAATTATATAAAGCTAAATAATGAGATCATGGTTAAAGGGGGAGGCTAAGAGGGATGGGGTGGGACAAAGAAACTCACAGCACGAACGCCACTGAGGTCGGCTCCTAGCCATATCAGCAAGTGTGCCCAACCATGTTTCCGAACACCCGAGTATTACGGATCCCAAACTCAGAGTGGCTTCCCAATTAACTCTGCAACAGATTAGTAATCCCACTCCTACGACGGTTGTTTTATTTGAAAACGGAACCAAGACATCATGAATTGCCCCAATTTCGCAGCTCGAAGGTGGTCAAGGGAGAGGCGTTTGCTTCAAACCTCTCAAAACTGGACAGCATGATATTACATACCGCATTTGTGAGGGGTGTTCAGTCAGCGGCTTCTCTACAGCTCTAGTACATCGCCTGATTTCCTGAAGATTAAGGAGAAGGCTCAATGCGTAGTCACGTATGCAACATACTATGTCGTTCTGGGTATAGTCCTGACTTAACTTGTCAGTCCTACTGGCATGGTCGGCGTGTGCGTCTTTCCTAACTGGGTACGATATTACCCTAGTTAGAATTTGTCGATCGGCTTGGCTTCTTGCCTGAAGCCTCCTGTCTTACGATGTCGGAGAACAATATATCAGGGACTGGAGTTAAGTTCCAAATATGAACAATGAACGGCGCGAAAGATATCGAAGTGGGACGAGCTCGCTGTTCCAAATTTCCCTATATAGTCGTCAGCGAACGCACTATGAAGGAAAAAAAGTATCAGCAGTACGCCGATACACAGTACCCATGCTTCGCTGTCGCGAAACCACTGCCAGTCGCACGTAGGCCAAGGATACTGCGAGGGTCGCTCGGTCCCCTATGCAGGCTCAAACCCGCAATCTTAGACTTAGAAAGCAAGTTTTTGATCCCCAAGGCAACGGGCCGGCATTACGAAGTGTCCCATTTAGCACGGGTGGGTTTGAAAAAGACCGCAGACGAAAAGGTGTTAATGCGCATCGGAAACTAACTGATTGTTGGAACGGAAATAAGGTCCGAAATATCCTACGCAGTCAAGACCTTAATCATTTGGATGAAACACAGGAATGAAGAAAACGGTGAAGTATTTTTGTTCGTCGCAATCAGCCGACAATTCAGATATGTCGACCAGCTGTCCGGAAAAGCACCAGACGGCAGTTTTGCCCTATTGGGGCTCATCAGTGGTGCGCATCCTGACGCCGGAAGGCCGACCGCTGTCATCTGCATGGCAGGTGCCTGCATGGCAGTGGAGGATGCGTCGGGCTATATCGCATTTAGCTAACAATTCTTGATGGTCGGATACCGTCCTCCATGGCGCAGTTGCATAAGCTGCGGGCTAGTTGGCAAGAGCCACTAGCAGTCATGGGTTCGATCCTCCGCAGAGGACCGAAGGATGCGCACCACTGATGAGCCCCAATAGGGCGAAACGGCCGTTTGGTGCTTTTCCGGACAGCTGGTCGACATATCTGAATTGTCGGCTGATTGCGACGAACAAAAATACTCACCAAAATCCTTCCATTCATAAGTAAAACGGTGAAGTATTCGGAGACAAGTGAAACCTCTTCATCTGAGAAGATACCAAGTTTTATAACACCGAGTTCTTGGAAGTACAGTCTTTTAAGCGGCTACCGTCAGCTGAGTGTACAAATGATTCTAGATCTGGGTAAGAGACGAGCTAAGACGTTGTCCCAGTAACTTGTTGCGATCGTGGAGGCTTGACACAAGACAAATGACGGCTAGCAGAGAAAAGATGTTTCTAAAACGACGGCTCTTTAGTGATGGTTTGCTCCGAAAATACTCTTCAGCTAAAGCGATAACCCAGGCCAAAGGATTCGCAGTCCAAGTCTCTCCCGAAAATCTGGTGATGATAACTCCGATTCTTTGGTATTTGCTCAAACACGTCGCAATTAAGACCCGATAAACCACGGGTCGCCCCGGATCGGGTAGCCAAGTTCTGAGGATTCTGTCTGAGGGATCAATTGTATCAGGAACCTGAACTCAGTGCAGGATTTACAAGTGCCCCTCTGAAATTTCGCAAATAATAGGTAACTATGGTATCTTAAAGAGAAAATGTCCATGAAAACCAAGATGTCATTGAAATACAGAATGGTTTCCGGCTCATTTGGAGCTATCCCGCTATGTTTTTGTGCAAGCTGATATTCGTATGAAGGCACGGAATTACGGACATTTACATGACAATACGGTAAAAAAGCCGTTATGAAAGGAAACCAATGAGGGCTATTTAAAGGTCGCTGAACAAGACGGAAATTCAATCATGCCGTAGCTGCTGTTGCTCAAGCTAGAGATCACAGAAGCCCTTCACCACCCAGTATAACTCAAGGAACCTAGGAGGTACGCAGGCACATCCTAGACTGCAAGAAATTATACGAGGATATATGTGCTGCGATTGCCTGAACTCAGGAAGGAAGGAATAACTAAACAGAACGAATCGTATGGCACCAAATCATGGATAATGAGACTTGTCGACCGAATGAAATCCCAGTGATGTGCTGCAGCTAGCCCAAATTGGCCACGTCAGCTAATTGACAAAATCCTACCACTACCGAATATCTTCAGCGCCAAGACATCATTGGTAAATGAAAATTGATCTGGACAATCTATATGAGATGGTGAACATTATGATGCTGGTTTAACCAATCTCCCAGCCGATAAGTCCATACTATAGGCGCATAGAATAGATGATGCTACCGGTGACCATAAGCAGACCGAATTCGATCCTCGTTTATGGATGAGGTGAGAAGAAAATTGACTAGTTTTACCAAATAGGATGCTAGTCGTCAGTGAGTGTCAGAAAACCACTGAAATCGGTCAAAAAAAGCACAAAAACATTAGCAAAACAACACACAAGAACGAAGGAGACTAACCGATCATCGGAGGTGCTCTGGAGGGATGAACATGATCATCGATAAATGGCGGAGCAAGTGTGAGAATAGGGCTGGAGCCTGAACCAATGAGCAATTGGGCCACAAAGAAAATAATCAAAAAGGCAAAACCACTCGACTGTTGTTGTGCACACGATGTGGAGTTATCTGCACTGGAGGAGACAGAACATAAGGGATCCAGTGAATAGAAAGCGCCGGCTGATGAATGGGGGAAAATAAAATGAGGCAGAGCCCACAGGAATCCTCCGACGCCCATAATGAATAAACCAAGTGAGATCCAAGCCGGAACGTGACCGCGACTACCGGCATAGCTAACAAAAACGACCGAAATAATGTAACCGATCTCGAAGAACGAATTCACGGCTCCTATCACGCTGCTACCAACGGCGAACCGCTTTTCAAGGGTAGTCACCTGAGAAGCGTAGTAACCGGAGTGGGCGGCTTGTAAGCAAGAAATAAAACATGCAGCAGCAAGGAATGCGTGTATATTCGCGGCACGCTTTAAGCAACTGGGTCGCCAACGAAGAAGTCCACATTGATAGTTAGCAATGATCGGTTCGGGAGTGTTAGAACAACTAGCCTCGATTTGGTTGGACTCAACCGGCGGTCCTGTTGTTGCGCCGGAGGCTGTCGCTGCCATTATGATCTATAATGTACCAGACAACACAGGACTTGGAATTCGTCTGCATCCATCGAGAATCTGTTGAAACATAAGGTAAGGAGAGAGAATTGCTCAAGTTCTAATACATGTGATAAAAGAGTAGGACAATGAAAATAAGTGGAACACAGGCGTAAGGCGGAAAATTCTGCCATGGCAAACCGGTATGAACTGTAAGATCACTATTCGGAAGCAGGAAGTTTAATGTCGTGGAGTCGTAAAAACCACGAGTATATCGGAAATTACAACTCGATCAACACCATTCGGAGTGTTGACAAGAATCAAAGTTTGTTCCGGTCAGTCCCTCCATATTTCCTCCACAACACCATCTGACCATCTCGTAACTGATTGAGTAGGTAGAGCATGAATGGATGAGGGAGTGAGTAAAGTCAAATGGGATTGCACCGAACAGTTTGAACGAAGATTCAATCCAACCAAACATCGAAAAATCGAGACGAATTAGAGCCTGTGCATCCTTCTTAGTTGAAAATATGATGACAAGGACAGCTTGTATAAACCTGAGTGATAAGTAAATTAAAATTATAGATGAACTGCCAAATCGGACTAACGACGAGGAAGGCAAAAGCGAAGAAACGGGACGCGATGAGGCTACCTTTCGGATAACTGAATTTTATAGTGGGATTTCGCAGTCGCTATCGCTATCTATTTATGTGCGTAAACATATCCGAATATAAGACGAAAACAGCTTTTTAATTCTCAGAGAGTTACAATGAGCAGACAAAACTGAATCTTAATGCGATGGTTTGCTCACATCGGCGATTCACTGGGCCATGACAATTTGCACGTTCCAATTGCCTTCAAAATTATTCAGAACAGACAGATCAATGGTTGGATGTCAAACTCAGTTGCAGTGTGTACCTTATCGGAGGGTGGTGTCATCATTATATCATTATACACATCAGCTAGAGGTGGAAAACACCCCCGCTATTGTGCCGCAATACATGAAAGAAATACATACATACATATAATACAATGCACAAAGGAAAAATAGTTACAACAGTTGCATGCCAGCTGAGCTACCAGCAACGGATAGGCATCGTTCCGGTAAGCTACCAGCCAGCTACAAGGCAAAAAGAAAATGTTTTTTTATTGTTTTACCCCAGGAAATGAGATCGTAGATGGAGGGGGAGACTAAAAGGGATGGGGAGGGACAAAGAAACTCACAGCACGAACGCCACTGAGGTCGGCTCCTTGCCATGTCAGCAAGTGTATCCAGCCAAACGTGTCCACGGTCTTTTGGACCCCAACCAGGGAGCCGTGAAGCCCCAACCGAGGCTAGCTCCGAAGTGATGGACTTCATTCCCCTGGACCAAGTCATCGCTTGGTCACCTCTCCTCTTCTTCCACCCACATCCCCGGTGAGCAAACAACGCACGTCGCGGGAGTCGGTGGGCTGGCATGCACAAAACGTGGCCGAGCCATCGGAGCCTGGTGCTGGAAATAACGGTGCTGAGCGGTTCAGATCCTTTTCCTGGGCCGTAAACAATGCGTCGAACACGCTTGTTACTCACATGGTGTTCCCACCATATGTGAGCCAAACTGCGAAGGCACCGATGGTCGAACGTAGCTAGCCTCTTCAAGTCCGCCGACCTTAGGGGCCAGTTTTCGCAACCGTACAGTAAGGTCGAACGTACCGCTGCATTGTACACTCTACCCTCCAGGGCGAGAGTAACGTCGTGCCGCCGCCATAGGTGAAGAAGGTTAGCAAAAGCACTTCGAGCTTTCGCTATACGGTTCGTGATCTCGTCTTCGATCCCAAGGGCGCTGATACAACTTCCCAGGTAGTTGGATTTCCGAACGACTTCTAGCTGATCCCCACCAACGGTCAGCGCAGGAGGCGATCCCTGCCAATCTTGGAGGAATGCTTTGCATTTCGATGGTGCAAAGCAAAGCCCGAAGTGACGGACAGCCAGTGCTAATCTGTCCAGCGCGGCTTGGCACGTTCATGAGCTGTCATAGATGAGGGCAATGTCGTCTGCATACTCCAAGTCAAGAAGTCGTTCCCCTGGGAGTGGCTCCACACCTTCCAAGTCATGTCCTGTAAATGCAAACTCCATGACTTCGTCAATCGCGAAGTTGAAGAGGAAAGGTGACAGCGGGCATCCTTGTCTCACACCGCTGGAGATATTAAAGGGTGGCGACAGCTTGCCGTAAGCCCTCACTCTGCCCGTGCTACCCGCGTGTAATGCTTGGATATTATTTACATATTTCTCTGGCACACCTTTCCTGAGTAAACATTTCCAAAGGGCACATCGATCAACCGAATCGAAGGCACCTTTGATGTCGAGGAACACGACAACGGTGGGCCGCCAATATGTGTGGCGGTGCTCCAAAAACTGACGCAAGGTGAAGATGTGGTCGATGCAGCCACGACCACGACGAAACCCGGCTTGCTCCTCACGAATCTGGCTTTCACGAGCGCCAGTCAGTAAGTGAAGAATTATGGAGGCGAATAATTTGGAGGCGATGGAGATCAGACTGATTCCTCTATGGTTGCCGCATTCCGAGCGCGAGCCGCCTTTGAAGATGGGAACAATAACGGAGCGGCTCCAGTCGGTTAGGACAGTCTCCTGCTCCCACATTTTCACTAGTAATTCATGTAAAGCATTAACAAGAGCAGAGCCTCCGAATTTGAAGAGGGCTGGAGGAAGATCATCTGGTCCCGCGGCTTTGTTCAACTTCAACAGTCCGATCTCACGTTCGAATTCTGAGCGAGAGGGTGGATCCAAAGGGACAGCCCACGGAGCAGGGCGATCACTCGCCAGCGAAGAATCGAACAAATCTAGCCGATTAAATTGCTTTTCAAAATGCTCAGTCCAACGCTCCAAATGTTTTGACAAATTGTGAATAGGCTGTCCACTCTCCTCACAAATTGTTTCACTAACACCAGGTCTCCTGCTGCCCGTTTCCCGTATCAGACAGAATAACTTACGATGGTTGCCAAGGGCAGCGGCCACTTCCATCTCTGGTGCACGATGAGACCACCAAGATTCGCGGTCTCTCTTCAGGCTAGCGCGGAGTTTTGCCCGGAGCTCTTTGCGAGTTTCATTGTGCTCGCTTCCATCCGGGATATGCCGGCGAGCGTCGATAAGTTCCAGAGACCGAGAAGAGCCCCAATGTCCATGTCGGCTATTAGACATACCACATGAGGATTTGCTTGCTGCTAATAACGTCTGGTGAACATGCGACCAGTGACCATCAATGGTACTCAATGAGCGCTTACTTAGCTCGCATGTCAGCGTACTTCGATACGCATTCAGAACAGCTGACTTTGTCAGTTGGCTGGTGTCAATGCGCTCACAGCGTCGTCGTGGGCGTCCGCCAAAGCGCATCCGCAGGTCAACACATACAAGTGCATGATCGGTGTCCACACATGTGCTCCAAATCGAGCGACAATTCTGGATGCAGCCTCTCCAGCGGTAACTAATAGCAATGTGATCGATCTGCGTCCAAGGCTGGTTCGAGGCAGGTGGGCGCCAAGTCACCCTCCGGCGGGTGCTGTGTCGGAAATTAGTGCTCGCAAGAAATAAGCGAGCATCTTCACACAAATGAAGTAACCGCTCACCATTATCATTGCGGGAGCCTACACCGTGCTGACTGCCCAGATGCATTTCATCAGTGGACAACTTTCCAACTTGTGCGTTCATATCCCCCGCCAGCACAACAGTGTCCGTGCTTCTTCTGTGGCGAAGGAGCTGAGTCAGTTGGCGGTAGAAGTCGTTCTTTACCGAATCCTTGCTACAGTTTGTGGGCGCGTAGGCATCGATGATGAATAGACACCTATTAGTCCCGCGCGACTTCGAAGCTTTGAACGAGCCAGCCAATCGGACCGCACACATCCGGCTACTGATTGGAATCCAGTCAACCAGAGTAGCTTCAGCCCGGGGACTCAGGGCAATACCAACACCAGGTTGGGCGGTGCTCGAAGCGGCATCGTCACCGGATAGGCGCACTGAGAAAATACTGCTTGCGTCACCTGAAGGGGATCGCGGAGTGAGCACAGAGCTCGAGTCTTGCAGGCGGGTCTCTGATAAGCAGCAGATATCGATCGAGAGGGTCTCCAATGTTCGGGCAAGTGCTGCCTGTTGACCGATCTGTACTAATGTGCGTACGTTGAGGCATGCTAATCTGAAGGAGGATCGAGGGCTCCAAATGGAAGCCGATGAACTGGAATGGACCGCTTGGTTGGACATGGGCTTGTCGACAGGAGAGGAGTGACGCTCCGCGTGCACATGTGAGTTGAAATTAGAAGATAAATGCCTAGCAAAGCATGTTGGGGGAGGGCCAAGAATCGGGGGTTGAAAACTGGGGGGATATAAGTGAAGTTGGAAGGGGACGGTAAGAGTGAAAAAGCGTGAGATGGGGAATAAGAAGACGGGAAGGCTTGAGCAGTAGCATCCAAACCCCTATCCACCCTGCTCGATGCAGCAGATAGGGCACCGTTGATTATCCTCTGCGGTGGCCAGAGCATCAGAAATTTGTTTGAGATAATATTCATGGTATTGCGTGGGCAGGATACTGTCAGGTTGCCCAGGCCTAGACAGGAGAACGATTAGGGTTCTCAACCAAAGCCTTTGGTTCAAAAACCTAACCGCAAGGCAGCGGATTTGGCGTTGGGCTACAAGGAGTCTGTTTTAAGGAATAAGGTGCCACCCTCATTCCAACCCCCAACCTGGAGGACCAGGAGGCTGAGTTTGTCTGGCCTCTAACCATTGACCAATCTGGTATGAGTGACTCTGAAGGTGCAAAAGCACCACCCAGCATAGCTCAATGGATCGCTGAGGTACACAAACCATCGCACCACGGTAAGATCCAGCCTCATTGCGATGGAGGGTGGTGAGAGTTCGATGGTGCTCTCCCTTCGAAAATTATTCATGGCAGGCAACAGGTAAGGTAATATGTTAGGCTTCACTGGCACGGAGCACGAGCACCATCCATGTTCAATGGTTTGTTAGCGCCCACCTCAAACCAGGCAACCTATGGTCAAGAAGTTCCAAGACGTGCGGTTGGTCGTGATTGCAGGTGAATAATCTACTGTGATCGAAAAGCAGGTCAATTACTCTGCTTCTTCCAGTCGCGTTGGACAGACCTAAAGCAGATCCAAGTGAAACCGTACAATCCCACTTAGGAATTGAGCATGCCTCCTACTACCTGGTGAGTTAATGCTTGAGCTAAACGCTCTGTGAGCCCATCAGGCAGAACCGTAAAGTCTTGCGGATCAGGTTGAGTCAAAAGACAGGAATAGGGCCCGTGACTTAAAGGATCATAAGCCTGTCTCGTAATCCTAAGGTCTCAGGTTTGAGCCTCTGTAGGGGACCAGGAGAACCTCGCATTATTCTCAGCTCACGTGCGACTGGTGGTGGTTGCGCAGCAACGAAGCGTCAATACTGCGCACCGGTGTATTACTGATGCCTGGAATAGGACATCTAGAATAAAACCTCGTTGGCGGAATGTGCAGTTGGAAAGTAATATATACCCACGAGAACCCGTCACTAGTAATAGATAAAGAATAATAATGTGTCAGCTGTACGCCGTAACGGCGCTTCGCTGCCGCGCGACCACCACTAGTCGCGCGCGGGCTGAGTATACCGCGAGGACGCCTACCCCTACGCGGATTCGAACCGATGACGTTATGGTTGCAAAACAAACGTACAGACCACTCGGTCACCGGCCGACCGTCACTAGTACTCTCTCTATTTAGCATTTGATTCATCTATAACTCCTCTTCGGCTTCGAGCAAGTGACTACACTGACCGCCACCGGTGGGCAGGATACGTCTAAAATGTCTTTCATGCCAACGGTTTCAATTGGCATTGGTTTCGTCGACGCCAGAACTTTGGGACAGATGAACAGTTGGGCTTTACGGACAATGCTATCTTAGGATCGATGTGTACCGTGTCCACGAAACATGCGCATAGAATAACAGCGTCGTAAAGCTCTGATTAAACAGTTTCGATGCTAGGTCTCTGATACTACAGAGTCGATAAGTCAAGGCAGTTATGATGTCGATATTGCCCTCATCAGTCATACTTAAGGTAAGCAATTTGAATGGATGCCAGTGAACAGTCGCACATACGCTGATTGACAACAAACTTTCATCAGGGTTGACAAATACCGTGTGAAGACAAGGTACTGTTGTATGGTTTCGTTGTATGCTTCGAACACCTGCAATTCGTCGGCCATCAAAAACGAATTCTACCGATAGCGCTCAAATTATCGGTATGGGGAAAATATAGCATATCGTGATTGTTTATGGTAATAGCAACGCTAAAATGAGTCACCTACAGTACTCCGCCTAGTCCACTTCGAGGTCGTTGAAAGAACAAGTGATGGCGAGATATTTCTGCAATTGTGTGATGACCACGAACTACATAGTAGTAGCACTGAGTTACAAAACAAACGTCCGCATCGCTCTGCAAGGCGCTCGTCTAATTCCACGGTGCTCTACATCTAGATCATACTGCTATCAGCAACAGAGGACGCACATCATTTTAGACTCAGCCTATTGGGAATACGTGCCTGGTGCGCGCACATGGGGCTAACTCATCCGACTGCAAAGAAGGTCTAATAACTAAGTGTTTCACTTGTAATCTGGATGCACATCCGCAATTCAGTAACTCCTGACAAGCTAAGCAAGCAGTTGTCACTGATGGACGATGTGACTGAGCCGAATGTCAATTGCAATCGTTGCTAACGTGTTATGGGGAGTGCCACTGAGGCCTGTCCACTCAAATGCGTACCACATCACCATCAATACATGTTAGTCGAAGGTGAGAAACACACCACAGCTGTCGCAATGCAAAAAAATGAGAGATTAAACAGTACAGACTACAGAATCCAATAAAGTGACACAATGCTGAAAGCACCTTATGCATTGGGTTGAGATAGTTGTTGGAGGAGGAAGCTAAAGAGGAGGGGAGGAACAAAGTGACTCACAACACAAACGCCATTAAGGTCGGCTCCTCGCCATGTCAGCCAGTGTATTCAACCAAACTTGCTCATTGTACTTCGGACCCCGGCTAGGCGGTCGGGAAACACCAGCCGAAGATAAGTTCGAAATGAGGGATTTCATTCATTTAGATCAAATCATCGCTTGGTCTTCCCTCCTCAAGACTTGGCCACTCTCCACAAAAATGTAATAAAGTGTGCAGATTGAAGGATGTCAGTTGTGTAGAGAATCGAGGACTCCAAAGAGAAGCCGAGGAACTGACGTCCGTTGGGTTGGACATGGATTTGTCAACTGGACCGGAGCAACGCTCTGCGATTGCGTGTGAGCCGAAACTAGATAAACGATTACTGGACCAAGATGGGGAAAGCCAAGAATTGGGGGTTGAAAACAGGGGGGAGAAAAGTGAAGTTGGAGCGGGACGGTAACAGTGAAAAGGCATAAGAGGGGTAATAAGAGGACGGGAACGCGTGAGCAGTAATATCCAAACCTCTATTCGCACTGCCCGATGCAGAAGATAGAGTGCCGTTGTTTATCCTCTGCGACGACCAGAGCATCAAAGAAAACTTTTTAAAGAAAGGTTTATTGTACTGCGTGGGCAGAATACTGTCAGGTTGCCCAGGCTTAGACAGGAGAACAATTGGGATTCCAACCAAAGCCTTTGGTACAAAAGCCTCAAAGCAAAGCAGAATCCGTTTTATAGAGTAAGGAGTCACCCTCACACCAACCCCCGACCTGGAGAGCCAGGAAACCGAGGTTGTCTGGCTTCTAACTGTTGACCAACCTGGTATGAGTGGCTCTGAGGGTCCAAAACACCACCCAGAATAGGTCAATGGATCGCTGAGGTATGCACATCATTGCACCAGGTTAAGGTCCAGTGTCGTCGCGATGGAGAATTATACCTGTGAAATGTGCAAGGGTTTCAGAGCCTTTGCTTGGGGTAGTAGCCAGAAGTGTGGAAGGAAACAAAAAAAGCAGCATGTCATCCGACACCACCGGTTTCGATAATGAGGCGTTTAAAGCGGATTGCGTGCAAGCAGGTATATACAGTGTTCATACGAGATTAGGTTGGACTGTTTAGATTGGAATAGCACTTTTAGTTATAGGTTGAGTAACCCGAAAGACTGGAATGACAAGTGGTCGAATGTTTGAAACGCAACGGTTTTAGGGACAGCATAAATCAAGGTCAAGTGGAAGTGATAGCAAGTGCTGTCGGCCGACTTGGCGAAATGTAAGTCAGGTTTGATGAAAGATTTGGAAGCATACAGTCCCGTGCTTGATACCTTAGAAATAGTACGTTTGAGAAGCATGAGGTAAATAAATAGGAATGTGAAAACCTGTGAGAGTTTTATGGGCGAACGGTGCTCCAAGTAACATGCCCAGGGGGGAGGTGGATGGCCACCGGTCCTAGTTCAGTGTGGTTTCGGTGGATCGCAGAGAGAAGAAAATAAGGAAAGGCAAAACGAAGCGCAGAAACATAATATTACACCATATAAAGCGTCAATAACGCCACCGGTCATAATCTATACGTCGCTTCTTTTCAATGACATCGTATGCCTAGCCAGTGCGAGTGACCGATGAACTGCCACCAAGTGACTGATTTGCGTGCCGCTGGCCGTCCCAAATGCAGAACAGGATTTACAAGCTTAAACTAATTGCTTTTGTAGTCTATAACTTCTAGAATAGTCTTTGTATTGCGGCATATTAGTTGGTGTTTTTCAAATGGCGGATGGTAGGGACGATAGGCTTCCTATGCTCTTACCTACATTTTGTCAAAATAACAGCACAATGCTGGCTACTCCGCTTACTGCAGCGGTCTTCGTGGTACTGGCTGGCTTAGATACACATAAGTAGGCTAGACCTGACGACGTGCGTACTGCCATTGTCAAGCCGCTGATTGACATACTCCAATACGCAGTAGCGGAGATGTTCCGTCGCAACGAGACTGGACCTTAAGGTGGTGCGACGGTTTGCGTACCTCCTTGACCCATTGAGCTATACTAGGTGGTCTCCGGGCATCTTGAGAGCTACGCCTACCAGGTTGGTCAATGGTGAGAGGTCAGACAAACTCAGTCTCCTGGTCCTCCAGGTTAGGGGTTTGAAATGGGATTGCGTCCATTTCTGTAAAACTAAATCATTGCCCCCCTCCCCGCTGCCTTGTGGACAGGATTTTGAGCCAAAGGCTTTGGATGAGGACCCTAATCGTCCTCCTGTCTATCTGAGCGACCTGGCAGTATCTCAGCCCCCATACAACCATGACAATTTCCCCAAACTCTAACTACATCCTGCATCGGCCGTCGCGCAGACTATCAGTGGTCGCCTTATCGGCTGCATACAGCAGGGCAGATAAGCGAAAGCATGCTACTGCTGGCGCCTCCCTTCTTTCTTTGCCACCTTTTTCTCTTACTCCCACCCCGGCCCCCATTACTAACCTTCCTTCTATAATTCCCAGCTTAATTGACAGCAATCGAAGTGCCACTGGAGTAGAACCACCTGCAGCCACCTTCTCGCGACACGTACCAGACGCCTATCGGCAACAGTCCCTTATAAGGCCACGCTGTCCCGTTCCCATGGCGACATTCAATGTTCGCACAGGTCAACAGGCTGCACTCGAACGCATCTTGGACACGCTGGGTGTTGATGTGTGTTGTGTGTCCGAAACTAGGAACAATGACCCTAATGGGGTTGTTGAATTAACTTCACCCCGGCTTATCCTCTCGTTATTGGTTGCACGCATCCGGAGACGCCAATGCAGCACTCACGGGTCAAGCTGGTGTAGGTAACGTTCTCAGCTCCAAGGAGGAGCCATCGTTGGTTGAGTGGATTCCAGTGAACAGCCGTTTATGTGCAGACCGTTTGACGACATCAGCTAAGGTGGATTCACAAAGTAGTACAAAACACTGTTTGTTTGTGATTTCCGCTTATGCTCCCACGGACTGCAGTTCCAATACTGTCAAAGACAGATGCTATCACGAACTGAACGCGTTACTACGCAATGCTACTAGTTCAGATATTGTGGTACTTGCAGGGGATATAAACGCACAAGTAGGGCGTCTGAGCTCTTCGGAAGCTCAAACAGGTGGTATTTATGACCTTAACTCCGAACGGACTGACAACGGCGAGCGTCTGCTGCAGCTGTGTGCAGAGCACCAAGTGTTTCCTAGTAGCACTGCTTTTAGACACAGTGGACGCCAAAGTGCCACTCGGCGTCCTCCTGTAGCTGGCCAGCGATGGACCCAAATTGACCACATGGCCAGAAGTTACAGGTGGCGCGGTTCCATCCTGGATTGCCACTCGTACCGGAGTACCTGCGTCGACTCTGATCATGCCTCGGTACACTGTCGTTTCCCTATGAACTTTACCGGGAGGTGCATCAAACATCTGCTCCGATTGGCAACTGGGAAACTGTCTCAGCCCTCGGTCAGGTAAGCCTATCACGACGCACTACGTACCGAACTTTTGCTGTCGTGTTCTAATAATACTGAGCTTCAGTGGAATAGGATTTCAACCGCCATGCACTACGCAGGAGATCGGTGAACCTTCTGGAATCTAGGAGAAACCTTCTGGCTAGTGCTGATCACAATGTGATCAGACGGACTATTAGGCGCAAACTAAAGCGGAACCTACGTACTGACAAGGAAGCCTGGTGGACCAGTCGAGCTCAACAAATGGAGCAGGCAGGAGCAATAGGCAATTACCGCAAGCTCTTCTAGCTAATCCGCGCCACTGGTTCCGGAAAACCAGGCGTCAGTGAGACAATCAGAGACAGCGCGGGTGCGCTGATACACAACAAGGAGCGCCGTATGGCTCGTCGGGCGGAACACTTTCAAGATCAGTTCAGCTGACCATCCCTGACTTCACACTCACAGGTCTGTGTAGTATCTCTGCTCTTATCCTCCACCCTCCGTGGGTGGAGGTTAAGAGCAGAGATACTACACAGACCTGTGAGTGTGAAGTCAGGGATGGTCAGCTGAACAGATCTTGAAAGTGTTCCGCCCAACGAGCCATACGGCGCTCCTTATTGTGTATCAGCGCACCCGCGCTGTCTCTGATTGTCTCACTGACGCCTGGTTTTCTGGGACCAGTGGTGCGGATTAGCTAGAAGAGCTTGCGGTAATTGCCTATTGCTCCTGCCTGCTCCATTTGTTGAGCTCGACTGGTCCACCAGGCTTCCTTGTCGGTACGTAGGTTCCGCTTTAGTTTGCGCCTAATAGTCCGTCTGATCACATTGTGATCAGCACTAGCCAGAAGGTTTCTCCTAGATTCCAGAAGGTTCACCGATCTCCTGCGTAGTGCATGGCGGTTGAAATCCTATTCCACTGAAGCTCAGTATCATTAGAACACGGCAGCAAAAGTTCGGTACGTAGTGCGTCTTGATAGGCTTACCTGACCGAGGGCTGAGACAGTTTCCCAGTTGCCAATCGGAGCAGACGTTTGATGCACCTCCCGGTAAAGTTCATAGGGAAACGACAGTGTACCGAGGCATGATCAGAGTCGACGCAGGTACTCCAGTACGAGTGGCAATCCAGGATGGAACCGCGCCACCTGTAACTTCTGGCTATGTGGTCAATTTGGGTCCATCGCTGGCCAGCTACAGGAGGACGCCCAGTAGCACTTCGGCGCCCACTGTGTCTAAAAGCAGTGCTACTAGGAAACAACTGGTGCTCTGCACACAGTTGCAGCAGACGCTCGCCGTTGTCAGTCCGTTCGGAGTTAAGTCCATAAATACCACCCAGCTGAGCTTCTGAAGAGCTCAGACGCCCTACTTGTGCGTTTATATCCCCTGCAAGTACCACAATATCTGAACTAGTAGCATTGCGTAGTAGCGCGTTCAGTTCGTGATAGCATCTGTCCTTGACAGTATTGGAACTGCAGTCCGTGGGAGCATAAGCGGAAATCACAAACAAACAGCGTTTTGTACTACTTCGTGAATCAACCTTAGCTGATGTCGTCAAACGGGCTGCACATAAACGGCTGTTCACCGGAATCCACTCAACCAACGATGGCTCATACTTGAAGCCCAGAATATTACCTACACCAGCTTGACCCGTGAGTGCTGCATCGGCGTCTCCGGATGCGTGCAACCAATAACGAGAGGATAAGCCGGGTGCAGTTAATTCAACAACCCCATTAGGGTCATTGTTCCTAGTTTCGGACACACAACACACATCAATACCCAGTGTGTCCAAGATGCGTACGAGTGCAGCCTGTTGACCTGTTGTCTGAGTGCGAACATTGAATGTCGCCATGGAAACGGGACAGCGTGGCCTTATAAGGGACTGTTCACGATAGGCGTCCGGTGCGTGTCGCGAGAAGGTGGCTGCAGGTGGTTCTACTCCAGTGGCACTTCGGTTGCTGTCAATTAAGCTGGGAATTATAGAAGGAAGGTTAGTAATGGGGGTCGGGATGGGAGTAAGAGAAAAAGGTGGCAAAGAAAGAAGGGAGGCGCCAGCAGTAGCATGTTTTCGCTTATCTGCCTTGCTGTATGCAGCAAATAAAGCGACCCTTGATAATCTGCGCGACGGCCGATGCAGGATGTAATTGGAGTTTGGGGAAATTGTCATGGTTGTATGTGGGCTGAGATAGTGCCAGGGTGCTCAGACTAAGATAAGAGGACGATTAGGGTCCTCATCCAAAGCCTATGGCTCAAAAGCCTGTCCACACTGCAGCGGGGAGGGGGCAATGATTTGTACAGAAACGGACGCCATCCAATTTCAAACCCCCAACCTGGAGGACCAGGAGACTGAGTTTGTCTGACCTCTCACCATTGACCAACCTGGTAGGAGTAGCTCTCAAGATGCCCGGAGACCACCTAGTATAGCTCAATGGGTCAAGGAGGTACGCAAACCGTCGCACCACCTTAAGGTCCAGTCTCGTTGCGACGGAACATCTCCGCTACTGCCTATTGGAGTATGTCAACCAGCGGCTTGACAATGGCAGTACGCACGTCGTCAGGTCTAGCCTACTGTGTATCTAAGCCAGCCAGTACCACGAAGACCGCTGCAGTAAGCGGAGTAGCCAGCATTGTGCTGTTATTTTGACAAAATGAAGGTGAGAGCATAGGAAGCCTATCGTCCCTACCATGCGCCATTTGAAAAACACCAACTAATATGCCGCAATACAAAGACTATTCTAGAAGTTATAGACTACAAAAGCAATTAGTTTAAGCTTGTATATCCTGTTCTGCATTTGGGACGGCCAGGGGCACGCAAATCAGTCACTTGGTGGCAGTTCATCGGTCACTCGCACTGGCTAGGCATACGATGTCATTGAAAAGAAGCGACGTATAGATTATGACCGGTGGCGTTATTGACGCTTTATATGGTGTAATATTATGTTTCTGCGCTTCGTTTTGCCTTTCCTTATTTTCTTCTCTCTGCGATCCACCGAAACCACACTGAACTAGGACCGGTGGCCATCCACCTCCCCCCTGGGCATGTTACTTGGAGCACCGTTCGCCCATAAAACTCTCACAGGTTTTCACATTCCTATTTATTTACCTCATGCTTCTCAAACGTACTATTTCTAAGGTATCAAGCACGGGACTGTATGCTTCAAAATCTTTCATCAAACCTGACTTACATTGCGCCAAGTCGGCCGACAGCACTTGCTATCACTTCCACTTGACCTTGATTTATGCTGTCCCTAAAACCGTTGCGTTTCAAACATTCGACCACTTGTCATTCCAGTCTTTCGGGTTACTCAACCTATAACTAAAAGTGCTATTCCAATCTAAACAGTCCAACCTAATCTCGTATGAACACTGTATATACCTGCTTGCACGCAATCCGCTTTAAACGCCTCATTATCGAAACCGGTGGTGTCGGATGACATGCTACTTTTTTGTTTCCTTCCACACTTCTGGCTACTACCCCAAGCAAAGGCTCTGAAACCCTTGCACATTTCACAGGTTTAATTCTCCATCGCGACGACACTGGACCTTAACCTGGTGCAATGATGTGCATACCTCAGCGATCCATTGACCTATTCTGGGTGGTGTTTTGGACCCTCAGAGCCACTCATACCAGGTTGGTCAACAGTTAGAAGCCAGACAACCTCGGTTTCCTGGCTCTCTAGGTCGGGGGTTGGTGTGAGGGTGACTCCTTACTCCATAAAACGGACTCTGCTTTGCGTTGAGGCTTTTGTACCAAAGGCTTTGGTTGGAATCCCAATTGTTCTCCTGTCTAAGCCTGGGCAACCTGACAGTATTCTGCCCACGCAGTACAATAAACCTTTCTTTAAAAAGTTTTCTTTGATGCTCTGGTCGTCGCAGAGGATAAACAACGGCACTCTATCTTCTGCATCGGGCAGTGCGAATAGAGGTTTGGATATTACTGCTCACGCGTTCCCGTCCTCTTATTACCCCTCTTATGCCTTTTCACTGTTACCGTCCCGCTCCAACTTCACTTTTCTCCCCCCTGTTTTCAACCCCCAATTCTTGGCTTTCCCCATCTTGGTCCAGTAATCGTTTATCTAGTTTGGGCTCACACGCAACCGCAGAGCGTTGCTCCGGTCCAGTTGACAAATCCTTGTCCAACCCAACGGACGTCAGTTCCTCGGCTTCTCTTTTGAGTCCTCGATTCTCTACACAACTGACATCCTTCAATCTGCACACTTTATTACATTTTTGTGGAGAGTGGCCAAGTCTTGAGGAGGGAAGACCAAGCGATGATTTGATCTAAATGAATGAAATCCCTCATTTCGAACTTATCTTCGGCTGGTGTTTCCCGACCGCCTAGCCGGGGTCCGAAGTACAATGAGCAAGTTTGGTTGAATACACTGGCTGACATGGCGAGGAGCCGACCTTAATGGCGTTTGTGTTGTGAGTCACTTTGTTCCTCCCCTCCTCTTTAGCTTCCTCCTCCAACAACTATCTCAACCCAATGCATAAGGTGCTTTCAGCATTGTGTCACTTTATTGGCTTCTGTAGTCTGTACTGTTTAATCTCTCATTTTTTGCATTGCGACAGCTGTGGTGTGTTTCTCACCTTCGACTAACATGTATTGATGGTGATGTGGCACGCATTTGAGTGGACAGACCTCAGTGGCACTCCCCATAACACGTTAGCAACGATTGGAATTGACATTCGGCTCAGTCACATCGTCCATCAGTGACAACTGCTTACTTAGCTTGTCAGGAGTTACTGAATAGCGGATGTGCATCCAGATTACAAGTGAAACACTTAGCTATTAGACCTTTTTTGCAGCCGGATGAGTTAGCCCCATGTGCGCGCACCAGGCACGTATTCCCAATAGGCTGAGTCTAAAATGATGTGCGTCCTCTGTTGCTGATAGCAGTATGATCTAGATGTAGAGCACCGTGGAATTAGACGAGCGCCTTGCAGAGCGATGCGGACGTTTGTTTTGTAACTCAGTGCTACTACTATGTAGTTCGTGGTCATCACACAATTGCAGAAATATCTCGCCATCACTTGTTCTTTCAACGACCTCGAAGTGGACTAGGCGGAGTACTGTAGGTGACTCATTTTAGCGTTGCTATTACCATAAACAATCACGATATGCTATATTTTCCCCATACCGATAATTTGAGCGCTATCGGTAGAATTCGTTTTTGATGGCCTACGAATTGCAGGTGTTCGAAGCATACAACGAAACCATACAACAGTACCTTGTCTTCACACGGTATTTGTCAACCCTGATGAAAGTTTGTTGTCAATCAGCGTATGTGCGACTGTTCACTGGCATCCATTCAAATTGCTTACCTTAAGTATAACTGCTGAGGGCAATATCGACATCATAACTGCCTTGACTTATCGACTCGG
Source organism: Dicrocoelium dendriticum (assembly GCA_944474145.2). Classification (NCBI taxonomy): domain Eukaryota; kingdom Metazoa; phylum Platyhelminthes; class Trematoda; order Plagiorchiida; family Dicrocoeliidae; genus Dicrocoelium; species Dicrocoelium dendriticum. The sequence continues at coordinate 134,153,547 of OX104063.1, forward strand.
TAGTATCAGAGACCTAGCATAGAAACTGTTTAATCAGAGCTTTACGACGCTGTTATTCTATGCGCATGTTTCGTGGACACGGTACACATCGATCCTAAGATAGCATTGTCCGTAAAGCCCAACTGTTCATCTGTCCCAAAGTTCTGGCGTCGACGAAACCAATGCCAATTGAAACCGTTGGCATGAAAGACATTTTAGACGTATCCTGCCCACCGGTGGCGGTCAGTGTAGTCACTTGCTCGAAGCCGAAGAGGAGTTATAGATGAATCAAATGCTAAATAGAGAGAGTACTAGTGACGGTCGGCCGGTGACCGAGTGGTCTGTACGTTTGTTTTGCAACCATATCGTCATCGGTTCGAATCCGCGTAGGGGTGGGCGTCCTCGCGGTATACTCAGCCCGCGCGCGACTAGTGGTGGTCGCGCGGCAGCGAAGCGCCGTTACGGCGTACAGCTGACACATTATTATTCTTTATCTATTACTAGTGACGGGTTCTCGTGGGTATATATTACTTTCCAACTGCACATTCCGCCAACGAGGTTTTATTCTAGATGTCCTATTCCAGGCATCAGTAATACACCGGTGCGCAGTATTGACGGTTCGTTGCTGCGCAACCACCACCAGTCGCACGTGAGCTGAGAATAATGCGAGGTTCTCCTGGTCCCCTACAGAGGCTCAAACCTGAGACCTTAGGATTACGAGACAGGCTTATGATCCTTTAAGTCACGGGCCCTATTCCTGTCTTTTGACTCAACCTGATCCGCAAGACTTTACGGTTC
>OX104063.1:134154823-134195448 GCA_944474145.2 Dicrocoelium dendriticum
GCTTAGTGCGTTTTTCGCCCCCATGTCGAATAGCGCAATTCAAGCCTGGCATCCATGGCTGAAAACACACCTTAATGCACTGGAGTCAGCCACAAAACGTCGGTGGAGGGCGGCGGAGGCGGGGGGGGGGGGGGGGGGGGGGGGGGCGGGGCGCGGGGGGGGGCGGGGGGGGGGGGGGGAGGGGGGGGAGGGGGGGGGGGGGGGGCGGGGGGGGGGGGGGGCCGCGCGGGGGGGGGGGGGGGGGGGGGGGGGGGGGGGGGGGGGACGGGGGGGGGGGGGGGGGGGGGGGGGGGGGGGGGGGGCGGGGGGGGGGTGGGGCGGGGGCGGTCGGGGGAGGGCGGGGGCCGGCGGGGGAGGGGGGGGGCGGGGGGGGGGGGGGCGGGGGGGGCGGGGCGGGGGGGGGGGGGGGGGGGGGGGGCGGAGGCGGCGGGGGGGGGGGCGGGGCGGGGGGGGGGCGGGGTGGGGGGGGGGGGGGGGCGGGGGGGGGGGCGGGGGGGGGGGGCGGGGGGGGGGCGGGGGGGCGGGGGGGGGGGGGCGGGGGGGGGGGGGGGCCGGGGGGGGGGGGGGGGGGCGGGGCGGGGGGGGGGAGGGGGGGGCGGGGCGGGGGGGGGGGGGGGGGGGGGCGGGGGGGCGGGGGGGCGGGGGGGGGGCGGGGTGGGGGGGGGGGGGGGGGGGCGGGGGGGGGGGGGGGGGGGGGGGCGGGGGGGGGCGGGGGGGGGGGGGGGGGGGGGGAGGGGGGGCGGGGCGGGGGGGGGGGGGGGGGGGGGGGGGGGGCATCTAAAAACGTAATTGGAATGCGTAATCTTTCTTACCAGGAGAGGCTGCAACGACTGGGAATGTTCAGCGGAAGCTATTGCAGACTACGAGGCAACCTGATTATGGCATCCTTGATTCTGCGAGACCCACATCATGTGTGTCGCCCTTTACTGCAACTCAGCAGCAATACAAACCTGAGGGGCCACTCATTAAAACTCGCAGAACAATGCAGTCGTCTGAAGTGCCGCAGAAATTTCTTTTTCATTCGTGTCTGTCACCCGTGGAATGCTTTCCCAGAATCGGTCGTCCCTGCACCGACACTAACAGTATTTAAAAGACGGTTGGACGATGCACTCATCTACTTACACTTTGTCACTTAACACTACGTCTCCATCCCACACCTGGAGTTTACCATGGAATTATTTGTTGTTAACTGTGTGTGCTGTGCATCTAAGAGAATCGCAGGACTACAGCGAAGCAAACGACAAGTCCTTATTTTCATATTTAAAATATTAACTATTTTACTATCCTTATCATCATTATTGTTATGTTGATATCCCCACCAACTATCCAACGGGACTTGTAAAGCAACGCTACTTAATCTGTATAAATTCATTGTTCATTGTTCAACTAGGGCAAGATCGTTCTCTCTCAGCCGGAAACTCCACTAAATGGAGTCAGGTACGTCAGTTTCCAAATCGTTTATGGGTTCGCAATGCATGTTGTTACGAAAGTAGAGGGCTACCCCACCACATTTGTTGGCTCGACCGTTCCGAACAACGGACATGCCTGTTAGCGCGATTTCAACATCCGTTATCTCACAACGCAACCACGTTTCGGTGACAGCGACGAGGTCCCAAGCTTCTGACGCGTGTCGAAGTCTTAATTCAGCTAATTTGCCGAGTAGAACTTGGGCATTTGTGTACATGCATGAAAGCTTATCGGAGACCAAAAGTTGGTTAGACTGCATGGATGAAGCAAATGAGTTTACGCCGACCAATAAAGGGTCGGCGACTAATCGTTTTTTGGATGAGTTGCAGACTCTCAAGACGAGTTTGGATGTAGTCAAGTATCAGATGCCCCGGATCTCGGTGTTTGCCCGTGATCTGCTGTATTCCTCCGGATATTATGACTACTGTTGAAAGTGTCCCCGAGTCGGGTCCTGCAGTCTGCGTTTTCGTTGAGAGTTGCGCCTACACTGAATTGTCATTAGAATGTTCTAGTGCTCTCCCTGCTTTCAGACGAATTTCTGTTGGCATACTGTTGCGAAATTTATTCCAGTTCTATAGAAGGGTTTGCGACGTTTGTTCTGATTTCAACACACGTTTTAACAACCTGGGACAGCAGCCCTTACATTTTGGTGGTATGGTAATCCTTGTCAACGAGGTGGCCACGAGAATTACGAGAGAAAGAGCCGCCCGGATGTAGTGCCATTGCTCGCGGTCGGGCATCTAAGCATCGTCGGAGGAGGAATCTGTACGCACAGGAATACCATGAGCAATCAATTTGTACTTAACTTGCCTTTTTCTGTACCTGTCTCTGTTAGCGGGATCCGCTGAACGTTCTTTCCACGGGATTTCAGGTAGTATGTACACTCCACTTGAGTCGTTGCGGAGACGATTCGCAGACAGCAGAACGGCCTCATCGTCGGCCGAGTTTAGTGTTACCCGAAGTAACCGGGGTTCGTCGTAGTGCGACGCTTTTGGGTGCCGCGAGGTTCTTTTTAATATCATGCGATTAGCATGGACACTGATCGACGTACAGATGGAACCCCATTGATTTCCATCGTCTGTCAACCTACCATTAATTGTATTGGATTTGGATTTGGGGACATTTGCGCACACAAGTTTTAAGGCACCATGGTTGCGCCTGGTCTCTACTGGTTTTGGATTTGGAGGCTTAGTATCCGGTGTTCTTGGTGAATTTGTGAACGGCACTGGTGGAGTCATTCGGGTTGCGACACTTTCGTTTTTTTCTAGTCCGGTCCCAAAGGTTACCGGTGCTATTTCCGGTATTTGCTTGGCAGCAACCGTTGCGTACGTTGCCGGGTTGTTCACTATAGCTGGTTGACTGTAGCTTACGGTCAACTGTGTAGCGAACGGACTACTAGGTGCAACCCACTGTACAGAAGTTGAGGCAGGCGCGCTGCAGGCAATGATTTTACTTATAGGAGGGAGAGAGAATGGAGCTGGTACTGCTGGAGGCTGAGTCGTTTGAGCTAGGTAAGGATGTCTGGCTCGCTTCTTCGGCTTGACTAGGGAATTCGGGGTGTTATTTTTACATATAAGTGCAGGTCCGTTTCCTCCCATGCGTGTAACTCTGGCGCTCACCAGTTGCTCGACCGCTTCTGTTAGTCTTTCACACCTCTTCAGTAGCACAGCTAGACAGCTAACAACTGGGAGAGAATTGCCTACTTGGCAGAACCAAAACGCCCCTGCTGTGTAAGTGTACCGTTTTGTGTTTTCTCCCCGTCCCAAGGCAGGTAGTGTGATATGATTTCAAACATTTGGTACACACTAGACCATTTTTTACCACTTTAACACATGATTCGCATTTGCTCTGCATACGAGACATGTTCACAGTGCGCGTGCTGTTTTAAGGCCACGCGGTTGTTACTTCAGCTTCCCGCGTCAACGTAAGTGTGAGTCAGCGTGGCGCGCTGGCTGTTCCCAGGGTTCCCTCGTACACACACGTTAAAGTGTTGGTCGGTTGATCGATCGATGTTAGGCACTGTTGTTTTGGGTCCCAGTAAATGAAGCTACACAGCTGTGAATACGGATCGCGTGATCACAAATTCTTTTACGGATGCGTTGAGAAAGGCCGGATTGGAGTTAGCTTAGGCTTTTCGGACTACCTCGTGAATTCTGTACCGAATGGTAATACACAGAAGGGCAATGGGCAAAAGGTGAATGAGTTATCCACCTGTGTTCAATCGAGAGTGACAATCAAATCCGTTAATGATGGTTAAAACGTGAGTGGTATAAGGTGATTTCACGTATGATAGATCGCTGCTTAGCACTGTTAAATTTAGTTCGAATAAGCGTGCCCCGACTACGTTGCGTGAAGATGAAGAGAAGTTAGAGAGGATTATTCCAAATGAACCGAGAGCACGCACATCATGCGTGTGATGCACACGCTCATTACTAAATCACAAGATTAGACAATGTGTTACCTGTGGGAAGCTGCATTCTCGGTATACTTGTCCACATCGGAATTCTAAATGCCATCAGTGTGGAGAAGGCGGACACATCCGCAGTGTTTGCCGTCAACACAAAACGTGACGATGCCACTGAGAACTCCCCAAAAGCTTCCCATTTGTTAACACTGGCTGTGAATACAAGTGGTCACTTATTCAATGCCCTGTGTTTCGGAAATGATACGTCACACCATTTCTTTGTTGATACTGGTAGCGTGGATTCTCTCATTTCTAAAATGACTAGCAATCATCTATACCCTGATGTTCAGCCTGATTTTACATCCATCTCTCTTAAAGGTATTACTGGACATACTCTTCCGTTGATGGGATGTTATATAGGCATTCTAACTCTGTTGAGTTTAAATTAGTTGTCATTCGTCAAGGCCCAACTATCTTCGGTCTTAAAGTTATGCAGGCTTTTAAAATACGCGTCGTTTTCCTGCCACGCACTGCTACATACACACAACTTCGTGGTTTATTGCACGATTCTTCAGTGACATCTGGTGAAACGAAAATCCCGCCTGTTCATTCGGAAGTAGCCGGTGATTCTGTTTTCTGTAAACATCGTTCACATCCTCTTGGATTAAGGGAATATTTTCGCAAAAGTTTTGCGTCACTCTGTGAAGCAGGGTTAATTGTCCCAGTACAAAGTTCGCGATGGGCCACATCAGTTAGTACACTTATAAAGCCGGATGGACAAACCCCGAGATTTTGCGGCGATTACCGCATTACTCTTAATGCGAAGCTATTGCGGCGTACTTGTCCACAGAATGAACTGACTCTATTCTTTCTCGTCTGCATGGATCCTAGATTATCTCGAAGCCAGACTTAAAAGATGCATATATGCAGATACCACTCACTGATGCTTCTAGTGAACTGACCACCATAAATATGCCATTTGGGTTGTACCGGTATAGATTTCTCCCCTTCGGTCTTAGTATGTTGCCAGCCATCTTCCAAGTGGTGACGAACTCCATTGTGTAAGGTCTGGAGGGTGTTGCGTTCTATCAAGACGATGCGTTTGTGCATACTATCGACAAACAGACTCATGGTGCTCGATTGGTTGCAATCTTAACTCACTTCAACGAAGCTAATGTGAATATCAACCCAAAGAATTGCTTAATTGGTGTCCAAGAGATCAGTTGTCTTGCTTATCATGTTGCATCTGAAGGATTCAAACTAGATCCTGCTCGGATAAAGCCATTGTTTGATGTGAAGTCGCCCACCAATATTCATAAGCCTCGATCACTGATGGGAGCCTTACAGTATTATTACACATTCATTCCGAGTTTTGCATCCATTACGGATCCTTTATTTACGTCGTTGAATGACAAGAACTTTATTTGTTAAGACAAACATGAGCATGTTCTTCGAAAGCTTTTAAAAATGCTTACATCTGTTTGGGTTTTTCGTACTTTTTCTCCAAAATTACCAACTGTGCTTTTTACAAATGCCTTACCAACCGGTAGAGATGCTGTGTTAGAGCAAAATTTGCACTCTGTTCTGTGTATCTCTCGTGGACTCAGCAATGCTGAAAAGGGCTATGCTCAGGCCCATCGAGAGGCTTTGGCTGTATACTGGGTAGCCACTAGACTACACAAGTATTTGTTTGGTCCTAGATTTACTATTGTGACAAATCATAAAGCCTTAAAGTTTATTTACAAACCTGCCAGTATATTAGCTACATCTTCAGAAGCTATAGTTCAAAGGTGGAGTGTTGCTTTTAGTGCGTTTAACTATGTGCATGAGCACAAGAGTGCAAAGTTCATTCCTCACATCGCATACTTATCACGAAATGTAGCGGTATTCGAAGTCGATTCTGAAATGAGTTGTTTGCTCACCCAGCCGCTTTCAACTTTTTGTACATCCCATATCAAACAGACTAGAAATCATTACGGGTCATTGGTTTCTGCTTTTAAACGAGGATGGTCTGTTTTTCTAAAACGAAATTGCCCACAGTTGTATGTGCCTCGTGATGAGTTGTACGTTACACCTTAAGGATTGCTGTGTGTGCATGACTTTGTTGTTAATTCGCCGAGTTTGAGATCAGATGTTCTGACGGATTTACATTCTTGTCATCATGGTGTTGAAAAGATGATGTCCTTAGCTAGATGCTTGTGTTGGTGCCCTGTGTTAAATGCAGACATTCGACGAATTGCTTCTGATTATCCAAACTGGAAACACAAGATTCCACAGCAACCGCCCAAGTGGGCAGCATGGCCGATGATGTGCTAGCCCTGATAAAGCGTACATATGGACCATTATGGACCATTTCTGTCAAGTACCATGCACTTGTGGTGGTGGATTCGTATATAGAGTGGCAGAAGGTAGTGTTGAGTGACAAACCAAATGCTGATGTTACTATTCGCGCCTTGAGAACGTTGTTCAGTCGGAACAATGTTCGTTAGCAGTTGTAACTGACATTGTGTCACACTTTTCAGTTGTTACCAATTGGCTGCAGTTGCGGGTGTTGTCACCTTTTTACTGCTCCACGACATCGTGGCTCTAATAGCCTAGCTGAAAGCTTGGTGGCAACTTTAAATCATTCGGTTACCTTCTGTGCTCCTACTACTTTTGATGAAATTGATCTCTGTGTTGGTAACTTCCTTCTTCGATACCGTAACTGCTTGCATTTCACCACTGGAGTTACACCCGCTAAACTGTGTAAATCCAGACCATTGAGGTGGAACATGCTTGGATTGGGAACAGTTGAAGTACCTTATTTTAGAGTCGGTGCTTTACGTCCTTTAGCCGGAATTGTTGTTAACAAAGTTAGAAGTCGTATAGTTAAAATGCTGGATCTCCATGATTGCTTTGTACATAAACGGCACATTGATTAGGTACGATACAAGGATTTCTGTCAGTTGTCATTTGATTCTGTTTGCACTGAAAGTACTAATGACAATTTAGTTTCACATTCTAATGCTAGTTCTGAGCAAAGTCGGCCTCCAAGCAGATCCGCCAGATTGCTATAGCAATCCCCACCGAACTACAGGAACCTGGAGTTGCATTCAAGCTGCGGAGGATGTGATGATAGTACATGCAATACTCAATGATTGCTTATTGTTATTCTTTTTCACCAAGTGACTTAGCAAATATACCCGCGAAATTCGAATTCTGTCAGGTGTTCTTACTACAAGTCTAGACTCTCTTGGTTGGCACATAATTCTATTTCGATTCCGAACCTACTATAAACTCGCAGAGACTTTGCGTGTTGCATCCCTGCAATTTAAAGTTGTGCTGGTCCATGGGATCCTCGATAGCGTTCCTAGGGGTCTCATTGATATCATCCGTGAACATTTGATGAATAGGTGTTTAGTGATGGGGAATTAAATCTTCCCGACGTTGAATGGCAGGACTCTTTCTGCGACACTGTTATCCAACTAAGCTTCTCGATCTAGCCCTGCATACTCCTCTGCATCAGTTCAGTGATCGGCACACTAGGTTAATGATGGGACAAAACCCGTCCCTCGTGGACTTTATCTTCCTTAAATCTGTTGAATTTTTACTCTTATGGTCAACAACTCCTCTTGCAGTGCTAGCGACCACGGTTGTCTGTCGTTCAAGTGCGCTCTTACTCTTATGATAATGATCGTCCCGACCGGGGTCAAAATATATGGCGTGCGGACTTTCAAGCAATAACAACCAACGTTGCAGAATGGCGTTGTATCCTTTTGGAAACTGACAATATCTAGGCAGCTTTGGACAAAATTAAGTTCTACTTACATGAGCTCTCCCTCACACACCACTTTCTGGGACGAAGAAAACTAGGACGAAACCACCCCTGTTTCCCGCAAACAATCTAACTGACGTACCAGATGTTGGCGAACTTATTTATCTGCTCGTTCCTCACGCACCTAAAGGCTTTACCGCGGGAAAGACATTCGCCTGACTAGTCGCATTGTAAACTTGCTCTCCTCTGTCACAGAGTTTCAAGTCTTGCTCTTCACCTAGCGCAGTCATCATCATCATTCGAATCGGATTAACTCCCCGAGTTCAGTGAGCACATTTTTACGGAATTATTTCCTACGGAAAGTGATTTGTGCTACACAATTTGTTTTAGCGCGCTTCCTGCTTCTATCCAGACGCGCCACTCTGTTGTTTTTGACAGTTTTCACTGCTGTGACACTGTGGCCGTTAAGGATTCTCCGCGCTATCTGGTAGTTCTAGAATTACATTCATAGGATCATTGCTAACGAAGCTACGACTCAATCTGTGGTTTCACTTGCATTCGCTCATTGTCGGCACTTCTCGTTGTAATCCACTCACTACAAGCCACTTCCAACGGTTTTGTCCTACAGGAATCAGTGTGGATCAACAAACTAGCCAAACCCCGTATACGTGTGTCCTCGTCTTGCACTCTTGCCCACGCTAACCGACGTCGAGAGTGCAACTGGGACAAAGAACGCGAGCGTCACTCGCCTTCTACCACACCTGACTAGATAAGGGAAGCGTTGGTTTGCAACAACGGCCCTCAGTGGAATAGATTCTACCTAATCTCAAATCTGGTAAACAGGAAGGTACGAGCCCAGTTAAACCAGACAATATTTGTGAGTTTTACGGCCTTCCTTTCCACTCCCTCTGTGCTGATTTTAGTCAACTGCAATACAAGAGACAAATCAAACTGACTGATTCGCTCTGGTTTTGCCAAACATGCAGAGCACTCCCAATAGTCAAATGTAGAATATCGTTCGTGAAAAGGTGTGAAAAACTGACTGAAATAGTCCAACAGTTGGTGAGCTTCAGGGCTTAGCTATTAGAGTCTACAGCAAACTCCTCAGCTCTCTGTTTCTATCTCGAAACCTAAAGTCAGGCTTGCTAACATCCTGACGCCACCTACTCCGACAATTATTAAGCCTTTCAGTAAGCAAGCCACATCCGGCATGACTGCTAGTAACTCCTCCCTAGATGACATATCTCACTAGTAGGTCCCAACACCGACACGGACAGTCCAGAGCCGGGTAACATATGCATCGATCGCCGCGATAAAACGCCTAAATATACCCTCGTACGTTCATTTTCTGGACGAAGCACGAGCGATGCGACGTCGTTTTCACAACGTCCTGTAGTGCCCCTCAAGCAATCCTAGTTACCAGCCACAAGACTCAAATCGATGTTCGCTAAACAGAACCACATTGCGTTAACGGTCTTGTGCATTGACGTTCCTGAGTCCAACTCTGGCCCAATAAAGGGCAAGTTGGTAGATGATCATAACCAGTGGCATTCCATCCACGATGCTGTTGGTATGCGGGTTAAGCCAACTGGGCTAAGACGCGTAGCGCGTCACCCAAATTCACTGCACTACAGCGAGCCCCGATTTCTTCTAGTAACCTTTAAGGAGGCGAGCAACAAAACTCTCTAGCGTTTCCGATGATTCCTGTGTAAGTCGGCCGAATTTGAGGCGAGGCATGAAGGTTTGTACGCTGTTCCCTTGACATGTCCAGCACCTCTAGTGCTTTCCTTAAGGTATCTTGAGACTGGAGCTCCACAGCATCAAATTGACGTTGTCCCTCATCACCGAGTAGGTGTCTGAGAAGCATCAGTTGCTGGCCTTCAGTGTACTTAGAAGCCGCAGGTAATAGGTCAAGCTAGTTTGTAAACGAAGCTTTCCACTGGTCCCATGCAATTTCGGTAGGACGTAAGGTCGGATCAGACCAGTAAACTGTAGGAAGTGTAATTCCATGGCGTAGGTTCGTAAGTCGCGACTCCAGTGTCGTGTACGAAAGGCCAAGTGAACTAGCCGAAGTAAGATGGTCACTCCTGTAAACGAACTACTGTAATCTGACGAATGTCTAACTAGGTGAGTAAATTAAAGTGTCGCAAGGAGAAGGATGAACCACTAGGGAAGCAGAGAATTAGACGCTTTGTGCGTGTGTCGGGTTGTGTGCAGGTGTCTGTTTAGACTAGCCGTCAAGCATGCTGACAGAATACACAATATCCTTGACTGCTTAGATCACTGAAATGGGAGTAGTCTAAAAACAACGATATATCGCAAGTCGATGGACACAGATGGTGTACACCACTATAGTTCTGGTCACCCAATGAATGTGTGTGCTGCAACCGCCTCATCTCTGTTCCACAGAGCACAGAGAAAGAGGATAGGAAGGCCCCCGGAAAGAAGCAATGAACCAATTGCTTAGTAGTGGATAACCGAAGCGGTTAGTGAAACGCCAATTGCAGCGAAGTTTAAATCCTCACCCACGGCGTACTACGGAGTGGATTGGGACGATAGGCACTCCTAATAAATTTGGAACATCGGAGGCCATTTGGAAGGTCCTAAATAAAGAAATCACTAGGGCAATTCACCAGAAATCCACACGCTCCGCCCTACACTACTGCATTTAAAAGACCCACTTTCCGCAGATAGGACAACCAATTGCGTATACAAAATTAGTTGCAAAGACTGCGCACACGTATATATCATCCAAACCGCGACAGAACTACGCACAAGGATAGCAGAACACAAGGGACGCATAACACGGCCACCGAGAAACGAGCTTGAATGTATGGCTCTACTAAGGAGCTCGGCAGTAGCGAAATATGCGATAGATACAGTGCATGAGATCGACTTGGATAACGTCAAAATCGTTAGAATGGGGTTGCGATCTACTTCCCAGAGGCTGACTGCTGAGACAGTTGAGAGCAGCAAAGTGAACAGCTGCGTGAACAGAATGGACGGGGCAGAGATTTCGAGCGTGGAGCGAGCTGTGTTCATCCGACCAGTCTGAGGAGCGCCGGTGGACGGATCCAGGGCAGAGAATGAACATCACATCTTACCCGCACCCATCGTTAACACGGCTTATGTGTGTGACCTTGTAACGCGGACCACTTGTGACCGTTCCATGCAGTATTTGGAGGATGCGTTGACCTTCTGCCTACATCCGATTCGTCGCGATTGTCATCCCAGCTCGTTGTAAGTGCTATACCAATCCTCGACTGGTTCCGTCGGCCTGAGGAAGTTTTTGTGTCGAAAGCGGAACGTTGCCCAAAAAGTATACCAACCGGTTGGTTTAAACCTTTATGTAATCCTGAGTTCTCGATCAGTTCTAAGTATTTTCCAAGGGCTTGACCTACTCTAATCCAGTGTGCTGGCATAAATAGTTTTGTTCTTTTGTCTGTTCGAAGACATCGAAATACATTCGGACAATTCACAATGGAGAAGGTGACTGGCATCCGTGAGTAGTTTGGACGTCAGTTATTCGCAGGAGCGAACATGTTTGGACACAACGAGTTCACTAAACTTTGGCATGGAAATTCAGCTGTATCGAGCAAAAAGCCTCAGCAATCTGTTTATCCCTTTGGATTGCCCGTTTAATAACCCGGGAAATATCACAAGTAAGCAATACGTCCAGTGCGGTAGTACGCAAGCTGTGACAAATCGTAAATCAAGTAACGGGGCAAGGATTATGATCGAATTAGGGAGCCTTAGAATGTTAGTTTCCTGAGTTTAGTGAATGCTTGCATTAAGTGAGGTAACCATGTAAAATCCCGATTCAGTGTAACTCTGAGATATTTCGTAATGTACAGGTCTTTTGATTGACAGTCAACACTAAGGTATGGGATGTGCATCAGGAGCTGTTGATAACGATTTTCCTTGGACAGCGAGAAAATAACATCCTCATACTTTGATGCGGTGAGTGAAAGACAGCGGGATTTGGACCAGGAGGTGAGGTTGTCCAGGAAGCATTGCAAGTTGGCCGATGATTCTGTTGTATGAGTATGCACATCAAGTATCACGTCATCAGCATACATCAGCAGCATGACTTCCTTTAGAGCGGGAATGGAGTTATTATTTGCAGAAAATAGGAATGGGACCAAAATAGCTTTTTGAAAAAGACCTGAATTTGTGGTAATGGAGGAAGAGCTTTTTCCCCTAATCCAAGTAAATTGCGTAGGGTTGGCAAAGTGGTCTGCAAGAAAAAGTACTAATGAAGATTGAACTCCGGAAAGTAGCAGATCTTGTAACAACAGCTCGTGATTTACATAGCCAAAAGCATTGCTTTAATCTGGGAAGCAGATCGGTGTGAGTTCTTTTACTATCGAATGATGAAAGCACGGAGTGGCTGGCTAGCCGAGCAAATTCCACATGATGCCAGCTGGGTGTTTCGAGTTCATCCTGTTCCGGCAAATGGTTCGGATGCAGTGTTCCAGGACGTGGTGGGTATTTGCCTGGCAAACGTTCTCCCTATAAAAAGCCACAAATATCCTTTTAACAACACTGTGACGTGGCGGATATGATTCGCCACTAAATAATGTCACTGCCTCCGCTTTTCCGGAGGACCACACCCTACTCAAGAAAGTCAGCCACTTCGAAAATATTATTTGATCCCTTACTACAGTGGCGAATTTAACCGAACACAATCACAACTTCAGCATAACAGTAACAAATTCATTAAATATGATTACTCACCCAAACACTTATATATATGCACACAGCCTAACTCCAGTAGGTACTGGTTAAATTGTAACATTCGTGTTCAAAGACTGACCACGCGTACCTGTATTACTGTGCTCATGCATTTTTCGGTGTGTCCCGCACTGTCGAGAATAAAACATTTATTTATTTTTACATTCCTTTAAAAGACGGGTTAATGCCTTCAAAATGGACCTTGAACTGAGATACGCGACCTGAAACGGGTCGCTTGAGTGGGTTTGGACACGCATTCCTTCGAGTATGCTTCCTTCAAATGTCATCAAGAGAATAGTAAAGGAAGAATTCACTTCTTTCCTCTTATTGCACAGTCTTCTTCCACCTTCACTACATGGCTTTTTAAAGCCTCCTTCGGGCATAACTTGCCAAATTTCTTTCTTAAATAATCTCACCGCAGTGATTGACTCTGATCTTCAATAAATTTTCGTATATCTTGACAAGCAGAAAGTGTTTGATCGAGTCCCGCCCATAAGGTTAGCATCGAAAATGCGTAGTTTTGGCATATCAAATTCGCTTCTTTCTTGGTTTAAATCCTATCTAACAGAACGCTGCCGGACGGTCAACATAAATGCATTCATGTATACGCCCCAATATGTTACAAGTGGCGTTGTTCAAGGCAGCCCTTAAGTCTTCGTCTTTTCTTATTGTACATAAAAGATCTTATACTTGTCCAACGCTACGGAAGCTTATACTTGTTTGCAGATGATTTGAAGATGGTGTTTTAGTTCCATTCACCCCAATACATAACTGAGGTAGCAAATATTACATGTGATCTACAAACCATAGAGGGTTGGGCTGCAAAGTGGCAGATGCACTTCTCCACATCAAAATGCAATGTCACGAATTATGGATGCGATATTAAGGCAGGATTCTTTCTACTTCATGACGATCCCATTCCATTGTGCTCTTCTGTCAGAGATTTAGGATTAAGGTACTCCAGCTCCCCTAAATATCAGCGAACATGCGAACTATGTTGGCACTAAGGCAATGCAAATATCGGAACATATTGGGCAGTTACTAACGCTGAAACAGACAAGGCTCATGACATGTAAAATCAAGGTAAGACCCTTGTTAGAATAGTGTTGCTTTAGGTTCAGTAATTTAGGTAGGGCATAGGATAGGCTATAGAATAAGTTCAACGCGCCTTCACCAAACTCATCTTTGGTTACTCCAAACTTGTACCTTTAAAAAACAGGTGTAATGAATTAAAAGTTTAGCCTTTATGGCTGCGTAGATTACATTTAAATCTTCGTTTCCTTCACAAACTTGTGTGGCATAACGTGTATAGTGAACACCGCTCTGTGTAATTTCGGTTGAAAACCAGATGTGAAATCCGCTACACCGAATGTATGCTTGTAGTACCTCCATTCAAGACCACAATCAGATAAAACTTATACGGTTCAGCCTGATATAGAATAAGCTAATTAGCTGTATAAGGTGTACAAAAAGCTTGAGCGTATTCAACAAAATCATTGGCAACTTTCTGACACCAGAAAAAGTGAAACAGATGTTACATTTGCAAATGAACGACGATAGATTGTTTGAAGAAAGACCAGGTCATATTTGAACCAAAAAGACCACGATAGCCATTTGTTGAAGAAGATTATACGATCCCTGCGGTTTGTTTCCAATATCACTCGAAACCTGTTGTATGTTAACTTTCTGCACTCATCCGCACATCTCTTATTTCTTTTCCATGTTTCTACTGGGCGATCAATAACAGATGGTTTCTTTGTGGTCGATTGTATGGAATTAATAAATTAATTGTCTTCCAATACTGCTGGTTTCATTTGTTCGTCTTTTGAGATCAGTCGAAACCAATTGCAGCCACGTTATCAACTGCTTTTGAATTAACTTCACCGCTCTTTATTCCATACAAAGCCACATTATTAAATGCTTTTGAATTATCTTCACTGCCCCAGACGGCCGTTTCGCCCTATTGGGGCTCATCAGTGGTGCGCATCCTTCGGTCCTCTGCGGAGGATCGAACCCATGACTGCTAGTGGCTCTTGCCAACTAGCCAAAATCCTTCCATTCATAAGGAATATCTTCACTGCCCTTTATTCCATACAAATCCCTGGCCGAAATGCAAGAATTCTCGCTCCCGAATTTTCTATAGCACCAGGGCTTCCCATGAACCTGTGACTGAGTTATATGCAAAAGAAGTTATTAGTATTAAGCATTTTAATCCCTCATACTTTATATTCTTTCTTACTTCGTTGTTGGCCACGAGTGTGTTGATCTCTTCAGGTGACGAATTACATCCACCAAGCTAAAAAGAATAATACCCGTGGATGGCATACTGCCATTGACTCAGTGGCAAATAAGGAAAAAGTGTCATACTTGAATGATCCGCATGATGGAACGGGCTGCGATTTCAACGCCCATAATGCATGCATAAACAGCGCTAATAAAAGTCATTTGTAAAATAGGTGATGGCTTACATGTTATATTGCCACATCGGCACACAGCCAGTTGGAGTATGGAAGTGCGAGTGATACCCATCGAGGGAATACCCCGCATGGAAGCAGGTCCCCTTTGGACAGTTCCATAGATAAAAGTATTCCTTGACTTAAACTTTTGGCTAAATCTGCATCTGTTACTTTTCCTATTTTCCTAATCTCATTGATCCCTTCAAACTGCCAATCAATTCAAAAACCCATTTGGGATCTGTTGTAGAAAACACGCGCAATTAATTATTTTATGCGCTGGTTGTACGTACTGATCAGGCCACCCAATTAGACTGGGCCTCGCACCGCCAAGAAATAAACCGGTTATTTACTTTTTTATTAGTATACGTACTCGATGATTAACGGAGAAAAATTAAGAGAGGCCTTATTACTAGCTAATTAAGAACAGCTAATAGGAAGTTTATTTTAATTTTGCCCTGTATTTACTTAGACTTCCCAAAACCGTGTTCACAGATGAAGACCCAAGGTAGTTGAAAAGCACTTACTTCGAGAGCATTCGATATTCTGTCCTACTACTTGCAAGGTTGCGTCAGGGATGTTTCGATTTATCCGGTGTCCTATCGAATATACTGCTTACTGTTCCGTTGGTACACTGAGGAAAATAACCATCAGTATATTCTTGATCTGTTTACAATGCATAGTGATGCTATATATCCAACTTAAGTATCAGGAGAAAGCAATAAATAATGCAATTTTTCACACGACAAGGAGCTTTCAAAAACTAAGAATACACATTAGTGTCCATCCAAGGCATCATCTAAATAATTGTTCTTTCTGTGGAGTTGAGAGGTGATTTGGCTTTTAGAAGGTGGCGAAAAGCTGGTTGTTGGTAAATACAGTATTTGAACTAACATGTATACCAGACATCCGTCGTCCATTGGGTCTGGTTAAAGACCGCCAGATTGGCTTACACAGCCGACGTTATCTTTTCAACCCTGCTGGTTAGAATCGTGAGAAGTGAGGACCTGTCATCAGTCATACTTATTAAGCCTGTGAGTGCATGGCTGATTTCCATTTGTATTGCGAAGCGTCTTTTGTTCACGGGAGGAGTACGCATTCATGTACATTACGTGCGCCCGTTGCCTTAGTAAAGCATTCAATACAAACGAATATCAGAAAAATAAACAGCGTTTACTATCTGCGAAGCACTTACTAACATTGAACTTATCTACTGTGAGAAACAACGGCTGGCCCGCACCGACCTCATAAACAGGCTAATCAGTTTCGAAAGTCACACATAAAGACCCAAATCAACTTCACCTTAAATTAATCAATCCATGCAGGCAACCTTATTTTTGATTTTTACTTTACTCAATCTGCAACCTGTAAAAGGCGGAGGGTGCTTCAAGCCCAGCATCTTTAACTGCAAATTAAATGTACTGCCAAAAAATATGTTGCTATTGGCCAAATGGTAAGCTAGTGTTCATTGTATCTCGATTTGAAATATGATGGGTTGTATTCTGAATCCCGACACACAAAATCGGCTCGACAACACATCTGCATGATCATTTCACGTGTTTCTAAAAATGGGGTTGGGTGATGGGCCAAAATAGGAATATATTAGGCCTCAATCAACCAACTTTTCGCGTTGTGGTTGAGGTGTAAATGCTTGACTTAATCTGGACCTACTGTGTGTATCTGGGGGTCAGATTGTAACGTTGCAGTAGTGACTAGTACGCTTCGCATGGATATGCATGAACAAACTGATGATATTATCTCGACCGGTGACGAAGCATTTGTAACAATATTACCAGCCACAATGAACAGTTAGATTACCTTTTGAACAAACTACAACTGCACCGTTACTTTTTATAACAGACCTTCTATATCCCCACTATTCCAACAGGAGTGCAAGACCCAGTTCATTAAATCCACTCCACCGGCACAGAAGCAGTCATTCACTTACCAATCTGTGACGACTGAGGTAGACGGAGCAAGTTGAACCGAGAGAAGTCTACGTTCATCCTGCCTTTAATTTTAATCAAAACGAGTGGATTTGTATGACTCAGGTTTGAAAAATTTGGTTCAGTAGAAAAGTATATAAAGCTTCCGGTTCGGTTTATCTACTGTGAGCTCTATGGCCAAACGAACACGTTTATGCAACTCGTTAGCAGTGAGGTATGTGACAGTGGTTACTGTACGCACTCAAATAATTACTTCAAGCCAGGAATGCACTTTAGGCACCCATGGAGCGTGAACGCTCCACTTTAACGCACTGGTCGTCGAAATAATGAAAAGGAGTATAGTACACGCAATAGTAATGTAACGGCTGCGAGAACAAAAAGTTGACGTATACATGCATCTCTCAATGGCAATAAGCTACTAGTTATTACATGGAGGATTGCGTTCTGTCCAAGTAGAAATCTCGTTAGATTGGAAAAAGCAATGAACAGTAGGCTCACCTGTGGTCACACATTATTCTCTACTTTCATCCGGTCGAAGGGAATTTGCTACAGGAATTAGTATGAATATGCACAATGGTTTGCTGTAGTGTTCACTTCTGAATGCTACTGCCACAATCCGTTGTAATTTAAAATATCTACAGAGTAATTCCGAGGAAGCTACGGAAGAGTACGAAGTCCAGTATGATAGAATACAGGCAGTGGCGAACTGCAAAATCAGATTGTGGGAGCCGGAGTGTGATCACATACGAGAAACCCAAAACTACGATCTCCATAGTTTGGTGAAGCGACCATGACAATTCATGGCTCTGCAAGACTTCCGGATAAGCAGATAACACAGAAGAGCTGAAGACCTCATTGGCAATGTGTTGGTTCATGATAACTGACAGTAGATAGCTGTTTCGTGAAAAATATGGACGACCTTGTATTTGGAGTCAAATTGTAAGAACCAAAAGGGCGGACATGCTCGTAACGGCAAATATTGACAGTCGTACGAATCAATTCTGACCATGGGACGTTCCACCAACCTGCGCACTTTCCCGTAGAGGCCGCGCCCCGTACGCTGCTTTTGTGCCCAAACTTGGTGCACATATATATGTGGTTCTCAACTGCTCCTCTGCTGTTAGTCCGCTATCGTCCGGTTTTCTGATACGCTTAGGGTACGGATTATTTGCACAGTAGTACTTGTTTTGGTCCACTACTAAACGGCCGGGCCTTGATCACTGAGCGATTTCATTCAAACAACTTAGTAACTTGTTCGAGTGTAAGCTTAGTAGGTTCATGCCAAGTAGAATTTATTTCAATGTTTTGATAAGATAATTCCTTCGGGGACAGCAGAGTCAGAGGATGAGTGGTGACGTAACAGCTTCTTACAGAGCACCTGAAGCTGCGATTAGTGACGGGGACTGTTGCCGTCGAAGTGGATACCTTTGCGAATATATTCTTCAGCCAGTAGCTCGAGTAATAACAATTCACATCCGAAAGCATTGCAGTGGTCAAGAAATCAGGCATTTGTAGATTCGTTAATGCCGTTAAATAAAGTTGTTCAAATTTACTTGGCAGTCTACCGCATCCTATGTAGACCAATATGAAGTAGCCCTCCAATCTAAGTGTAGTAACGCAGTACCATTCTTAGACGTTTGGGCTATCCGACGATTGGACGAGTCGGTTCCCCAGTGGGTTCACAGAAATATAACCTTTGACTTGATATAAATTCATTTTGACAGGTTTTCTCCACACAGAAATGACTATTTATTTGATTCTTAACCAAAAGAACGAGAAGGATCTGTATCTAGGACACCTTCCCTGGTGTGGTGGACTACAGCAAGTATATTCAAGAGAAATGGTTATCAGGCGAAGCTTGATCTCAGGAAGATGTAGCATCAGTTGGGAAGAGGAGGATCTGTTGTTACTGTACAAGCAGACAAGAGAGAAACAAATGAAGGGAAAGGATCCTGATGAGTATTAAAACTATTAAGTAGCAAGATCATGATTAGGTTCCACCACAGCCAAGAGTCTGAGCATCAATGTAAAAGTAGGATTCCTATATAAAGGATTTCTTATTGCCTACAGCAAAGGACATGCACAACTTAACATAGCTGAACAGCGTAATAGCTTGAACAGTGACAAGCGCCGCCCTTGCCCATCTAGAGTGTTCAAACCACAAGATCGGGGAGAACGACGCGTATTATCTAATCCACCTGGTAACCAGACGCCACACATAAGAAGCCACATACCATCTACTGGCACCAATCTAAGCGACTCAGATGTATACGCAAAAGAACTTTGTCCAGGTACTCAGGGTACCCTGGTCACACATATTCCGAATGAGGTGAGGCACAGAACGCACTTGCCCTTAAACGCTTGAGGTCAATCACCTAGTTTGTGCATTTAGCACTTATTGGCTAATTAACTTGCGCTGTTGTTTGTGGTATTCGTCCATTATAACCACTAAAGGCGTAGTAACCTAACAAAGAACCATAGCACACCAGCCGGTTTGTTAACTCTTCTTCTGACTATTGGTGGTGGTCAAGTAGCGGGTTGGTCATGCACGAAAGCAAATTTCGTCGGCTCCTTCTTCCGGATGCGCAATAACCGAAGCATGCAGACAGCTGGACACTTAAAAATGAAGCCATTCGCTTTATATGCCTGTAATAAAGGCTTTCGCACAACTCAGTGGTTTTCTCGTTTCCTTCCTCACCCACGCGTTCCGACATGCCTGCCACAAAACTCCTATCAGCAATTTAGGCTAATCGTCATCTATATTTCGAATATCTGTGGTTTGTTTTCGTTGAAACCACTGGTTTCACTACGCCACGCCCTTGAAATGTTATCTCGTGCGGTGCAGAAAAACGCTAGCGCACAAATTCACCTAGGGATTGGACTGGAATCCTTGATGTCAAGTTGTAGTGTATTGTGACAAAACAAAATCATGGAAAAAAGACGTTGTCGTACACTGGTAGGGGAGAGAAATAGCCCGAGGCTACGTATGCATTTAATGAATAGCGAAAAATGAATGGACACGGCCAGAAAAGGAGCTTGACAAACTCCGTAGGATGACTAAAAGAACAAAAGTCGTGTATCATTTGTTTAAGCGTTTACCAAGTTAAATGCATTGCTGAATATCGACAGTAGAAAATGAGAACCGGATGTTCGCATACAAAACAACACGGGGCGTAGTGATAGTTGACGTATTGTGTGCGAAAATAAACATAAGAACGTTCACATAGGTGCTAATTCCTTGAGTCTTTGTTATTGCAGAACTCAGTCTCTCAGGAACAAGCGTCCACTCGGCAAAGTCAACTCAGTGAAAATTACAGCATGATTGACAAACCAATCTCCTCGAGCCAATTTATACGCTAGTAGCGACCTGGGGATTCACTTGTTTGTCTGGTTACGATATATAAGATATAATAAAAGTATTGTTTCATTTTGTACCTAGGCAACGCAGGAAGCTTGCCTGTTCGTACAGTGACTACGTGTGTTTGAGTTAACTAGACGAATCGCACTTGACGCGCTTCTGGCTTTCAGCCTCGAAAAGTGCTAGCGAGGTCTGCGTTGGCGACCATATCCTTCTGCTAGCTAGAACCATTTTATGGTGCCTCTAGCTAGCGGGATTGTAGTTTCAAAAATAAACGTCTATCTCGGCTATATATATATATATATATATATATATATTCATCCGACTATACCTTAAGGCGGGACAAACCTGAGTTTATAGCGACTGAGTGATTCCGCTATACGCTCACATCAGCAACTAACGATCCTTCTGCGTCGACGTGATTCCTCCTTTGACTGTTAAACAAACGGTGAATAACTCACCCGAATGTCGGTCAATCCGAGTTCAGTAATCGTATCGGTTACACCCGTCTCCCACTGGCCATCTGGCAGGCTCGGTTGGTCCATCTCTTTAATCTGGTATGACACTCCCATCATCTTGTAGAGGGGCCGCTTCCAAGAATGCCTCGGGGGAGCTCTTCGGAGCCAGCTGAGAGCGGATCGAGAAGGACGGCTAGCGACGAGCCTGGGCCCGGAACTACGGAGCGGGAATATGTGGACAGCGCAATAAATCAGACATATACGCCGCTAGCGCAGCCCACAGGACCGACGCCGAGCCGATTGACACAGTCCAGAACAAGCAAGTCGAGAGCTCTCGAACGACTCCTGGCCGATCCAAATCGGGTACAGAGAAGTGGAGATCGAGGCGAAAACAGGAAGGCGGGTCTTCCAAGTCAGAGCTCCCGAGGCGAAAGGACTGGCTCGTCTCTAACATCCGTACCTGTGTTGCGTTGTGGGACGGAAATCTAGTCGATATTCGATGGCGCGCGTGAGATCCTCGTGCCCATTTTCGGTATGCAATAAACGTCTACCCCTCCCCCCTGTCGTGTCGTTCTCGCTACAATCTGTCGTGATGAGCTACGGAGCCGATCGAAGACAGCAGAACAGCTACTGTGTCGTCAGCGCAACTCAGTGTCACCCGAAGAAGTCGAGGTTCACCGTAATGCACTGAGTTTCTTTGACGTGTGACCCGTCTCGGTATCGTGGGCTCAATTGCGGCACAAGTGGAATTTCACTGATTACCGTCGTCCACCAGCCTCCCCTTTGTTGTACTAGACTGCGATTCTGGAACGTTCGTGCAAACAACACTAAACGCACCGTGATTTCTTCTGTTGGCTACGGGTTAGAGAGTGTTAATGGATACCGTTTTAAACGGTTTAGTTGTTTGTGGAGGCTGCTTTCCCCTAATGTTGTTGGGTGCTGATAGCGGATTCAGGGGTGTTCTCCCCGGCATTTTCATGGAGGCAACCGCTGCGTACAATGCCCGGCTTTTCTCTGTGGTTGGTTAGCTCGGGCACGGAGCTGCCATCCTCATCACCGAGTTAATGTGGGTTGCATCACTGAAAGGAGTGGAAGTAGGCATGTCCGGTTCTTTTCCGCTTATGGAAGTGATATGAGTCAGAGGGCTTGGAGACAGGCTGCAGTGCGGTTGGAGCGTCTGCCTATATTCCTCGGTCTAGAGGCGGCGCTTGAGTTGACTGGTTGAGATATTAGCGTGACCATATTCACCTCCGGGTGTTCGGTCTCATTACTCACTAAATGCGC
Organism: Dicrocoelium dendriticum; assembly: GCA_944474145.2. Classification (NCBI taxonomy): domain Eukaryota; kingdom Metazoa; phylum Platyhelminthes; class Trematoda; order Plagiorchiida; family Dicrocoeliidae; genus Dicrocoelium; species Dicrocoelium dendriticum. The sequence continues at coordinate 134,176,682 of OX104063.1, forward strand.
GATTGCCTCAGTCAACCTATCGTACTTCTTCATGAGAATACATAAACAGTTGGCAACTGGAATGACTTGACATGTTGGACACTATTAAAATGCGTCAGCAACTTTGATTATCTGCCTGATTTCTCAGACGGAAACATCTAATGCCTTCAGAACATGTTATCTCCATCTTAAGGTGTTTACTGCAACTATCTGACGAACAAACGCAGCGTTGCATCATGTTTACGATGCGGGCTGTACTTCTGTTTTCACGTGTAGTTTGTGAGCGTCACTATAGCTCCCGGGGTCAGCACCGATGTCATGTTTGCCGTCGTCTCATTATGGTCGTCTACGCGCGTGTACGCATCTAGTGCGACGGATTGGTCGGCTGATAGATTGGTGTGAACGGCTTGCCAGCGAGATGGGAGTAAAGGCTCGATGTGCGTGAAGCTGGATGCAATGAGTGGTAAATAAGTGAGCACAAATGTTTTCCGTAGTCGCATTGGAAAGTACCGTATATGAGCCAATCTGGATTTGTTGGATGCTCTATCGAACGCAGTTGATTAAGTGACCAAAAGGCGATAAGTCCTGATAAATCTCCTCCGAAATCAATAAGGCGATGGAATAATTCTTAAGTTTGGCGATTCACTGGATAGTGATGGTCATTCCGAGTCTAATAAGTGGAACTTGGTCGGTATGTGATGAAATGAGTATGAAAAATCCACTCCAAAGTGGAACGAAAAGTGATTGCAGGAGTTTTGCACAGTTTTCCCCGAAACCGTTAGATATCCTTCCAGACCTTTTCCGATGAGGGAAAGAGCAAACAAAGAGGAATTGCGAGGTGCATAATAATCCATGATCCGGTGAGACTGCACTTAGAAAACAAACAAGATGTCAGAACTTCGGTTTTGCGTCCGACGCCTGCTATATAAATCTCAACGGGGCATTAGAAATGAGGATCATATTTGGACCCACTACCCTCTCGAAAGCATGGGAGTAATGAAACCGTAAAAGATCGGGTACTTCATTGGTTAGTCGCGTATACCCGTCAGTCGCAACCAGTGCAGGAATTCCGCATGGCACCATACGAAGGACATTAACGTGTCTGCAAAGAGTTTGTGGTTGGTGCAGAATCGCTTAATTAGATCCTTCAGATGCGTCAGCTTGTCCTCGCAGATCAAATTCACACAAAATTACGCTGAGCCACGTATGCAGTTCAGGCTTCGGTATTCGGGGTGTTTGTGAGCTCCCCATGCCAAGCCCCTCAAGGACATGCATCTACATGTTCTGCTGTTCATAGGTGACTTGGTTTTAAATTGGTGATTGAAAGATTTCTGCTCTGACGCATGCGCTACCCGTGTGCTAAACTTATTTGTGAACGTTTCCCAGGCTACTTCTGGGGCGTATTCCAGTTAAACAGGTTCAAGATGTCTTCTTGCGAAGTGCGGAGAACAAGTCGAAGTACGTGACAGCTTATAGTTTATCCTCCTTTTCCGGGTATTCTGCATAGCACCTATGTATACTGAATTTGTACTGTCTCACCGTAGCCAGCTCACGGTTAAACTTTTCACACCTACGCGACCCAGAACAGCGGTGCGTAAGGCGCGGAAACGATTTGCATTCCAGAGAGATGGTGAAATCATTCATGCTGACCTCTACTTGCTTGTGCTACCTACACAGTGTAAGTGCCCCCTAGGAGTTACCCTGTGCAATACGTCATTATTTTCTTCTTTGACACGCACTTTTGGTCAACGGAGGATGTTAATACTTGAGAAATGCTACAGAATTATGTCTATATGCTGTGTTTTCAAGGATACGGGTTCATAAGGGGAATGAAAATGACTCGCATTACAGCGGACTGTACTCAATCAGATCTCAAGTGCCTTGACTCACCCGCAGAATTAATCCCAGGATTCATTTATGTGCAGTGGAAGACAGGTTGAGGATCACACATATCTGAAGATATTCTGTCTTCCAACAAAGATTTAAAACAATTCGAGCTGCCCACTCCTCCAAACACCCTGCTACCCTATACAGTTAGGCATCCTGCATCGCTAAGCCACATTAGAAGGTTCGCTTATTTCAACCATCCCCGAAGCTGAGTTTACCCACTTTAATCCACCAGCAACAAACCGTGGCGCTTACACAACTCAAACAAATTCTCCCGATCTGGCTACGAAAGTCCCTTATTTAGCTCACCAACATCGGTTACATGAGTACCTAGCTCTCCATTACCAGTTATCTCACGATGACTGGAACTACTTAAATTTCTTGCAGCTCAAAGTTAACAGTTTCTCCGATGGACAATCTGAAACACCTCTCGGAATACCCATATACAACGCGAGCCCGTTGGAAAGGTGTATACTATTCAATCTATGTCATTACTTTTAAAATACATTTTAGTTGCCGTAAAAAAGCACACGGATGACGCCCCACACCTGAGTTTCCATGGTGATAACCACAACAGCATCCCTAAGCGTGGAAGCCCTAGACATGGATCTACATAAAAAGGTAAAGCAAAATCATCGGATCGGCTATTATAAATTAGCATTTACGTCACAAAGGGCTATTGGGTGTCTCGATATAAAAGTTGTATCGAACTTACCGACAGTACCTAGAAAGCGCTCTCAGGCATCGCACTGTGGTCCTCGTGAGACTAGAACTATACCTTTTCTTAGCTAATTGTATCCATAATGCTTTCAAATTCCTCCATAAGGAAATCATGTTCTTCCGCAGATTCTTCAAGACGATCCTCAACGCTTTAAAGTTGCATCCAGCGGCGGTCCATCGAGTGACCAAAGTGAAACCAGACAATATCATCTCACTCTGTGTACTCATCGGTTATAATATCGGTTTATTTGTGATTCGCCACTCCATGAGCAGCACGTGTATTTTAGGAGTGGTGGCGCCGTTGGATTCAAATTGAAAGCGTTAAGGATCGCCTTGAAAGATCTATGGAGGAACATGAATTCCTTACGGAGGAATTCGAAAGCTCTATGGATTCAATTGTTGTTAGCTGGCTTCCGTCTCAGGAGAAGATATACATCGCGTCTTCACACTCCTTCAGCAGTTTGAACTGCTCAGTACGCATCGATGGACCACTGCATTGGTTGGCGATACCTCTCAGTATCTCGCACTGTCTAAACAGCAAGTAAGAGAAGGCCCCTTCGCCCAGAAGCGAGTTAGGGACCAAAGGATGTTCTCTGCTAAATTATTCACTACAACTGAATTGGCTCAAGGGTGTCCCGTCAAACAAGTTAGCTTTAACTGTGAACGACGAGAGTGACTCTCTTTGTTACCCGATTGTACTCGACCGCGGGTTCATTTAGGTGAACTACCGACAGGCAACTCTGAAGCCAGACCGAGCTCTACAAATTGGAAGACGCGGAGTTAACCCTAGTTCCGTGCATCCTTGGCTAGCGAATGCAAGGTACCGTTCCAGCACTGGGTCGACACAACCCTAGTCCTCACAATTACTGGATGACCACTTGGACTGGCGGATCGCATGGCCTACCTGCGTAGCGATCTACCCCTGATGCAGAAGTTACGGTACGCCTTGGTAGCGTCTGTTGGGCTTTTTCAGGTGCCCTTCACTGCTGAGTAGATCGCATAGGTCATTCAAAACTTGCACAGGCTTAGAGACACTGTCAACACGCGGCAACTCAAACTGCAAAGGCTACTGCTGAGCACTCCACATCAACACCGCTATGATGTGCCAACTAAAACCATACATGGTACAACTCAAGTTCTCATTAAAGACACCATTGCAACCCATTCAAGCCGTTAGACTCCAAGTAGGTCCTACCCAATGGGGTTACACTGCGTGGCAACTCGTGTGTTGTACTGACATTCACCTTTCTCTATAGCTTACGCTGCCAAGATACTGTTATAAATATCAAGTTGCAGAAGACATATTAGCCTCTGGCTGAATAGATAAACGAACTCCTGCATTCAGCCAGTCTTCCTTTTTTGGGTCCCAAGTGCAGTCGCGGAGAGTTACGCCTTTCGTCTCGTTTCAGCTCCTGGCCTCTTAGGCTGTGCAGCTATAAATTCAATTGGATAGTCTGTGCGTGGGGTAGTGAAAATCTGCTACAGGGCTAGTACAGCCCTGCCAAACTCAACCGGAGTTCACCGAGGCCAGTACACTATAGGACCTGAACAACACGGTCGCTACGTAGAGACGTAAACTACTCAGTTCAGAGCGGACCTCTCTCCACGGAAAATGCCCAGTCACCTGCGCAGATCACAACGGAGTTGTCTTTAGTGAGAACGCGGCCAATGTATTCCGAAGTTTCCAATGAACTCACCCCGGTGTCACCATAGTATATATCCGGCTCTCCACAAGTCAACAGTCTGCCACCTAAGCTGAGTTCATGCCAATGCATTAGCAACCGAGCACGCTAAACAACTGTGAGGTGTCCAACGTCGCAATAGCATCGACCCCGCCCATCTCTGACCGGAGATAGGGCCGATACAAGGCGACTCATGTACCAATAAACGTACGCCTCTCATTATAGTCTATACATTTACCACCGTTTTTGTGAACTATAAATATAAAGGTGTGGAAAGCACGGTTGCCTTGGTTGAGTCAGTAAAAGCACCCTTACTATTGGCCATCTTCTTTCTGCGGGTCTCGGTATAGTTGTGCGGCGTTTACGCGTTCCGTCTGTCTTCTCAGTAACAAGTTCACGTTTGTCAGCTAACTCCACTAGCCCTTCCAATTTGCATCGTCTAGGCTCATCATCATCATCATCATTACACGTTAGCTGCAGGTGGAAAACACCTCAGCTATTGTGCCGCAATACAAAAGGCAAGAAAAGAAAAAACACAAAAAACAGTGGCACGCCCGCTGAGTCCCCAGTCACGGATGGACATCGTTCCGGAGAGCTAACAGCTGGCTGCCGTAAAAGAAAGTCATATTATGCCTAACGATTGAGATCGTGATTGGAGGGGGATGCTAAACAGGAGGGGGATGGACAAAGGAACTCACAACACAAACGCCATTGGGGCCGGCTCCTAGCCATATCAGCAAGTGTGTCCAGCCAAACGTGTTCACCGTCCTTAGGACCCCAGCCAGGCAGTCGGGATGCACCAACCGACGCCAACTTCGAAGTGAGGGTTTTCATTTCTCGCGACCAAGTCATCACTTGGCCTCCCCTCCTCCTCTTCCAACCGCACCCACAACGCGCAAACAATGCAAGTCGTGGGAGTCGGTGTGCTGGCATGCGCAAGACGTGGCCCAGCCATCGGAGCCTGGTGCGTGATATAATCGTGCTGAGCGGTTCACTCGCTCTTCCTGCACCAAATACGCGACGTAGAACACGCTCATTGCTCACGCGGTGTTCCCACCAGACATGAGCTAAGCTGCGAAGGCAGCGATGATCGAACGTGACGAGTCTCTTCATGTCTGTCGACCTGATGGGCCAGGTTTCACAGCCATATAGGAGAGTTGAACGGACGGCTGCGTTGTAAACTCTGCCCTTGAGGGCGAGAGTAATGTCGCGTCTGCGCCACAGGTGGCGGAGATTGGCAAAAGCACCTCGAGCTTTTGCTATACGGTTCGTAACCTCATCTTCAATCCCACGGGTGCTAATATAGCTGCCCAGGTACTTGAATTCCTGAACGACTTCTAGCAGATCACCACCAAGCGTTAGCGCAGGATTGGGTCCCTGCCAATCTTGGAGAAGTACTTTGCATTTTGATGGAGCAAAGCATAGCCCAAAACGACTGACAGCCAGTGCTAATCGGTTCAGTGCTGTTTGGCATGTTTGGGAGCCGTCACAGATTAGGGCAATATCGTCTGCATACTCCAAGTCAAGAAGTCGCTCACCAGGGAGTAGCTCCACACCTTCTAGGTCGTGTTCAGCGAACGCTGTTTCCATGACTTCATCAATAGCGAAGTTGAAGAGGAAAGGCGACAGCGGGCATCCTTGTCTCACACCGCTGGTGATACTGAAGGGTGGCGAGAGTTTGCCATAAACCCTCACCCTGCCCGAACTATGTGCGTACAGCGCTTTGATAATGTTTACATATTTATCAGGCACACCTTTGCTCAACAGACAGTCCCAAAGGGCACATCGATCGACTGAGTCGAAGGCACCTTTTATGTCAAGAAACACGACAACGGTGAGTCGCCAATAAACATGGCGGTGCTCCAACACTTGACGCAATGTGAAGATGTGGTCGATGCAGCCCCGACCTCGACGAAATCCGGCTTGCTCTTCACGAATTTGGCTTTCACGAGTGCCAGTCAGTCTGTGGAGAATGAGAGAGGCAAGCAATTTAGAGGCAATCGAAATCAGACTGATCCCTCTATGATTGCCACATACCAAACGGGAGCCTCCCTTGAAAATTGGGACAATGACGGAGCGGTTCCAGTCTGTCGGGACTGTCTCCTGCTCCCAAAGTTTTACTAGCAACTCGTGTAGATCACCTATTAGAGCAGGTCCACCGAACTTGAAGAGGGCTGGAGGAATAGTATCTGCTCCTGCGGCCTTATGCAATTTCAACAGCCTGATCTCACGTTCGACTTCTGCGCGTGAGGGCGGATCCAAGGAGACGGCCCAAGGAGAAGGGCGCTCAATGCCCGAAGAAAGTGATAACTCAGGTTGGTTAAATTGCATAGCAAAGTGTTCAGCCCAACGCTCCAAGCGTTTTGACAGGCTGTGGATCATCTGCCCACTCTCGTCGCGTATGGTCTCGCTAACACCAGGTCTCCTGCTGCCTGTTGCCCGTATCAGACGGTATAACTTACGATGATTACCAATGGCAGCGGCTGTTTCCATCTCAGATGCACGATGAGACCACCAGGTTTCGCGGTCCTTCTTTAGGCTAGCACGTAGTTTCGCCCTGAGATTTTTGCGAGATTCATTGTATTCGCTTCCAGCCGGAATACGTCGGCGAGCATCCATAAGTTCCAGAGACTGTGTAGAGACCCAATGTCCGGTTTTGCAATTTGTTTTGCCACATGAAGACATGCCTGCTAATAGCAACGCTTGACGAGTGTGCGACCAGTGATCTTCAACGGTGTTTAGTGGGCGCTTACTCAGCCCAGATGTCAGCGCATCTTGGTACACATTCAGAACATCTGGCTTCGCCAGCTGGCTGGTGTCAATCCGTTCACATCGACGTCGCGGACGTCCACCGAAACGCACCAGGAGGTCGGCACATACAAGTGCGTGGTCAGAGTCCACGCTCGTGCTCCAAATCGAGCGACAGTTTTGGACACAGCCTCTCCAGCGGTAACTGATCGCGATATGATCAATTTGCGTCCATGACTGGCCCGAGGCTGGTGGCCGCCAAGTCACACTTCTGCGAGTGCTGTGTCGAAAATTAGTGCTCGCGAGAAACAGGCGAGCATCTTCACACAGCTGGAGCAATCGCTCACCATTATCATTACGGGAGCCTACACCATGTTGGCCGCCCAGATGAAGCTCATCAGAGGACAATTTTCCGACTTGGGCGTTTAGATCGCCAGCCAGCACCACAGTATCCGTGCTTCTTCTGTAACGAAGGAGCTCGTGAAGTTGCTGGTAGAAATCATCTTTTACCGAATCAGTGCTACAGTTTGTAGGGGCGTAGGCCGCAATGACAAACAGGCACCGTTTGTCCCCGCGCGACTTTGAAGCACGGAACGAGCCAGCTAATCTAACGGCGCACATCCTACTGTTTACTGGGATCCAATCAAGCAGGGCAGCTTCAGCCCGGGGACTCAAAACAATGCCGACGCCGGCTTGACCGGCATTTGAAGCTGCATCATCGCCAGATAGGCGCAATGAGAATGTGCCGCCAGTGTCGCATGTGGGGGATCTCAGGGTAAGCACGGAGCTCGAATCTTGCAGGCGGGTTTCTGATAAACAGCAAATATCGATCGATAGGGTCTCTAGTGTGCGGGCAAGTGCTGCCTGTTGGCCAATCTGCAGCAAAGTGCGCACGTTGAGGCATGCCAATCTTAGCGAGACACGAGGACTCCAAAGGGAAACGGATGAACTGACGTTGTCCGCTTGGTTGAACATGGACTTATCGACTGGATTGGAGCGAGGCCCTGCGATTGTGTGTGATTTGAAATTAGAAGACAAGCGACTATTGAAGTAAGCTGGGGGAGGGCCAAGAATTGGGGGATTGAAAATGGGGGGATATAAGTAAAGTTGGAGCGGGACAATAAGGATGCAGAAGCGCAAGAAGGGGTATAAGAAGACGGGAAGGCCTGAGCAGTAGCATCCAAACCCCTATCCACCCTGCTCGATGCAGCAGATAGGGCGCCGTTTATTATCCTCTGCGACGGCCAGAGCATCAAGAAATTGTTGTAGGAAAGGTTCATTGTATTGCGTGGGCAGAATACTGTCAGGTTGCCCAGGCCTAGACAGGAGAACGATTAGGGTTCTCAATCAAAGCCTTTGGTTCAAAAACCTTACCGCAAGGCAGCGGGTTTTGGCACTGGACTACAGAGCCCGTTTTATGAAATGAGGAGCCACCCCCATTCCAACCCCCAACCTGGAGGACCAGGAGGCTGAGTTTGTCTGGCCTCTAACCATTGACCAATCTGGTATGAGTGGCTCTAAAGGTGCAAAAAAAAAGCACCACCCAGCATAGCTCAATGGATCTCTGAGGCACGCAAACCATCGCACCACGGTAAGGTCCAGCCTCATTGCGATGGCTACACTGCGTGGGAACCAACGAGAGTTCGTCCGTTCCGATCAGGACAGTCGTAATCTAACTAGGATGTTTATGACAAAACGTTGCATCCGTTTCGACTAGGAGAGTCCAGACAGATAGGACAATATAACATTCACTTATAGTGGAAGTGGGATACATACTAATAGAGTGATGTAGTGTGCAAGGCCGCAGCGCTGACTTCCTTACTGGGAGAATCGGAAATGGCTTGGTCACTGGAAATCTCAAGTGGTCCTTGCTTTAAACACGGATACATGTGAAGTGCAGCTCATACCTGGTGAGAGCGCCGAAGCTCTTCATTTGGTGCATGACAAAGAATACTCTGATGCAACACTGCGCCATATAGGGGGGCACTTGAACCTTCCGACTTGGTTTGGCCATGTCTTTTAAATGGCATTCGGTCGCCTACCGAGATGTAGGTTATTTTCTCACGCGTACCCCTATGGAACGCAATCCCGATCACTGCACAGCAATGGAGTCAAGGATAGCAGGCGTTAAGCCCACGGCAACATGGTGGCTATCGCTGTTACCAATGGCCCGGAGACACAAAACGGGCGACCACGGGTTCCAGCGGAGACGTGCATCATTAGTGAATTGTAGGAGGAGGAAAGCGCTGTCAGTGCAGTTCCGGATGTGACAACTACCCGATCGAGATGAATCGAAATAAAAATAGTTAAAACCTCTGGTATCCTTTTCTGATCCGTAGAAAACAGTCACCTCGTAATGTCAGGCCGGCCGGTGACCGAGATCCAAGCCTGGCCTGTAATCCATAATGGTTATGGTGTGCGCCTGTGTGAATGCCACGACGTTGCTGAATTTCTAATCCGCATGAAACTATTGGTGTGCGCGTGGCAGTATAGCGTTGATACGATGCACCGGTGCGCTGCCGATGCTATTTTTCCTGCTACTAACAACATACCTGGAAATAATATGACCTCAAGGGCCCAATATCGACTTAATTGAATGCAGAGAGGCAGAAATGTTGTGTAGGAATGCAGCTGAAGTTTGAGTGAACGCCATGAACAGTGCAGGCAAGGGAGCTAAGTATAATGGTTACCTGAGAGCCAAGCGAGACAACCAAGATAAATGCATTTCGAATTTGTTACACATAAGGGAAAGAAGTAGACCATGGGCGGCATAACAAACGTTTAAATCAAACGAAGTAATATGTACAGGGAAAAAGGTATCCAAACGAGCGAAAAAACATTGTGCGTTCAAAAGTGACTAAGCGCGTAGGAACGGTTTGCACTTCGCGATATGCTTGTCTAACTGATCCCAAATCTGTTGAAAGTTGGCTTTATCCAAATGACGACGCTGGTCCAGATTAATCACGCGAACGTTCCATTTGGCAACATTTGCGTCCAAAGGCATGCTGGTGTATTTCAAGTGAAATCCTTTGACTGAGGAAAAAATGAAACAAGAAAGAACAACGTACAAATTGTAATTGGAGTCAGATGAAAGTTTGGCTTTCATGGATGTTCGGATGTCACGTCAATCGGATGGCTCGCTGCAGCAGAGAATCCACAGGAAAGCAAAACGGCTTTGTGCGCATTCCACAAAAACAGAACGTAGTCTAATGTATTGTCGGAACAGTGATGAAAATATGCTTCGAGTACACAATCGAAGTAGAGTGCACCATACTGAGAAATGTGTCCCTTATTGACGGTTATTTCGAGGCGATCATTGACAGGAATATGTGAACTGATGGTGTAGTTAGCAAAACACCTACAGTGGGAAATAAGCCCATATACTTTGCTATTGAAGAGAAACAACAGTTTCGAACACTTCACTTCCACGCGCATGCTACACTTCTAGCTGAAGGACAAACTCTCTGTGGATGTCACCTCTTTCTGTAGGCACCAATTTACCCGTTGCTAGATGACAAGTTAGATAGGTCGTATGACGAGGCGTTTATATGAATGCGTCCACTAGCATCACCCAGCGTGGCTAAGCCGAGAAATGAACAAGACATAGACCACCACAATAGTCTCATACCCAGTCCAAACGAATCATCTCGTCGTTATCTTTAATGCTTTTTACCCGATCAATCGTGTAAGGGGTCCAGTCCAAACTTACCAGATGTCGAGTCCCTACATTTGCGGATGCAATCGTGATTCCTCTCAACAACCCCCATCGTGTGGACATAAACAGTTCGCTAAGGCTTTGGCCTTACCGTGATCAGCTGTCGTCCGGGCAGGTTCCACTTAAACAAATCACATCCACTATAGTCATTTTGACACCTCTATTTTCTAGTTACTCAATCCATCCTTTCATTTCTTACCTATAGAAATGTGTTGTATATGACCTGACGATGAATCACCGAAAACGAGATTGTTGGTTAGACTGCATAAAATGCTCACCTGATGTCAAACTAAGCTAAGAGAGAGTGGGAAATGTGTCGCACATATGCACGCAGTTTACAATCCTCCTAAAGGTTAAAGTTGCACAGAAAACGGATTCACCACCGCGTGATAGAAGCAGATGATCTCAAAGGTGAAAAAGAGCAGCGCAGACAGCGGTAATCGCGAACGCGCGGGCTCTAGTGCAACGGGAACTCTGAGTGATCGCATACGCGGAATAAACCAAATAGTAAAGGTTGAGTTTTGGAGAATCCGCTGTGTATTTAGGTTGCGACACGAAATCTCAATTTGGGTCGCGGTTTAGTTTGAAGTAAACATTCGACATCTCGACCACTGAGAGCGCATCCGAAGCGGAGTTTTGGTATTGCGCTCCACAACCGACGGATTTGTTCTCGTTTGGGCTCCATGGCACTGACATGGTAACTACGGACGATAACAAAGAATGCACAAGAGGTTAAAAATACGGGGATAATCGCAACAAACGGACAGCAGATAGAGAATGAAATTAGGAAGGTCACTGAATCTTGAGATGTAGCAGACAACCAGATATGGCTTAGGAAGGAGAATCAACAAAGCTACTGTTAAGGCAGTTATTCACTAATCAGATGGTCATTTTGAAATACTCGTTGTGTGAATGGATCGCGACGCGCAATCTCTATGCAGATCGCGATTCACATCGAAGTGAACCTTGGTCAGTGCGATCACGGGGACCATAGACGAAGCGGATGGAAATTGGGCGTTGCTCGAACGAAAACACTGCACATAACGACGTGTTTGAATCTCACCGGGTGGAAATAGCAGACCTCGAACCCGCAACTATTGAAATAGTGGCTGAAATCACTACCCCTTTGGCTTGCAGGTCCCGACGAGCAATACTTTGTCACAACAGTTATTCTCTAGTTGCTAAGAAAACTACATGTGAAGTAGACACACGTCTGGTGTTCACAGCTCCCAGCACTGTGCTTCACCACCGATTTCATGCGTGTTTTCATTCGTTCGGGTGAACACAGTGTGAAAAGAAACTCGGGAATCCGAGACCTGGTTGAGTATCGGTAAAAGCGTTAACCGGGAGGCACCACATCCCACAGATTCAAATTCACTGCAATGTTCAGTCTAAATGGCGTAGAAGATGCATGAGAAGTGCCACTCAGTGTGTTTCACAGTGAGTCGGATGGGAAGCCAAGCCATCGCAACGCGTTAAAGAACGGCTTTGTCGTGGAAAGGCAGAAAGATGCACTGAGATACATGATATAGAGAAGTGAGAGGTACTGCCCATTCCTAGCAGCCTACGTCGAGATGTATCGTCCCCAAATTTTAACCATAACGTATGTATTGCAAAGCAATGGATACAAGATTAAGTTCAGCGAAGTTAACACACCTAGCTAGAGTTGCAATCTAAAACCCGCTTATGGCACAAAGCTCTACCTAGCCTTTAACCTCAGGGATTCAAGGTACTGAGTGTGCAACACGGCCAACTTATGTGGCAAATGTTTGATGGTTCTATCGGAGCACGAACGGTATGGTACGGTTCGGCAATTGGGAGGAAGGTGGTGAAATTGGTGGGGTGAAAACAGTCTACAGGTGAGCGATCGAACAAAAAGCAACACTAACCCAAAGAGAAGATGACGGCTGGATCTGATCCAATCGGCCATCCTTTGAATTGCCAGGTCTGTCCCTGAACAAAGACGGCTACCACGCGATTCCATTCATCCGGCTGTAGTTTGCTTGGTTGGTCGATCACGCGATATGGAACACTTCGACCGTCTGGTTTCTGACGATGAATCAAAATTTCGTTCTCCCTACGTACTCCTGCGGCTTGCTTCTCTTGTGAAGTGACGAAGGACAGTTCCTGTAAACAATTGTGGAGAAAGATTTATAAAGCTATCGATAGAAGAAAGTCCAGATCATTATGTTAGTGAAGTTCCGGCATTCATTAGAGTTTGGGATCCCAACCACAACGTTCGAAATCAAGCAAAAAAGGTTAGAACTCGGCAAATCAGAGTTAAAGGACTGTGTGTGAAAAGCACTAGGCGTAAGGATTCCGGAAGAAAAACGATGCATTTAACATGAGAAAGGGAGGGATAGTTACGAAGCAGAGCATAACTCTAAGAGATATCCGAGGTTTGGAAGACAAAATGGGAAGAGAAACAGCAGTTATGCAATTGCAAGGCCAACAAGAGGAAGTATGATATCCTATCATAAGGTACGCGTGCGACGCTACCGATTCCCACAGACACCGGAAGTGGTGGCGTGGATTTCAGGGAGAAAAAATCCCACCAAGGAAGGATAAGAGTAACTGGATCGACGACAGTCAATAAATCACGGCTACCAAGACAAGCTGGTACCGAGAAGTAAAGACACTCGGTAAAGTGTACAAATGCGTTCAATGTACTCTCATCAGGGGCGGAAGTTAGCGCGACACTTGCAGGTCCATCTCAGTTCAGGTAAATAACTATGACCCAGGAATCGAGCTGTAGTAGATCCAGTTGCCACGACGCACATTGTCAGAATAACAGGAAATAACAACGATAAGCAAATGGGGTTGAATACAAAAAGGGTGTATAAAAACTGGAGTTAAGAAGGAAGTGCACTGAACTAATCAGGACGAGATGGAAATTAACAACCAGACGCAAGGGATTGAATGCAAGAACACCAGTGACTGCGTGAATGCGTTATGTCTGAAGGGGGGGTCTCCAACCCTTCCACGAAGACGGCACGCAATAGTCTGACGAAATCTGTCAATCTCTTCAAGCCCTTATGCACCGTTATGTACTGGCCATCACGAAATTTCGCCCACAGCATATAATGCGCGCTAAGGAGGTCGGTTGACGGGCACATTAAGGATATGACTTAGCCAAGGTAGGTAATTAAGATTCAGCTAACCCTCAAATGAGGCAGACCTCGGTATTGCTCACCCTGTGTGCCCATAAGATGTGAGCAATATTCCGTAAGCACCAGTGGTCAAACACGTCACAACGTTTAATGTCTTCAACGCAAACTGACCACATCTCTGATCCATACAGTAACACACGCCTTGTCGCAGAGTTATACACTCTACCTTTCACTGACAAACTGTTATTCCGTCATCTACATAGATGGAGGAGCCTCTGTAATACCACATGAGGCTTGCTGATACACGAAGTAACTTCCTCACTGATGTAAGCACCAGAGGTGAAAGATACCAAGGTAAGTGAACCGATCCAGCACTTCAAGTGGCTGTTCAAAAATAGCTAAAACCTGTGGCGTATCGTTCCTGTACTGCAACAATACTTCGCATTTTGAAAGTGCAAAGCATATGCCGAAGCGTACAGCACTAAGCATCCGTCTATCCTGCAATGTTTCATAGCCAATGCGTCGGAACCAAAGAGAGCTAAGTCGTTCGAACATTCAAGGTTTGTCAGTCGATCACATGGCAGAAACTCCACTCCGGAAGTCTGAAAGAACCGATTGGTTCGTGATCATTTCGGTCATAAAGTCGAGGACGAGAAGATACAAGATAACCTTGGTGAACTCCATTTGTCGTGGGGAATAAGTATCTGTAAGCAGAGGACGGAGTAACCAACCCATGGGAAATCAGCCGTGTGATGACAACATAAATAAAGTCAACAAATACATAGCACGCGAAGTGACAAAATAGGGACCGACAAAAGCTTACTTGTAGTACATCGCGCGCGTTGTACATTGTGATCAGACTTGTAGGCGCAGCCGGTATGATAATAATCGGAATTCGAGCGGAACGGGCTTTATACCTAGCAGCTAGACGAGCATCGGCTATTGAACGCAAGCCTCGATCTAAAGGAAAAGTTAGAAAACGACATTTGTAAGAAAAGCGCAACCCGAAAATGAAAATGAAGGACAGCGAACATTGCTCGAAAACCGTGGTAAATTGAAGGAAAGATTGAAAAATATACATCAGCAGCACATCCACTTCGTTCAGGTGTTTCGCGTCATGCAGCCGCAGTAGGCGGTAAGAGCGTCCGCAATACGCCGGTAAGCAGTGCTGACGCTTCGTTGCCGCGCAACCACCACCAGTCGCATGTGAGCTAAGGATACTGTGAGGGTCGCTCGGCTCGAACCCGAGCCTTAGGATTACAAGCGAGGTTTATGATCCTTCGAGCTACGAGCTGGCAATTGGCTGTAAAAGGGCTAATGTACTGCAACAGCACCCAAACCCATGCGGAAGCGGAGAATCATACAAGGGGAGTATAGACTTCAGGTCAAACACTTAAACGACATCATGGGGGCCAAGCGGAAAAGACATGGTAATGGGCTACAAAAATGCACTCACATGCGTCTGGGGTTGCACTTGGAGTCATAGGAACACCGGTACCTAAGCCTCGAGGATCTCTCGGTACCGGAGGGTCTTGTACCGGTAACGAAATTTCCGAACCAGCCGTAGACCGCAGAAAAGATTGTCTGCCACCTGTGGAAGGTGCGTCACCAGCCGGCCCAGGCGTACTGGACCCACCGCCTGTAACCATTGAAGCCAGTGCTTTGCCATGGTACGTGGCCATTGTGTCGATCCGGAAGCCAGCTGTTTCCTCTCTACCACTGGCAAAACGTTCTTGATCATAGCGGGAATAGTGCATTTGCGGATGAGGATGGTGCTGAGGAACAGCCGAATTCCCAACAGACATTCCTGGTTGACCGGTGCTGATTGCCATCGCTGAGCCCGTGTTCGTGTAGTTTGTCGAACCCGGAGCCGGCTTTGGATAAGAGGCACCAACCGCGAGCGGCTGCGGAAAGCCAGAAGCAAGTTGAGCAGCAATACTCTGGTATCCAAGTTTGTTCACTACTTGGGGATAGGAACCGCTGTCCTCTTTCAACTGAAAGCAAAAACATTCGAAGCGAGTAGCACGGATCAAAGCAATTAGACAGCAACCAATAAATCGGGAAAATAGTGGTGGAGTGTTGAATGTGGAATAGTAGTGGAATATTGAGAAATTGTGGCATATTAGCAACGTAGCTATGAATGAAATAATAACAGTGATGAATTCAAATTCCATTTTAATAGTGTTAGATTAAGTCTACCGTGGAGGAGCAAACTGCCCGTGATTCGGAACTTATCTTGGGCAGTGGTTACGCACCGACACAAAACAAAATGTGTTGTTGGAAAAAAGTAGGTGCCCGACTTACCACAAAACAGCCAGATACATGTAGCAGAACAGCATGCTACGAAAGTTACGCCCAACTGTGTTCTGCGATAGCCACACATGGTTTTTGTAACTTGAACATGTAAAAACCTACAACACTTCGAGTTCCGCTATCCTATGCAATACAACGTTCGTGTGCTCATTGTGTTCGGCGGTGTTCGCTTCTGTGCACTCAAGGCGCAATTATAGGAGACTGTTCGGTTCTAACTCTGGTAGTAGTAATCGATTCTGAAGACGTGGGTTGAATTCTAAACAACGAGGGGAAACCCCATTATCAAAAGGGCTAAGTCAAACGAGTACCTCAACAATTGGTGAAGATGGCTGGCCTCACCAAAGTTGGAGCAACAATCTCTGTTATACGGGCAAAAATGTGGTTAGCTTCAGTTTTCCATCGGAGCTAGTCTAGATTTAGATCTAGTAGCAACGCAAACAAAGTGGAAACGGCAACGACTGCGAAGTTGTGTGAGAGAGAGAGAGAGTGCGAAAATCCAACGAAGAGATCGAAAAACAAACAAAATATACTAGACAAACGGAAGGTCGAAGGCCAGAACAAAAAATGGTCTACCGAACGAGTCCTGTCACGTTGTGTTCAACAAATAATGTGAATGAACCCAGAATTTAAGTTCAGAAAGGTGAAATGCACTAACCAGAAGAAGTCCCAAATTGAGTTTTCTACATCCATATACGATTGTATCTAGTGAATAAACTGCACCATAAGAGAATGCAGCTTTGGCGTAGACAGCACGTAAAACGATAGAGTGGTGGGGAAACACGTGAGGAACATAACTAAGCCAACGTAGCCGGTTCAGCTTCATTTGAGAATCCAAAAGAGTACCAGATTATCCGTTGAAAAACTGCAACTAACCTGAAACATTAATAATCAGTAATGCACTGTGATTACCAGTACCAATGTCCGCGACGTGCACCGGTCGTATCGCTGGTTAGTGCGGCAATACTGCTTGCACTGTAAAGTTACCTACACAACCTCTGACCTATGGACTGTTGTCTTATCATTAACGCAGACGAACGTGGTTTCGAAAAGCCGCACTAGCCTGATTGGGGCACGTGAATGACCATAAGAGGCGACATGTAAAGCAAGCACACCCCAACCGGTTGTTCGATGGTGATGAGAACCAGTACTGCCCCAGCAGTAGCCCGGATGGCGAATGCATGAAACAGTTAGCGAAGCGTGTAGCCCTCCGAGCCAACCTAATTAGTATCGTAGCATGATCCAATCTCAAAGACGTCAACACATCAGTGTTTGCTAAGACCCCCTTTTAGTCCCTCTTTGGGTGCCGAATGTGATACTAACAAAGCACCACAATGAGCGAGAAAGAAGAATTTGATAAAAGTTAATATCATTGATAGTGGAATTTGGCATAATCTATCAGCATTTGTTGAGTTTACAGAAATTAATTTCTCGATCCCAGCTCTGAACTTGGAGCAAGTGCTGTTTTCTTTGTAACCTGATAGGAGTAGCTTTCATGGTTCCGCAAGTCAACAGCCGGTGTGGTTCATTGGGTCGAAGGTCTCATCACACTAGGCTGGGCGTATAGGACATTATCATTGCCACCTACCACTACTGTCGCAAGAGCCGAGTCGTCAGAATCAGTGTACTGCAAAAGAGGGTCACCAGACACAGGTGGATGTACCTCGGTATATATCGTCGTGATACGTCCATAAACAACAACACAGTAGACTGCACTGAAGTATACGAATTTATTGATTTTGATGCTGTCAAATAAAACTACTGATAGTCTTGCCACTAGCCGGTGGCTGAGTGTCTAAGGTTTGTGTAGAACAACCTCTACGTTGTGCTAACTGGGTGGTTCGGGTTCATCCAGTTCCAGCCAATGGTTCGGCTGAAGTGTTCCAGGACGTGTTGGGCTTTCGTCTGGCAAGCGTTCTCCCCATAAAAGGTCGTACATGCCTTTTGAACAACATTGCAACGTGGCGGATGTGACTCGTCACTAAATAACGTCACTGTTCCTTGCTTCATCTTGATGGAGCATGGTATTCCAGCAACGCAAAGCTGAAATTCTGGGGAGGATTGGGACCCTGTTTGGCAATCGCCTAAACGAAAGTCGTAGGAACTGTGCAATCAGTCACCAGCTCTTAATAGGCGCGATTCCCTGAATTCGCCCCGCTGCCTTGCAAGCAGATTGTTTGGCCAAAGGATCGGGGCGGTGTCCCCTAGGTCAACACCTTACTTCGGCTTGGGCAAGCGGGTAGTATCGTGCCCACTGTGTTGTGTTCGGTTTTCTTTTTAGGATAACTGTATCTTTCCATGATTTCTATGGATATTAATGGACCTATGAATATTCGTAGATTGCTACAAATAAAAATACATTACTTTGTCGACAAGTCGCTAGTTCGAACATGCGTTAGTGGAAGTGACTTTGTAATATTTTTAGATCGCATGCTGCTGCTGTTGCTGAAGGTATGGCAAAGAGATATCTGCACGAGGTATTGATACACGAAAGGCACCTTTTTAGGGTAGACATCTAATTTCGACGAGGGTAATATGATTGGCTTTGAGGTAAGTAGAAGTTAGCAACTAGCAACGCTCAGACGGTCTAAAAATACGCACTACAGAAAGAACGAT
>OX104063.1:134195947-134213526 GCA_944474145.2 Dicrocoelium dendriticum
ACGTCAGGGCTAAGTTATTCTTCTCGAATCGTGTATGGCGCAACTGAAATAAGTTGCCTTCGAACTAATGGATTAGTGGTAGACTGTGGTTGCCTTCACAGCAGGCCTAGACCTGTGCTGGCCGCGTATTTTTCCCGGAACTCATAATAATCCATTCAATTTATTCGCATTGATATCCGATGTTGACTCCGTTGTTAAAGCAAAGATTGCTCTCGTTTTATGCTTCATTTGTTTTTGCAGAGGCAAGGAAGAGGCGATCCAAAGTCGAAGTGCCGGGGCACTGTTCGCTTTACCGTACCAAAGCTAGACGCGCGTGATGTGAGAGTCCTGGTCCCCGTATGCGCGTTGACGATGGAATTAGGCAGGCAGTTCCAGTCGTTCATCGCATGAGTCGATAGGATAAAATCGGAGCGAAGCCGGAGTTTCCTAGGTTTATAAAGTTTCCAGGAGTGGCCCCGAATCGAACACTCAGTGTTAATCTGAAAGAAACCTTGGAGCTCGGTTCCCATCTTGCCTCGTGTAATGCGCCGAGCGTAGATCAGATCGCCTCAGCGACGCCGATATCCCAGGGAGAACATATTCAAGTGTTGGAGACGAATGTGATATGGCAGATGCCGGAACGCAAAGATGTGCTTAGAGCCGCGTCGCTGAACTTTCTCAAATAAGCCATGTTCAAGCTTTGGAAGTGGATGTACTGCGGGTAATCCTTATTCGAGGCTTGGACGCACATGGGAGGAAAATATAGGTCTGAAGTTCTCCGGCGTCAATGGTGAGAAGGCTTTTCAGAGAGAGCACAGTATTCTGTTAGCCACAACAACCTTCCTCAAAGTATCTTGGGTAGTTTTTAGATCACAGCATACAATAACACCAAGGTCGCTTTCCCGTTTCACCTTATTAAGCAAATAACCCCCAAGGTGGCAGATACTGTATGACTCACTAGCACCAATGGGGAATACAGAACATTTATCGCGATTTATAGGCAACTGACATTTAAGTGAGCAATTGTGCAGCAGATCCGGTGTATTCTGGAAGCGGTCAGCATCCTTAGCGCTAGTTACCTCCATCCATAACTTCAACTCGTCAGCATGGATCAAACATTCGGTCAGGAGAGTTGAAGTAAGGTCGTTAATGAATAATTTGAACAAATCTGGTCCGAGGACAGAGCCCTGAGGAAAGCCACTACTCATAAGGACGGAGAGTGAATACGTATCAGTGACCTTAACTCGCATAACTCGGTCTGAAAGGAAATCAGAGCTCTACGACAGAACCCTCCCAGAGACACCAATTGCTTGAAGTTTGAACAAAAGCCGCTCATGAGGAACTTTGTCAAAAGCTTTGCTGAAATCAAGGTAGATAACCGCCATACATTTGCCCGAATCTAATGAGTTCGCTCATTTCTCTCTGTCAACTAACAAATTAGTGGTACACGAGCTTGCCTTATGAAAGCCATGCTGAACAAAAGAAATCACACTCCGGTCGTCGAAGTAAAGGCTAAGAGCTCCCTTGAGAAGCCGTACCATAATTTTCCACATAACTGATGCTAGGCAAACGAGACGATACTTGACTAGGTGTTGGCGATTCCCTCCTTTAAATATGGGCTTGACAATGCCCAGCTTCCAGGCTGATGGAAGGCGTCCGGATTGAATAGAGCAGCGAAACACATGACAAGCTGGGGTTGCAATGTACTTAGCCACCGTCTTGAGAAACAGCGGGTGCAGGCCAGCAGGACCAGACGAGGTGTTTGGATCAAACTGAAGAAAGAATTGAGTAACAGTTTCCGTACGCATGTTGATTCCTTCATTGTAACCGTAGGTATCCAGTAGAGATAAATCGTCTTAATGATATGGCTTCAACAGCCACTGATACATTCTTTTCTAGAGCCAATATCTCTGATTAGCAGCAGCTAGTCACCATAGCTTCCACTTAACTTTGCGGATATCCGGAGCTAGCTCCCCTCTTACAATGTTCATTCTTTTGGATTGCTTGCGTCACAGCTCAGATGGTTTGTTGACCTATTATATGCCACCGTAGGATACACTAGTAACTGAAGGCGTAATCCGAACTCTATTGCTGGTCACTCTTCTCTCTCCTAGCGCACCGTTGTGTCGCTCGTCCTACTCGCAACAACTCTTCTTCATAGCAGCCAGTCATTGTTGGCTCCATGTAGTTTGCAAGGAGCCACTCCCTGACACTACAGCCCTCATTTGCTTCTGCCGTCTGCCTCGCCAAGCTTCGCACGCATGTTGATTCCTTCATTGTAACCGTAGGTATCCAGTAGAGATCAATCGTCTTAAAGATATGGCTTCAACAGCCACTGATACATTCTTTTCTGGAGCCAATATCTCTGATTAGCAGCAGATAGTCACCATAGCTTCCACTTAACTTTGCGGATATACGGAGCTAGCCCCTTCTTACAATGTTCATTCTTTTGGATTGCTTACGTCACAGCTCAGATAGTTTGTTGACCTATTATATGCCACCGTAGGATACACTAGTAACTGAAGGCGTAATCCGAACTCTATTGCTGGTCACTCTTCTCTCTCCTAGCGCACCGTTGTGTCGCTCATCCTACTCGCATCAACTCTTCTTCATAGCAGCCAGTCATTGTTGGCTCCATGTAGTTTGCAAGGAGCCACTCCCTGACACTACAGCCCTTATTTTCTTCTGCCGTCTGACTCGCCAAGCTTCGCACGCATGTTGATTCCTTCATTGTAACCGTAGGTATCCAGTAGAGATCAATCGTCTTAATGATATGGCTTTAACAGCCACTGATACATTCTTTTCTAGAGCCAATATCTCTGATTAGCAGCAGCTAGTCACCATAGCTTCCACTTAACTTTGCGGATATCCGGAGCTAGCTCCCTTCTTACAATGTTCATTCTTTTGGATTGCTTGCGTCACAGCTCAGATGGTTTGTTGACCTATTATATGCCACCGTAGGATACACTAGTAACTGAAGGCGTAATCCGAACTCTAGTGCTGGTCACTCTTCTCTCTCCTAGCGCGCCGTTGTGTCGCTCATCCTACTCGCATCAACTCTTCTTGATAGCAGCTAGTCATTGTTGGGTCCATGTAGCTTGCAGGATCCACTCGTTGATTTCCATCCTTCATTTTTCTCTGACGTTTTTCTCTCGAATCTTCACTCGCATTTTGATTTCTTCATTGAAATTGTAGGTATCCATTAGTGATCAATCGTCTTAATGATATGGCCTCAACAGCGACTGACATATTCTTTTCTAGAGCTAATATCTCTACCTAGCAAAAGCTTGTCACCGTAGCTTCCACTTAACTTTGCGGATATCCGGAGCTAGCTCCCTTCTTGCAATGTTCATTCTTTTGGATTGCTTGCGTCACAGCTCTGCTGGTCTGTTGACCTAGCACCTGAACTGTCACTTACCTTCATTGGCCTGTTGATACACTCAGCGACCCTATAGGCATACGCTAGTGACCAAGCGTCTGACTGCAATGGCTACATCCGGCCACTTGGTCTCTTCTATCGCCACCGGTCGGACGTCGTATATTCGGAATTTCTGTTCAGAAATAGATAGTGGCCATTGGCTCCATGCATATGCGATAATTGAATGCTTGTTAGGAGCCACTCCGTATCTCAATATCCTTTATTCCTCTAGAATTTCTGCATCCAATCCTTCCTCTGCCCTGCCACCAATTAATCTTTAGGACTCTCACGGCAACCTATTTATTTTCGCTTATTACGCGCTCCCTCTCGGATTACGTCAACTACTTGCTGTTCATAAACCTGACAATCACTACCATTATTCTAACTCTCTTTGCTCTATCCCTACGCAATTATTGGCTCCTACTAAACGGATACTTCGTACTTTACTTACCTGTACAACGATCTTGTATCAAGGCAGGCGTTAGCAATCCACCTATACGGCTAATGATTCCGGAGGATATTCAAAAGACATTTTCAGCATAATTATTGTTGCACAGTGTACATGCTTTTGTCTCAAGCACAAGTGTTGTAACTTAAGATATTAACAATTTTCAACTCCAAGCCTGTTCTTGCGGTCTTCCCTCGACTGTCCCTCACTTTCCCTTTTCTCTGAGGTCCGGGAGTTCTTGGAGATCTGGGGATTGGACTGAGGAACAGTTTTGGCCCAAGACGGACGCAACAACCCACATGGACTTACCTGGAGCATGGTAGAACTCCGAAAGGACCGAACTGCAATCACCATAACCCTTGTCCAGTATGGAGAAATGGACATATCCTCATACTCCCCAAAATTATACATCTGTAAAACCTGGACAGCGGAGAAGTTGAACTGTTGCTCACCTGGACATACAATAAGATGAATAATCACGAGGTCCCTCTCCTCCACCGATCTCAAAAATAATGGCGACCCCGATCAAATTACCTGTCCAACTAGCAGAGGAAATTGGGAGCCATTACTCTGCGAAAATCCGAAGGTAAAACCAGTCGTCAAGCGGCTTTGCCAGTTCAACATTAATGTTCAAACTACTTTACGGCAGTGTTGCAGGACGTGGTGGGTTTTCGCCTGGCAAGCGTTCTCCCTATAAAAAGCCACAAATGTCTGTTTAACAACACTGCGACGTGGCGGATGTGACTCGCCACTGAATAAAGTCACAGCCCACAACTACAAACTGGCAAGTCGACTAGACTAACATATCAACTCTTCCCGACTCTGTTTCAACTACACACACTTGAACCGAATGTATCGTCGTGATACACGTCGGTTTTTAAACCTTGATCATGCCTGCGTTGGTGTGTCTCTATGAAACTGAGAATAAATTATTTATTTATTTATTTACTGTTCTTTAGATGATCCAGCAAAGATGAGCACTGGAGTACTACGTCAGGAAACGGAGTTTCATTTGAAAAACGAATGAATACTGTTGAGCTAAGAGATCCGCTTGCGCAGCATCCTCCTGAAGTAAGGCAGCGTGTTCACTGGAATGCAGTGATGAAATGCTATTACCACCTTTGGTGCCCCTTTACAGATATGAGAAGAATATTTTGGGGAGCATCAGGACTGCACAGCCAACTGACGATCGTGGTTTTGACGATTCTTCCTAAGCGTTTTGTATTGCAAGTAGTCGGCCGTCGATTGTGTACACTTGAATCGACCCCATAATTTGAGGCCTTTATTCATCAGAGACCTCAACTGTTTGTCGATCCAAGGAGGACCTCTTGTTAGACCTCTACCTTTAGAAATAGGAACAACCTGGTTGATTAGCGACATCTTGTTGGAGTAAAAGTGAGTCCAATCATCCTCAACACAAAAAATGAGGAATGGTCCAGTCCATGTTAGAAGCAGCCTCCTGCAGACACTGTGCATCGGCTCGCCAGAAATTACGCCGGAAATCACCTTTGCCATGAACAGAAAACCAACGTACTCATTGGAATGGAATGGCACAGTGATCACTCGTGTCAACAGGTTGCATACTAACCAGGTCGGTGACACCTGAGGTCATCGGGGATAACACTAGATCAAGAATGTGAGCCGTTTGGCCTGAGGACAACCGCGTGGGTGAAAATACAGGCTGAGACAAGTTACAATCGAGAACGGTCTGAAGGAGAAGGGTATCAACCGAGTCTAAAAGGAAGATCACAATAAAACAGGTCCCAGTCAATGCCAGGTTCACTGAAGTCTCCAACAATTAAGCACTCCTTACCTTTGGCGTGCGATTTAAGTGTATCTAGCAAAAGTGCTTCTGAACTCAAGGGAGATCTATAGGCGACACCTACCAGGAGAGTTCTACACCTGTCATAAATACGACAACAGAGGATGACCCGCTCAAGTTCCATGAGACTGGAACGCTAGAAGAATCCCGTGTTTTCTTTCTTGAGCTGATCCTTGAGCCACGAATTGATGACGTGCTAAAAACGCGGGACGAATCACAAATTTGTGTGTCTTCCGTGCGCAGGGGCCATGTTAAATTTTTGGCATTGTTCCAATTTACCAAAGTAGCGCCGCCGATTATGGTGTGCATTAATAGAAATAATCTATATCTGAGACGTAGATTAGAGTTTCAAAGTTTGTACTTTATAACTTGTGACGTCGTAAAGTGTTACTTCATAATATCTGTTGCAGCTTGCACTTTACTTTTATCTTCGTGACCATCAAATCTATATAATGTAAAGTTTATTACTTTGGAAATTTTTATAAATTTATTACTTTAACTTCATTTGCAGTACATTCGCATTCACTGATGTACGGAAGCGCGTTGCCCATATTTCACTACCTGCTTTCCGCGAACGTAGCGGTCCCCCAGGTTTTCCCCATATTTGGAGTTTGCGCGTGTCGTTAGCCGAGCATTGCTTACCTTTCACAGTGCGTGCAATATGCGTGCGGTCGAGTGTTCCGAGGGCTTTCTTGTCCCTCGTGTATGTAGTTCGTAATAGACTTGGGCCCTGTAAGGGAAGACAAATACTTCGCAGATGGCTGGATGCTCATGTCACGACGACCAAGTAAGGGCCAACAGTAAGCCGTAAGTGAAGACAAGAGGAAGAAGCAACGTCCGTCCAACCGCGGCGCAACGATCTCCTTACTTTGGGGATCATTGCAAAGTCACGTTCGGACCTGCCACATTATCCCCCCTGTTGCCAGGCGCTGTCCTCTGCGCCTACGGCGGCCCTAGTCAGTCCCGACCTACTGCTGTGAAAAGCAGCGGATGCGTGCATTGTGTTTGGTCCGAGCGATCACCCGACAGGCAGTGTAGACCCAGCAAACTCAATAGCGATTCAAATGGCGACGAACCAGCTTCAGGTAATGCTGTCTGGAGCAGGCAGGGTCGCTGAATGTTTAACGCACGTTGGTCTAAAGTCTGCTAGTGTAAAAAGGAGGAGCAAGGTTTTCTAGTTTTGAGAAATTCCAAGACAAGTAGTGTGGTCAAACTAAGTTAATAATACTCTCAACCATTGGGATTCAGGAGCTATTGCCGGTAACTGACTGGGTACTGGTAGCACAAACGTTACAGTAAATGTATCAAGCTGGACAGAAACGGGACGATAGTCCGATTTCTTGATAAAGAATTAGTGGCCATTCAATAAACTTATTTTGACATTTGTTACTAACTAAATGTTTGGCATGCATTTTAAGTTATATTATTTGATCCCAACACATGTGGTTTAAATGCATTGGTAGCCCATTTTATTCGCAGTTTCGGTTTTGTAGCGTTGGTCCCTAGTGTAGTGTGTCACAGTATCACAGAATCAAGCCAACTGGTAAGTTGTCGCCGATCGTCGCTAGGTTGTGATCGTCGTTTCCTCACCTCTTTGAGTCCCATTTCATCTTCGGTGTTGTTGAAGTGGCCACCTGTGCTGGGTGCCTTCACGACATCCATCTAGTCGCCACGTCCGGTCCTCTAACGGCAGCTGTGACAGTACCGCCCAACCACGCCGTGCTTTCCGCCCCGAAACTGACTTGGTGGTTAGCCAGCCGCCTACGAAGTATCTTTTTACCTTTCAGCCTCTCGGTCTACTACGGCTCCTGAACACCCTGGACACGGAAGCACTCGGAACCCTAGACCGGACATATACTAAAACTACTGCCGCCTTGTTTTGCGCTACCGGTTAGCTCCGATGATACTCAGTTTCTCAGTCGCACCAGCCAGGTTTTTCAGTTATAGATTGTTGGATACATAGGTATTAATTTTCAGCTTGCTACGCCGAAAACGTTGTCAATTAACTGCAAAGCTTCTGTAGTGTAACACATTCGCTGTGAAGCCAAGAGACTGACCTCAGGATTCAGCTACGAGGAAGCCCCTATGTTTTACCCTACTAAACGACACACGGATAAGTGAATTTCTAACATGTGTGGCTTATGATTGCTCACGTAATGTAGTCAACTGGGAACGTTACCAACTACTGTGATGATAACAGGAACTCCAATCAAGTGGTGTATAACTTGATGAAGCTTCTTGTAATATCTCAGGAACCTGCGACATTTGTTTGTCAGTTGCTGGTGCTCGAGCAACCATGGTTGCCGTTGCTGACGAAAGGATTAAGGGAAGCTGATGCGAACTCCACGGAACTCTTGCCTAGGAAATGTCGCACCGGGGACCTACGATCACGTTGTCTACTGAGAGGCCTAAAGCGTGCATGCTTTGCTCTTGCGCTATCGGCAGATGGCACTGTGGCCGATCAATGGCGTATTGACGGATTTAAACCTTTTTAATATATCAAAGTAGCAGCGATGACCATTCTCGTGCCGTGTGCTCAAGCCAGTGGTCACCAAGCCCTGCCTTGTTGGTGTTAATGGCAGAAACGCGAAAACTAGTGATGTGGGCGATTATTTACACGACACTATTAATGCGACCCGTTCCTTGCAAAGCACCGCATTATTCCGCCTAAAAGCCGTTAGCTGTTCTAACCCTAGGCCCGCTTATGTGAAAGGCAAAAAGAACGTTCTGGTTTTTACGGCTGTGACAAATGCACCCAACGGGCTCAGTGGATGAGTCACAAGGTGCCATAATCACTTACGAATAGCACACAGCAGACTAACTCTTCCGTGCGAAGGAATGCCAGCCAACCTTCACCTTTCGGTGCTTTGAATGTATGTTTGGTTGAAGACTTTCCTTTGGGCTATATGCAATTAGTATGCTTGGGTGCGAAGCGTAAATTGTTCAAACACCGGCTTACGTCGTCAGTGAAGCGTGTAGTTCGGTTGCGAAGGGAGGGAGTGAGTTTAGCGAACGAACGCTTGTATGACTTCGGAGCTGCTTAGACAGTCGACTTTCCACGAACGCTTTGATCACTGGATGAATACTGCTAAAGGAAGTCAACCGGGTCGCGACGATTACTGCTGTACTCCGGAGCAGCGTGTTTAACCGTGGTGTTGTCGGCGGATTTCCATCAAAACGTTTTACAGCTCTCAATTGCTATTTATATAACGTGCTACACGCACCTTCACTCTGCCTTTTTGACGTCCCTATTTCTTTGATTGAGGTATCTCGGATAAGTATTTTGACCTTACGTACCAGTGAGATGCCGGGGAACGTCCACCCCTGGTTCATCTGCCCGCTGACGTACAGAAGATGGGCATTTTGGACAGCTTTGCAACAGTTTCCTTTGATTCCCGCTTGTGTTCCAGCAAGCGCATTATTCACAATTTCCTGCGTCGGTTGCTCAAATCTTGCGTCGTACGTCCGAAGAGGAACAGTTGCCTCCTTTTTTCAGCAACACAAACAAAAGTGACAATGTGGAAATGTGTACATATAAGGGTCACAAAGCCTTTCGTTTGCATGGCATTTTGTTTTCGCTGTGAAGCCCAATAACGTCCTCATCCTCGATGAGAAGCCCCGAGTGCATACCGATGTGGCTCTCATTGTGTCTGGGAACAAAGCCGAAACGTTAGGAATCTTCGTAGTTCTTTTACGCATAGCATGCATTCCTCAACTGCATGCATCTTCCATGCATTGCAATTGTCCGAAGACGTATGCAGCGTTTGCGCTTATCATCTTCTGTGCAAGTGCAGCGCACAAATTTCTTGTACGTTACTTATTGCCACGCAGTGGTGAGTTCTAGATATTGCCGCTTTCTTTTTCAGCGCTAATGGATTTTCATGGATGCAGCGTTGATTTACTTATTGACTCGGACAATTTATTGACCACTTTATACCTTTATTTTGGAAGGTGCGTACGTGCAAGTACCTTCGCGTGCGATACGCACTACTACGCAGCCGTGAAAAATCACGCTGCACCCGATGCAGATGAGGCTAACACTGTGGTGCCCATCATCGTTCGCACGAGTACACTTTTATCTTAACCCTCCTCGCTAGCCAGCTTCGAACATGCTCGTGAAATGGAACATCCATGAGAGCGCGGAAAGCTACCCTCCAAAGGCGATTCCGTTCCGACGGGACTTCCAGCTAAACGTCCAATATAAGAATGGATTTTGTCCTCGTTTCCCCACAGACCCCGGCCCGTCCGTTCTATTTCCCATGACGAACATGCCGCGTGTCCCACCAAACCAAAATGGCCTACTGCAGCAACCTACGCACTTGCTTCCACTCCTCACTTCCTTGGTGTTAGTCCCCCACGTTCCTGGCCAGCAATAAACAACCGGTAGGGTTGCGTTCCTACTGCACCTTAGTGAGCAGCAAGCTCATCGGTTATTATTGCTCCCTGTGCATCATCTAGAGGGAAGATACTACAGGAAATGAAGGCAGTTAAAAGTAAGACCTCACAGGCGCATTGCATTGCGCTCAGCTGTAATTTAGACGAATTATTCTTGATACGATCAGAACAGGTCGGCCATCGCCGTATGCCCGAGGTCATGTTTCTGATGCTCCAACGACAGCCCCATGGTCTGGCTCCGGGACCTTCTCGGTCATTTCTCTCTTTCAGTGAGCTTAAGAGTTGGGATGAACGGACGAAGGACCGAGATTTCAAAAACGGCCTCGTAAGTTGGTCTTACAATAGAAAGAGTTTCAGGTCAACCATTTGTCCTTCATGAAGGGGATAACATGCAACCCGTCGTCCGCGGTACCACGGCGCAGCTAGTGATAAGGTCAGCTGCCGCGGGTATCAATTACTCCGGCGCGGGACGTTCTTTTGCATTCAGACGGCCAACTCTGAACGATATTGTCTACAGTGTGTTGCAAACAGTAATCCATTAACTTTACACTGGCAGGTCAACTAGCGTCACAATTCTACATAGGATCGTTACACTGGGACTTCTACATCTGCATATACTGTTGTCGTTTTACATCCTACGATACGTTGACCTTTTCCTTCCTTGTGTGCGGGCTCTTCCATTACCTTTCAATGGATCATTCAGGATTCTCAATCTCTTATTAGCTGCGGTCCCGTATCTCATGACAGCCAACATATTGTTTCGCATTTTCAACATTGTACAGTTCCAATCATGGATATATGAACAATTTTCTACGTTACTGTTACAATTGCATTAAAATGTTTGTACCGTTGTACATATCTGATCATGCCTCTACGAGCGTGCCTCGCACAGTCGAGAATAAAATATTTATTTATTTATTTAAACTACGAATGCATCGTTCGGCAACGCATGGGTGCTGCAGCCCCGGATGCTGACATTACACACCACCACAAAATGTGGTTGCATTATCAGGGCGCAAGAGGCCATCTGTGGGGCAAAGTAAAGACTGCAGTGCCACCGAAGTAAGCACACCGCTGCATTAGTAACACCTTTGGCCTACAACATTGAAAATCGCCGAAGCGGATTAAACAGGTTGACAACGCGGCGCTTGGCTACCAACTTGATTTTCGTACTATAACGCTTTATGTACATAAATCATTTTTATACGCCGGTTGTCATTCTTGCTTTTGTAGTGTTCTCGGGTGCGTAGCAAGCGTCATTTAGCTTTATGACCAGCAGCATGAGGCGCCACCTAGGTGTGCCCCTACGTCCAGCAACTACTGCAAAACGTACTGCGTGAACCCTAGGTCGGAACCTTCATGTGATTCGAACCTGTGCAACTAATTCTGCTATGAAGAATGCTTTGTTGGAGCACACATCATCTCTATCTCGTAATGGTTATTGGTTGCAAAAAGCCTTGTTTAGGCTCCTGTGCTCACGGCTCACTACCTGGCGAAATTACCCCCAACTTGTGTTTTGACGGATCTTTGCGCGCCACAGCGCCATAATGTCCCTGGGTCTGACTATTACCTGACAGTATGCTCACTCATACGGACAACAGCTTTTCTTTTATAACTTTCATTAAAACGAAATGTTTTAACATTCCACAGAAGCTATGCTTGTATGCATATTTGATCACGCCTTTACAGGTGTGTCTCGTTTTACCGAGAATATACTATTGATTTATTTAAATGCGTGGTAGTGTGGTATGCGTGTCCGGGTATCGCTGGTGGACAAGCAAGATTTCTAGGCCTGCCGCATTGTTACATATTGCTGCGATTTTTAATTGGTAAACACTAAGAGCACCATTATGGATCCTCAGTAGAATGGACAAATCTGTCTTTGGCCACCTCACGGTGCACGATCCTGTCCAGTTTGGCCTGAGGCTCTCATAGTAGGTTTAGGAGACTAATGTGGACAGGATCTGACCACGCGCTACTTGCAGGTGAAAACTATGTATTATGTCTGCGGTCGATGATTCCGAGGGCTTCCGTATCCATCGTGTCCATTGTGTAGGTAGGTCGTAAGAGACCTGGGGCGCTGCAAGAGAAAACAAATACCTCGCAGTTGGCTGGACGCTCGTAGCACAAGCACCTAGTAAGCAACCATAGCAAACCAAACGTGAAGATAAGAAGAAGAAACATCGTCCGTCTGACCGAGGCACAACGATTTTCTTACTTTGCGGATCACTGCAATGACGCGCTCGAACCTACTACATTGCGATTCGGACGCTCACAATCACGCTGCACCCTAAAATCACTATTTTTGCTAGGAAATCATCGAGCATAGGTGAGATTGTTCGGCACCGTAGAGATTCACAAGATTTTACGTTACCGAAAGATACAATATGTAATAAAGAATGAAGGTTCATTTATAAGAACGTACTAATCAGGGTAGTTCTTTGTTAGAACGCTGCCGAATGCACCTAACTTCTGACTGATGAAGCTCTGCTGTTAGCTATGTACAGTATTGTGGAAGCGTTCTGAAGTTGTGTGCAATTCAGGAGAGCCAACCTGATGTAAACCACTGTGAATAATAAGTTCTTATAAACAAATCGTCACTCTTAGTGGCTGGCACGATATGTCTTTCATGAAGGTGCAAATATTGCCAAATAACTTTAATTTATAATCGAAAAACAAAATAATGAAATTCTATGACCATGCCTATTCAAGTTTGCTTGCATGCTTGCAGTACTTTTATTTATTATACCACCCATCATAGCTTCAAAACGACAGCGGTACCCGATCAAACAACCCCATTTCGGCGGTTATCTTTTCATGCTTTGGGCAGTTTGGACCGGTGGACGGGCTGCGTGGTCCGGTACGGCCCCGGTTTTGTACCCAGTAACTGTTGATTGATATATAAACTTGATACATGTTGCAAGTATATTTGCATGTGTATATAGTTATAAATTTTCATTATTAGGTTATTACAGTTTCAAATTTGCCTTTATTACGTGGTTAGTTTTACTCACCACAACAACAAATTTTCTCTTTAATTTATCTCAGTTATATTCGTATACTTTTAATATATTTATCTTCATAACGTTTGTAACCTTCTTCTGCGACAACGCTAGCCGTACAAAGCCTGCCCTCCATTCCTTGTAAAGAATTCACTCTCCAGCAGTCTGTAAATAAGGAACAAAATAACCCGTGTTAAGCGTTGTACACAATAGGTTTTTCTCCCCAACTATAGGAACGTGGTAATATATGTGTACTGATACATCATTGGCAAACATCTATGGCAGATATTCAGGTTTCTGTTTGCTCCTGTGTATCTTTTCTCGTGATGTTTGTATGAACAACGGCAGGGATTCCATTCTACATGACTTTCGTTTCCTGCCAATGTTGACAATTTTGCTACGTTTAGTTGTAGGTTTGCGTAGGCTTTCTGCACCACTTCTGACGCGGATGACTCACTAAAGGATTGAAGAGGGAAAGAGCCATATCGTATTGTAGAAGCTGCGTGTTTTTGATCGCAAATTACAAACATAACATTGGAAAGGACCATCAGTATGGTTTTAAGTGCAATTAAATTCAGTCGCGACGAGTTCACAGACGTTGAACAAATGCTCGTGGTACACAGTGAATGGTTAAATGCTTGTTAATGTGCAGTACTATCACTGCAACGCATGCTACTTTGTCACGGTCAGGTCGGTACAGAGCAAGTAATGCAGACGATAGATATAAGTGAAAACCAAACCCCGGGCACTTCGACGTTGGAATGAACTTTGCTGCTTCGGCAAAAGAGTGAAGCAAGAACAAGCGTAATCCATGCACATTCATGTGTCAGCATCATAAGACACTACATATTCCAGCATAACTACGACATACCTAAGAAATGATAAGACCAACATTTACCTACGCCGCTATTGAAAGCTTCTCCGAGCTCACACACCACTAGAGCATAGCGCAGTTTTGCCAAATGGCAACTAATCGGCTTGCGAAATGTTTGCCCTAATATCTGAACGAGCCTTATATTGTTTGGGCTTCAGGTGATGCCAGTGCGGGTGGTCCGCCGTAGCTACCTCACACAGCTGGTTAGGCTTGATACCACTGCGTACCTAAATGATCTTAACCGTCTCTAGAAAATTCTCTCGCATTTTGCGCCATACCAAGGAAGATAATCCTAAGCTACTTAGCCGATCTCCTAGGACACCTTTCGTTGACATCCGGTCATACTTGCCGAAGTTTCCGTATCTTTTCTCTACCTATAGAGTCACTGCAAACATACGTTGCCCAAGCCTGAACGCATTGCTCCAGGTGTAACCTAACAAATGCTTTATATAACGGCAAGACTGCTGATGATTTAATGTTATTTAGCTCCCTCCTGAGGCGAAACAACCAGTGTCGCGCTTAACTGGCAGCATGACGACCTCCTGCCTAAGGCTTAAAACCGTTCATTGTAATGCCACTGAAATCATCAAATTCATCAATACACTGCAATGCTATAGATATCGCAGGAAACTGCACTGCAATTCCACAACCACTACTGGTCGATAGATGACATTTATTGGCACTCAGCAATAAATCCACTTAACTCGACCAATTCGCCACTGTGAGAGTACTTTAGATAATGTTGCTCACTTTCATCGATTGAATAGCCTAAGGCCATCCGCGAAAACATTGCAGCCATCCCCAAAAAGCAGTCTGGTAGTTTTTAGACATAAGCAAAAACAATAATCCCAGCACAGAATAATGGGGACGAATAAAAGGAAAAATCACGTTATGGCATATCCCATAATGTTGGGTAAGACGTCCAAATATTGCAACAGAATTGAACATAATTGCAAAGAAAGCTCAAAATACGGAAAATCCTCTGCGATTCGGCTGCCTCTTTGAGCCAATCCTCTGACCTTAAGTGTGTACGTAAATTTGTGCAGAACCGTTCTACAGATGTACGCTTACACATCAGGTTTAAAAAGTTATCAAAGTTATTATACGTTTTGCAAGGTGGTAATGATACGCTGTCAGGTACAACAGAGCAAATATTTAACTTCCCGATACCACCCACCCTGTAGCGTCAGACGCCATGCTTTCATTTGCAAATGTTGTGCACCAGCATTGTAACGATTACCAAATGCCAAAACCTACAATTGCACTCCAAAATTTTCGCTTATTTTGGTTGTTCTATGAAATGTCCTATTGAACCGCTGTTCGCAGATGTGGTGGTTAACGCAACTTACTACTGGCTGGGGTGCGGACAACGAACGACTGACCAGGGTGGAATAAGCAGTGGCCACACAACTGCTTCCAATCTTCAGCGATCTAGCCGAAAATATTTCCCTTGAGATCGTAGTAAACGTAAGTTGCGTATTCTTGATATGCCTTGAACCGTTTGCAGTGCTCATCGTGACGCGCGGTAAAACGGCGTCCATTCGCCAGCGCTAGTTTTACCTGCTAGGCACAATCGAAGACCACAACCTCGGCACCTGGCAGTCAACCCTGCTACGTTCTTATAACATCCGTAACATCGGGCTCAACAAACGCCGACAGAAATGCGCGAGAAATCATAATTACAGGCCATGCATCCGTAAGTATAGGTGTGAAGCCATTTATCCAGCTCTGGCGCGCTTCCACTACATGTTAACAGCGGAACCGGTTATGCGATGCGGCCGAGCACACTATCGGCCAGGAGCGCCACAGTGTTCCTTCGAATGCAGAGCTGGCTGTTTTTAGTAGCGTATAAAGTGCGCTGTTACCCGAAATCACAATAACGAGAGTATAACACTCCTCCACGTACCGCTGGCTTACCGACCACGCAAGGAGTTGCATATCAATTATTTTTGGCGCAGCAATACCTTGTGGATTTGTTGATACCCTTCGATCACTCACAGTATTTCGGCAATTCACGTTCCAGACGTCCTAGTTTTCAGAATCCGGAAACCCTATCTTCCTTGTCTAAGCTTATTCAGGAACGAGTAACGAGGCACACACACCAGTAGAAGTAGACGGTACTTTTTAAATATCACTCACATATGTCTCATTGTATGCCAGACTCAGTAATTACTTAAAGCTGGACATTAGATATTGCTTCATCCCTAGGACGAATGTTTGACTTTTATTTCCTGCGTGTCCGTTTTTCTTCTCACCCTTTTTCTACAGGATAACATTGCCTGCACCGAACACCGCTGAAGACGTACCTGCGACGCTCCCATGGGCACGGATTCAATAAAGAACAAAGAGAAAACCCGCACACTAAAGAACCTAGGAAACTGATCAATCCAATACAAGTCACCTGAGTCGTCCGACTTCAACAGCTCCAACCACTTGTACTGGACTCCGAAGGCGACTAAACAGTCATAGGAAACAAATTGGCGTTACGTGACTGCGAATATCCGCGAGGGTAATCGGTCAGATACAATCTTGTCAATGTTATATCAACAGCCGGCAGTGTTACAGGACGTGGTGGGTCTTCGTCTGGCAAACGTTTTCCCTACAAAAAGCCACAAATGTCTGTTTAACAACACTGCGACGTGGCGGATGTGACTCGCCACTCAATAAAGTCACCGCCCCTAACACATTGGCAAGTTGACCGACACCACATTTACAAGTTCTGTGTATATATCGGCTCTCGCACGAACACGCCTACATATTTGATTACTGACATACCACTATTCTTAAGTATTTTTCACCCGTTTCCTCATACTTCACTCACTGACATACATTGATTACGGGACCTCATCTGACTAGTTCCTCATCAACATACCATATAAGTGATCTGATTACTATCTTTACCTCTCGCATTCTGTGTACATAGACTACATACAACATTTGGGCTCTATGGGCCCACACTACTGTCTCCAACTGTACTACTCCCACTGTTGGTGCTGCTTATTCCGCTATCATGTACAATAATGCAATATGCTGATCATGCCCAAAAGGCGTGTCTCGCTTTGTCGAGAATAAAATATTTATTTATTTATTTACTTATTTTAAGGAGACTTTGAATTTCTAAGTGGCCCAACCTGCTCCTGTGGGTGTACGCTGTACAACCAAATGTCTGAAGCGACAAGCCGGAAATATAATTAAACATCATTTTTAAAGTCATAAGGAAAATAGGCACAGATATCTCGAATCGCATTCTCACCTTCAGCAACACTGCTCCCAATCCCTGCCTTTCTGGCACTGCTTTCAAGAAACTGCAAACTGCGTTCTATTTACGTGTTAATGTTCTGGGAATCCATGGACGGAAGTATTTAATGAATACATAAACTGTTTATTCTCGACTAAGCTTGGCACCCATGCAGTATCATGATCATGGTAGGAGTACAAAGTGTGATCAGTTAGTTTCCATGGATCAATGTGATTGCTGCATATGTGGTTGCAGAAATGTATGCGATGGCGTAACTTACATTCCATTTGCGTCACGAGGTTCTGGGAATCCCCGTCCGAAATTTATTAATAAATAAACAAAATGTTTATGCCCGACTAATCGAGGCACGCCTGCACTTTCATGCTCATGTTAAGAATACAAA
>OX104063.1:134214024-134308052 GCA_944474145.2 Dicrocoelium dendriticum
CTGTATATACTGTCGTCTTTTTACTTTCTACGTTACACTGATCTTTGCGTTACTTGTGCACCAACTCACTCTATCGGCATATACCTAGAGCGTGCTCTTCCATTACCTTCCAATGGATCATTCTGGATTCGTAATCTATTATTAGCTGAGGTCCCGTACCTCATGACAGCCGAATTATTGTTTCGCATTTTCACCATTGTACTGTTCCAATCATGGACATATGAACAATTTTCTACTGTCTCTGTTACAGTTGCCATAAAATGTTTGTACAGTTGTACATATCTGATCATGCCTCCATGGGCGTGCCTCGCATAGTGGAGAATAAACTATTTAATTATTTATTTATATAAACTTTTCAGCTTTCTCCAGCACTCCTTCCAACTCTTCAAGTCGGTGCTCAGCCGCTCCTTAGCCTCTCTATTCTAGACGTTCTCATATCTCTTAATTGTGGTAACGTCTTCGACTTTTTCACCTGTAAGCGACCAGCTATTGGACTAGCTTTCCCAGGCTCTTTCCAAAATAGTAGTATCCCAGCATCATAGCATGTATCGTGAACTTATACACCGCCGTGTTTCAGCATTATATGATATGACTCCCTTAATCAACTCACTGTATGCTTGCATTCTTCTTGTCTGTTGTCCTTTCTTTATCCGACCTTCTTAGCTATCGTCTGGCAACCTTCTTTACCTCATCCGGTCAGTGCACAGCTGCTCCTTGCTAGCTGCACAGCTGTCACTCGTCTGTGACAGCTAATTACTTGCAGTTCAGCATTTTTATTGGCTTCTCCTGGCTCAGTCTTCCCTAGTTTTATTCCTTTTGCACCACAGCATGATCTTATTATATGCGCATCGACGCGTCTTCGCCTGCTTTTGCTCTTAATTATTCAAGAGCCTTAACGTATGCCTGGGATTCATCCGTTCGTTGTCCTTTCTTCATGAAGCCTTTCTTTGCTCGCTTCTCTCTTGCAGGCTTATCCACGTATTCAGCGCAAGCCGCTGTTTTGCGTCACCCTTCTTACTGTTCATTTGTGCCTTACTTGACGTATTGTCTTAGACCTTATTACCTGCAATCATCCAACTCTCGGGCTAACATTCTCTGGCGCTATCCAGCTTGGTACTATTATCTTAGCACCTTAGCTGCTGCGGTTAGGCCTCACTGCTCTGATACTCTAAACAACCTTACTCTACGCTTGCATTTCGGCTATTCCCTGCCCTTCCGTCCATTAATGTTTCTTAGCCTCTTAGTTTTTCCCTCCTCTCACTTGGTCAGCACAAAGACGCCCGTTAGCTTCACATTTCTAGATGTTCATTTCTCACTATTTTCTTTGCACCATAGTATGACTTGTTTCTCTGCGAGACGCTACATATACATTTGTTCTGCACGTTCACTTTCCTTTAACTGATCTATAATACTTCACTTCTATCGATCAATCCTTTCTCACCTAGTAATCTGGGTCCGTTCTTGCAGCAAAGGTTTCAACACTTACCTTTGTAGGAGGTTAGCTCTCATAGGCTATTCCTCTTTCAATAAGCCATAGCACTATACTCCTAGTACCCTCGTGTCGTCTTTCTGTCTTGATCACCCGATAATTTTTACTCAGCGCTTGAGTCCCATCTATCCGCTGACTTACCACCAATTGACTTTCGATGTAGGCTGGCCACCAGCCGTCCATCCACCATTCAAACGCCGCTGGTCACTGAACTCTGCTTTCTGTCTTTCCACGCAATAGTCGCATCATAGTAAACTGATACAGCGTTTCTGCTTGATGGCGCAACGCTCTGTATTCCATGTAGATAGTAGCAACTAACTTATAGGGCCACTGCTTTCGAAAAACATTCAAAAGACACTTTCAGCACAATCATTGCTGCAAATTGTACATCGTATGTCTCCACTCTAAATGTTATAACATAGGAGTTTAACAATACTTGTTTCCATTCCTGTTCGTTGCGGTCTTGGTTGTCTCTCACCTTCCCTTTTCTCCGAGGTCCGGAACTTCTTGGGAATCTGGAACTGGACCGAGAAACCGTTTCTGTCCGGGACAGGACAAGCAATAAGGACCTATGAAGCACACGGCCGTACAACAAACGGATACAACTGCACTTAATACCATGACCGTTGCCCAGTGATGATAGCTGGATTCGAGAACTTCACACTCCTGATAGGAATACATACTCCTGAAAAATCCAGACGCAAGAAACTGACGTTTCACCCACCTGAATACCACAAAGACGATTCTTCGTAAAGCCCCCATCGTCGATTCGCCTCCGCCATTATGGTGGCCTTGCCCAAGATACCTGATCAAATAACAGAAGAAATTGAAAGTCATTTGACTGCGGATATCTGAGTGTGAAATCAGTCGACAACCTGGTCTGCCAGTTTTATATTAGTGCACCGACAAATTTCTGACAGTGTTCCAGGACGTGGTGGGTTTTCGCCTGGCAAGCGTTCTCCCTATAAAAAGCCACAAATGTCCGTGTAACAACACTGCGACGTGGCGGATTTGACTCGCCACCGAATAAAGTCAGTGCCCAGAACAATCTACTTTCAAGCCGACCAGAATCATTATTCAATATTGTTCTGACACTTTCAATAATAAGTTACACCATGCCTATATGTATCGTCTTCATTACACATGTAGTGCCCTGACTGTTTACACTACGCACGCTAGAATTCAACGTTTCGTCATTCATTAAAGACTCTATCCCTCATGACTACCCACACAATTTCCGCAGCCTGTACAACCTTCGGCTTGCTGCCGACTACACTCATAGCAAAGTGTTTGTTGCGAAGCAAAATTGCATGCAAATATTGATCATGCCTTGCTTGGTGTGCCTCGACAAATTCGAGAATAAACTATTTATTTATTTAATTAGCAATGGGTGGATTTGGTTGGTGGCGTGTACCAGCCGCCATGACACTGTGTAGTTCAACGTACAGTTATGGCAGTTTATAGAGTGAACGCCTGCCAGGCGAAAACCCTCAAAGTCCCGCAACATTGCCGCCAAAATAGGTGCCGGTAGGGGCAAACAGGAACAACCCAGCAGGGACCACAAAGTGGTTGTTGGGCTAACGAGCCTGCATTTGCATTGCACAATCCCTCGGGCCTCGACCAAAGGCCAAACATTTTTGATGGGATTATGGAACGGGGAGTATGGGCTCAACCTCAGAATGATAGCCTTTC
Source organism: Dicrocoelium dendriticum (assembly GCA_944474145.2). NCBI lineage: Eukaryota > Metazoa > Platyhelminthes > Trematoda > Plagiorchiida > Dicrocoeliidae > Dicrocoelium > Dicrocoelium dendriticum. The sequence goes on from OX104063.1 coordinate 134,217,206, forward strand.
CTATCCTTTGACTAACGCAGGTGCTTCAAAACGTGTGGAACATGGTGCGTTTTCACGCACTACAACCACCCGTCGGAGCTCCAATTCTCTTTTCAGCTTGCCTAAAATGCCTCGCAGCCAGTCTACAGATAAAAAGTAGTGAATGATCTCTCCTTGTGGGCATCGAAACGTTCGCATTCATTGTGAGTGCACCAATGATATGCAACTTCTGGCCTCTAACGTTAATTACGTTGACACAGGTCTTCACTCGCGTAGGCGACCGACCACGAATACGTTCGCAGTAAACGCTGAAGTTTGTTTCGTTGATTAAATACGAAGAACTTTCTTACCCTATGAAGTGCGAAACAATTGAACATACCGCTTTCTTATCGATTTTTTGATCATTGTTCATTCCTTCGGGAGCCTGATAGGTGTTCTTCATAGTTATCAAACGGCCATCCAGGTGTCGTGCGCTTGTAGACTTTGAAATGTCCTTATCTATACCGGCACGTACTCGGACTCGTATTGCGTGAAATGTTAGATTTTTCTCCTTCGTGATCTACGCCAGGTGGTCATCAATCGCTTACTCCGAGTGAATGCGCTTACGATCGCGCGTCTGCATAGTATCCGGGTGCTGAGCAAGCGAGCGACGAATCCAAAAGTAGGCAGTTTGATATTTTACATTGTTCACGATTGGCACGAGCTGCCAGCCATCACCGTCGACGAAGATATCCGGAACTCGGTCCCGAAAGTCTGACGACGTACTGCGTCGAACACGTGAAGGCATTTTGACACGGTGGAATGGAACACTTCCATTCAGTCGTGCGGTTATATTCTGGTCGTTCACTGATTTCAGACCAATCGTGATCCAGCGTTTCGGCGTTCAGAGAGGGGCATAGTAGCTCCTGGCGGTGCTCACGTCTATGTACTGACGGTTCATTCTCAACTCGACTAGACAACAGACAGCGCATTCACTACACGGCTTACGCACCGAACCTTAGCCAACGGTCAATACTAACACACTTAATGTCAGAAGATTGGCTTAAAGCGGCAGGCGGGTCGCAGAAGGCTTTGCAACGTTTGCCGCTTTTTTTCAAAACTGTGCCTTTCCTTTGCTTGATTTTCCGCTTATTTTTGCAAACGTGTGGACTTTTATTCAACTTTTCGGAGGTTCTTTTGAACTTTTGTTGGTTACCATGTCTCTGCATGTTCTTCTACGTAGGAAGGCGTTAAGCCATAACACTAGTTGTTGAAGTACTCCAAACCATATGCGCTTCCTTAAAAAATATCGACGGTTTGCTTAACAAACGCTTTAGGTATTCCAAATAGTGCAACTCTACCAACATCCCACGCTCAAGACCTGGGGTACTCTCCTCTATACACACAATAAATCAAGGAGCCAAACTTCTTTTTAAGGAAGGCATACTGTTATAAGCTAATTCGATTGTGCTCTGTTAAAGTTTTCTGATCCTGCAGCGCATAAGCTTTTTCATGCACTTCGGCTTGGTGTTGGTCAAACTAGCTGGTCTATTGTTAAGAGGAGCCGACTTATAAGCCCTTGTGGACGGCAGAAAGTTTCGCCACCTTCTAATCACTAGGTGGCTTTTTTCCTTATGAGATTGTTTAACTAATGTTGCGAAAGGTTGCCAAAGGTTACTGGCCAGTGGCTTAACTGCGGCCGGATGTACATTGTCAGGGCCAGCTGACTTTTTAGGATTCAAGCTAGCCAACACTGTGAAGACCTTCGGCAACGTGATAATAATTTTCTGCGTTGATTACCACTTTAGCAGTGAGTTTCTGAAGGCAAAACTAACGTATTATCCTTCCGATGAAGGTTGTGGAATGCAGGCACCAGCTTTTCCATTATATCGGTGTCCTCCACAGCAAGGTTGTCATCCTCCTTAGTTAGACAGCCGGCGGCCGCTCTTAGAGTTTTGATTAGCCATAACTCTAGTAACACGGGAGTTGATTGCGCAAAGTTGGCTAACCTATGCTCAGATGCTTACATTGCTTGTGGTTGCAACATAAGAGCTATGTTTCAACACATTGGTACCGTAGCCAATGTCGGAGCTCCCGAGTTGCCTGGTAGTTTCTTCACTTAGCATTGCTCCTCGCTATCCCTTTGGCAAGCTTTATCCTCTACCTACGGGGTTTGGGAAGTTGTCTAATACGGCTTAGGGGAGCAAATTTGCTCAGCATCTGCGATAGCCCGCTTTTGAGTAAATGCCACCTCTGGTCCAAATTGTCATGGTCCCGAACGGGGATCCAAGTTTTATGAAGAGCTCTGTCGCACAGCTTCATGAAATCCACGCGGTTGAAATTTCTCAGCATTCGTTAGTCCTCTGTTAGCCTCGGTGTATTCAGTGAAGTGGTTGGCACGCAACGAACACGCTTACCTATGGGCGACTCCAAGCGCAGGTCCAGCAAATTAAAATGTCTGGCGATCAAGGTACAAAGGGTTGAAAGAGAAGTTCCGATAAGACATCTGGTCGGAACTTCGATGTATTGCCCGAACGCATCCTTGCACATCTAATCCATTAAATCCTGCTCCATGGCACGCAAGCTGATTTTAACACCTTGCCAATCAGCAGGCGGAAGGTTTAGGCCACCGAAGATCAGGTAGTTAGGTGCGGCCATGGCCGACCGTCTTGTTAACCTACCAAGATCCTTGTGCACTTCTAGCGTGGTGGATGGACAGCGGTCAAAACATAATATAATCTCTAATCTACCCCACACTCTTAAAAAGCGTGATACCATCCGGGCGTTTGCAGATCTCGAAATGGAGCCTCCAGTGATGATGTTGGCACTTTAGTATCAAGAGGACTCCTCCAACAGTCTGATACCCAGGCCTGTCAGTTCCGAAGCTGCCGAAGTCAAGAGGTGGATCATTAATAAGGTCGCAGGGAGAAAGCCAGCTCTACGACACAGCAGCCACATCCATGTGCTTACCACACGTCACTTACTAGGCACATTTGTCCTACGCATCGCAACAACCTGCATACCACACGCTAAGTCTCTCCAGACGCGGTTGTTTCCCCTCGGGATCTAAGCCCGCGAAAACCAGCCGTTCTTCAGTTTCATTTCATTTCCGTCAACTGCCTAAATCAATGGATCCACGCCGAGCTGATGTAAAGCATTACAGAGCAATCACTTCGGCGGCTTCCTCCACCTTGGCTAGCTGGACAAAGCCTCGGCAGTTATTCTCTCATGTACCTTGGTCGGCCAAGCAACAAAGCAACCCGGAGTTTTGCACCGTTTAACTTCCGTATGGCAGGCTCCGCACTTCCCATATTATTCTGTGAACTGTCATGCCATCCAGAGCCTTGGGTGCCACTGGTGTCGAATATGAGGCCTCAGTTGTTTCTGAAAGAGCCGCCTGATGACTCATTGTCATAGCTTCACTTCCTTCTCTTGCCATATAGGTGTGAATCGCGTTTCCAATAAGTGTAACCTCTTCCATAGCCAAAGGCAGGCCAGGAGCTTTTCACTTGTTTCCTGTGGGAGGGTTGTCCAGAGAACCTGACTGCACCTGCCGCAGGAAAGCAGTTGCCAGCGGTGTGTTTAAGCGTCTGCGTAACGGGGGCTCAGTGTCGTGAATTCTAATGTGCGAGGCCGCCGGTTCGGTACTTCAGCTAGTTCGAACCACTTCTCGCCTTATTTTGGTCATCAGTTCAAAATTTACCTTTTAACTGGCTCCATGGCCAACCCTGCGTCAAGCGTAGCGGTTGGGAAACAAGCTCCAATTTCCTATGTACGTTGCTCTTCCTGACTTATACTGTTATGCATTTTTGCTGTCTAGCGAACAGGAATACCTATCACCAGAACATACACCGACTTGATAGCTTGTGTGACATTAAAGACTTGTTTTGTATAGCTGTCACCCATACTGAACCACCGAAATTGGAGAAAAGGTTCAAGAAGTGCTAACCGTTGCACAATAGGGCGTCCCAACACATGGGGTGCAAAACTTCTTCACCTCTAGAAAGCCTTTACCATGGAAAACAAAGTTCTTGAGGCCATACTCATGCAGGTTCTAGTAAATTACACGCTTAGAAGCATTTTGTCATCTTTTCGGATGCTCATTGCCTTACTCTTGACGACAGGCATATATAGGTTAAAGGCAGTGAAGGTCCATTTATAGGGATGCATAAAATGAGCAAAAATTGAGGAATCAGGCCGAATTTGGTTATAACTTGATGAGATTTACAGGCTCCTTCGAGTCAAGTAGACATTGAGCCGTCCTGCCTTATCCATGTAGACCAGACACATGTTGCCTCAGGACAATATTCACAACCGCTTAAAGTTAAATACTTTTAGTGATTTTACTTATAGAGGGGTTTCTTCGACCAACGAATCTTTTGACCATGGTCTAATTACAAAGGGTGACGTTATTTCGAGCAGGCAAAACCTACTATAGGGTCTTATGAGCCTTTTCCTGTTTATCTTTTACATATTCGTGCAGGTTTTAATACGTACGCTTGTAGGGCCTGTTTTGCGGCCATTGCTCCATATATCGCAAATGCTGCTACTTGTTAGCTATAATGTAAATTTCTGGATACGCAGCCCTATTGGGACCCTACGGCAATGAGCCACATTTTATTATTGTTATTATTTTCACCATATCTGCTTGAAAAGGTGTAAGCATTGGTGGCAGGGTTTTTGACTATGGTATTGGCAGTCGCTCCCGAATTCAGGAAATACTGCAGGCATCGCGGTAAATTAGGTCTCTTCGTGTACAGTAATCAAAAGATGTGCTAAGGTATTCAATTTTTACCTTTCGCTTTAACTACGCAAACGATCTGATTTTTAATTTTGGCTGCGGTTAAAGCCATTTGAGTTTGGTGCTCGAGCTCATCGGTTAATCAGATATATTTGTGACATTCTACTTTCATGAGTTCTAGCTTATTACGTCATAGAGCCGTCCGCTTTTAGTATATATATATTTTAGATTTTCCATGTAGTTTTACCGGAATTAAATACAAACCACATCTTTTGACATTGCAGAGGCCGTCGCTTTTCTTCTCGCTTTCTACTAGCGCACAATTTATCGGGCCACGTAAGTTACCGTAAACAGCTATTGGGGGTGGCTAGATTATCTTTGAAACACGGTTCATGCAGCGTTAGTGCAGTGCCTAAGGAGTAGAAAAATATAGCCCCATTGTTACCTAGGCAAAAGCATGTGGTTACTGTACATTATGATCTGACCCTTCAAGGGCACAGCTAGCCAAGTCTAGAAATAAACCTTTAGTTAGTTAGTTACGTACATCTAACTTGCGCATTCGCCGGCCTTTAGCTTTCGAAGTACGTGCGTCCCCTGCAATTGGCTACCGACCAATTTGCTGAGTCGCAACCAACCCATCCCTGTGAAATTGTAGGTTTCGGTGTACAGGGTGCCCTAACTTATCCAGCATAGGTGCGGAACACCACGTGGCCTTTGGTGCCTGAAGCCAACCAAAGTGTCCCAAGCGGGGAATACATGCTTATGTCCGCGTAATCGCTTGCGGACGCTTGCGCGCTAGGCTTATACCCGGCGACCAATAGCACCTTACCGGAACACACAGGAGCGGCAACGATTTTCGATGCGTACCAACGGTTTGCGTTATAACAGTCAAAGTTTGTTTGGTATCAGACGGCGTGGGCGTTGGGGCAACAAAAACATATTTGGTGAAGTTACTGAGTTAGTAAAAGGTAATGCAATCTACAGTGTGGTATGAGAGGCATTTGGTTAGCGGTATTTGTAAGTTTTGCCTTATGCAATGGTCTCATTTTTATGACGTTAATTGAAGTGATATTTGTGGCGCCAGGCATCAGCTAAACCGCGGCGACTGCTGTTTGTGGCACTGCATGTTGGTTGACGTGCTGGGTATCTCAAAGTAATTTTTCTAACCAGTATTGCGGAATGAACCGGCATACAGTTCCCAACAGACGGTGCATTCAATACTTTAGTGGGCGCTTAACACTTCACGTGTGCATACATTGGTAATGGAAAAACGCATCTCGCAATTCAGCGCATTCCAGGCAGTTTACCTAGATGCTACCATAGCATCTTGCCGCTTTCACGTTATCTTGATGTGAGCAAAATACGCTTGCGGTTAATAGGCGTTGTGCGGCGGACTAAACGATGCTACGACAAGGAATGCGAACGTTGGGCTACACAAGAGCTTTGCTACAATTTCCTTAAGTCATGCATTTAAGAAGGGAGAAAAGCGTGAAGTCATTTTTATACTTACAACGGGTTGGCTCATAAGCAGCACAACGCCGCTGTGACGTCGTGCCGTTCGGGTAGCACTGAAATAACAGAGTCGAACATGATAACATCCACCAGATAGGACAACTAATCACACAGTCGCCATTATTTATTTCATTACAGCTTGTTCTCGCATTTATGTGATTATAGACCTCAGTGAACACTTTCCTTGAAAGGATTTCATGGGCACTTCTGCGCTCCTGAATGTTCCAGCCAGCGCACATTTTATCGTGAGTTTAAGCGGTTGTGCACGGCGACGCTTCAGAGTGCATTATTGGCACATTTTGGTAATCAGCGTTGTCTTCGACGAAGAATACGCGTTGGCCAACCTTAATTAGGGCAGCATTTGCAGGTTAGCTATTCAGCTCGGCAGCACATACAGCTGCTCCTTCCAGCAGCAATGGCACATGCCTAGCGGGCATATTAGCTCCATCGTTGTGATGTAACGCGCCGTGAAATTGCGTGAATGTTACTGGCCGTTGCGGCGTCTTCAAGGTGCTTAGAAGAAAACTGAAGAGTAGGACGTAACTAGTGTCATCGTGCGTGAGATATGTTCCAGTCACAGCCAAGTGTTGGATCGGCCATCCACAGTGTGTACGGTGTAGAAGTGGGTATACAGTGGCCTGGAAGCACAGCTGCAGTGTTAGGTGTTTTAGCGAGATATTGAATGCAACATGCAGTCGGCATTATGTTATCGCAGTGGATTGTTCTATAGATTTATTTTGTAGGACATCACGGTGCTATGCATTGCGTCCATCGCGCGGAAGCAACCTTTGCCACCTAATATCCAATTCACCCCTCTGCACTTCGAAGGCAAAGAACGTCATCCATTTGCATGTGATGTGTTCGGAAGGCAGCTTGTTTGCTGCTTCAGTGCCGCGGGTTCTTCGACAAGCGCCGTTGTCCATGGAAATGTTCAGCAGTAGCAGTATCTTATTGCATACAACTAGAAGTCACCGTCGAAACTATGGCGCAACGAGGTATCTCCCGGCTACAGGGACCTCATATGGATCAAGATCCAACGGTTAAGAAGCACAATCTAAGACCGATACCGCACACTTCCATCGTGACGCGATAGCACAGCTTCGAACGCGGGAAATAGGGATACGAGCATGCGTGCTATGTGTTTCCAAGCAGAAGATTAGGGCTGCATCCACTACTCTACTCAGTGGATCATGTGCGATGTATACAAATAATGGTAGCAACAAACAGTTGCCGGTTACCGTGGTGAGGGCACGAATGTTTGTGCGTTTAGCGCTTTGTAAGTAGTGTTACGATGGATGCTGCTTTTTCTATTTCTTCTATTTCTTTCCTATTTGCCCATGCTAAGTTCGCTATTCGGCACTCCTCTGTTACACCAGAAAAAACGTTATAAATAGTTCTTCGTTTATATGACGTTATGTTATTACTATCCTATACATTTGCAACTGCGAGTTCAGCGCCACACAGCATAGTTGTCACATCCTTTGGGGACAGTTAGGTAAACACATTGGCTCTGCGCTGGCTAGCCATAAGTTTCTTGCAATGACGCCAATAAACGGGCCCTGTGCTTCGATGTACATCTTTCATTAACCCTCGGCAACGTAGTGAAGGAAAGATATCTAGCAGAGGTTGCATTTGTACGCACTATGTATGTGTATGTCGTAAGCCTAAAAGAAGACTGTATATGCGTGGAGCTTCATTGGAATATGAGGTCACATGTAGTCGTATACGCGAAGACGCGTGCGGAATCTGACGAACCAAGTTTTGTTCTATTAGGTAAAGACGGAAGCATGGGAAGCATTCACTTCATAGGTCGGTGGTGTAACGCTTTTAATTCATGGTCCTGATATTGCAGGCAAACGCGGAGAGATGGTTTGTGTGACGATCTGACCCAAGGAGCAACGCAATGTGTTAGTTTCCTGGTGTACTTTCAGGCACGAATGGTTGAAAGAAGTTGCTGGCCTACCTCTTTTACCACCAAGCATTTGACTGCAACCAGTTTGAGCGTTCCAACTTCCCAACATCTTTATCGTAAGGCTCGCGAATAAGCGATTGTCTGAGATCTGTGTGCGCAGCCGTATTGCTTAATGTGTTTCAACTGGTACCGTCAAGCAACGCAGCGTTTGAGCCATTAGCTGACAACCAGAATACTGTCACAAGCGTCTGACCGCGGTCTCGGTTGTGTAACTGGATGTGGTCGTAAAGCGCTTGGGATTGAAACTACATCGTCCAAAGGGTTGTGTGTGCCAGGACTCAAGCAGATCCTAATTTATCTCTGCAGTCACACACCTCAACCGGACTTACTCTAGCTGGCTTGTGCGTCCGGTTTTAAAGCGAAAGTTTACGAGTGACTTCGGCCGGAGCAAGGCTACCTGGAACAAAACCCAGCTTACAGATCAAAAGGCGGTAAAGCATCTTTTTTCCTGACTCCAATGGCGATACCGAGTCAGTGGTGGAATGTGTGTAGGGCATTGAAATTGCCCATGCGGAAGACAATCAGTTTGACAGGACTCCTGGAGAGCAGCCTCGTGTCTGCTGTAAGACATCGAACCACCTAAGCTGTTTATAAGCCCGTTTGCAACCTTAGCTGCCCTTGCTTACCTTAGGTATATTGCCTTACCAAATGCAGATCTTAGATTATCAAGGCAACTGTCCATCCAAAACTCTTGTGTCTTATCTGCATGGCGAGGAACACTGACATTGGTGGGTTTGCCGATGAGAGGAATGCAAAAGTGGCTAGCTTTGCAGACTGTAAATAAATAAATAGATATATTTCTAGGCGGGCTAGAGGCTGCAACCTTGAGGGATCAGATCAATGTTTAATCCCATGCTCTTGCATAGGCGTAGGAAAAATAGGAGTATATATTCTGCCGTGGCAGTTACGAATGCATTGGCATTGTTTGGTGTTCAGCTGATGGGCCGTAGGCACCTAACTTGAATTTCTTCTGGTTCCTTCACGTGTAATTGGGCAGCTTGGTTGTCTTTGTTGTGAAAGCTGCGCACAGCCGTGTTGTGCAGGTATTCTTTGGAACCAGGATCCAATTCACCACAACGTCAATATGAAATTCTTGGACAATTTTGTCCAGCTCAGTTGTCCCAAGTATTGGTGCGCACATGGAAAGAAATAAGAGCGGCGGAATTATAAGGAATACGAAAAGATTAAAAATAACTTCGTGAACTACAGATAAAATTAATCGGATTTGTTAGGCAACATACTAATTCGGCGCGCTCCACTAGAAAAATACGAATTAACATATGATACAACCAAACTTTTCTTGCGCTGGATTTGCGTTCTGGCGCCAAATTTTAACCTGAGTTAATCCTAGCATAATGGAAAACCTTTTCTAATGGCTAGAATATTGCATACACTGGCACAAAGATATACTGCTCGGAAAAAGTTTTAACCGCTGATTACGCCAAAAGTAAAGACAATGAAATACGTGCAGTAGTGCATGACTTATTCGCAACTAAATGGCGGCTGCGCATAGCACCATTATATTTTTGCTACAAATGGCCGGCGGCATCCGATTTCGGATTTGCCTGTCATTGTGGCCAGTCACAGGACGCCTGCGCCTACAGATGGAGCATGGATGGCTTGCACTGCACCACCCACAGCTCCATCCACACATCCCATAACCAGTGCAAACCCCAAGGAATAAGACCGGGAGGCATGCGGATGGGATGCACGGTTCATCAACGGAGCCGGCCCACACTGGTTCACAGGCAAACACAAGCACGCTCTATTTGGGGAATTAGGTGCATACAAGGCGGTGGCTGGACCGTAGTACGCTCAACACTGACTGCATGGAACCACTCTTCGAGCCTAGCACGACCACAAAGACCGTGCTCTCCGTCCCCTCCAGCAACGAACGACTGTCTCCTGGAGCCAGATGGACGAGGTAGCGGGTAATAGACAGGTGGGCACCTTGTCAACCTGCACATCAAACGCAGTCACTCCTGGGATGTCAAACAACAGCCAATCACACATAATGTCGATAACGAATAAAGTAAACGCATATGATGACATAAATACTCGCTAAATGCGCATATAGAAGAAATTGGTTATGAGTGAATCCGTGATAAGTAAAAAATGTCCGAGTTATTTAAAAATACCTAACGATACAATTACGCAAGTTTACCACAATTTGCATGAGCGACGTGTGCAAGTTGGGAGAAGATTATCAAGTACGCAGAACAAACAGCTTCCTGTTTATGAGCAAATATAAGAAAAATGCAGAAGATGTAAAAAGTAGCGAAGCGGTATACGTTCTAAATAGGCATAGCTATCTAGAACTGCTGTATTTGGCCAGTAATACCCCGCAACAACTTGGCACTTCGCAGGTGGCCGAAAAGGAAACTTTGCAAGCCTTCATAGCAAATTAGATAAATAAGCAATAATTATGCGCGAAGACACTAGACATGTACTAATGAATACGATATCTGCAATGGACTTGTGAACAACTTATAATTAATCCAGTGTCAGAAGGCCTCGTGTGCCATTTTCAATAGAAACTGAGCCACACAAACCATTAGGAATATAGAGTTGAGTATTTTAAGCCTCTAAGTGGTGCTGAAGTTCTTATCAAGGCTGCGTGAGCTAGGTCGATCTGAATAACACAGGAGAACTTTTGGATCATTAGACACGTTTTGACCTGAAAATGCACAAATAGCTTAGATAAACATCGCGAGTTTTATCTCTTAGAGCCGATTTTCTCTATTCATAAGGCTATGTCTCCAACACCAGTAAGCTAGAGGATCCTGCCACTAATAATAAAGAAATGCGTACAGGAAAATTTGGCAAAACTTAGGAAAATGCTTCTGGGCGTGAAACCCAGTTGGTACTGCGTTGGTGGGGCATTGCCAACTCCACTTCTGGGGGCAGAGTTTGCTAGAACATGAGGAATTAGTTTACTTCATGTGTTGGTGCACACTATTGTGCAACTCTGATTAATTTCGAGATATTTCGCTCCTATTTTAACTTCTGCAGCAAGTGCCAGAGGCTTTTACCCTGGGGGCAATGTTAACTAATATTATACTGTCGCACCAGCTACTTCCTTGGTGATTTTCCTGGCAAACGCTGTTCTAGCACCCTATGCAAAGAGTGATAAGGTAAAGCAAGAGTTAAAAATTAACAAAAAGGTGGTAGCTGGCTGTTCACCCACCATTACGCATAACCCGTGGTAGGCTTTGAGTCAGCTATAAGCTAAGTAACGCAAAGGCGGCTGAGGTGAGGCGAAGTGGTGGTCAAAACGTTCTGGATGTCTAGCCAGTCAGCGTTACAAGGGCCACTCTGTCGTTGGTTAGCTTTCGTGCCAGTGAAATGGAAACTAGAAATGCGAATGTTTTACTAGCAAAAGCAGTTAAAGAAGTGGATCTGTTTTTCATGATGCTGTCTACTAGTGTTGCCAATGGTGATAGGCATATGTATACCAGATAAAGTTATGTATATGGGGCCAAGAGAGGAGAGATGGAGAGAAAAATATCTGATGCTTGGGCTTATAATTTTTAGTGCTCTCTTTATCGACAAGCTGAAAGATATATATATTATTTCGCTGCATACATACCCATTGTATTCGGAAATGGCGGGGTAAAGTAGCTAGTGATCAGGCTTAATGAAAACGCGTCAATTGAGGCCAGCTAGCTACTGACAGCAACGAAGGTTCATAAAGATAAATCTACCGCCGGTATTTGGACGGCTTTTGACAATTCTAATTCTAGCCTTAGATGTATCTGCAGCAACAATAGATTTCAACATCTTATACAACGCTTAGGTCTGCTAGGATGCCATTGCTAGGCGCACCTCAAAGGTCAAAGGCGTAATATTTTTCCACCCACCCGGTGGTCTAAAAAGTTAGAACTTGATACTAGATGAATCAAGAGACAAGGAATGAAGGGATAGGTACGATGTAAGGATTGACGTTTGCCTGCTCGGATGGGTCCCTCGTTGCCCCGCAATAACCTATATGAAGAATACCTACGGGTTTGCGAACCTGTCAGTAAGAAGGCTAGTCTGTATTGTTTGTTGGAATTTTTAAACACTGACGAAGTCGCCGTTGGACAAGGGAATCCGGAGGGTTGTAGATACCAATTGGTCCACGCAGCGTTTGGACCAACGTGTTAGTGAGGGGACCGAAGCACGTCAGGAGCTAATCAGTAAAGGTTATATACCTTTTGCATTCAAAATTCTATTGGTGGCCCCTCAAGATGCGTGCGGCTGATCCGACTGCGACCCCCCGGGTGAAGAGTTTGCGGTAATGGATAGGATGAAAACATGGGGGTCGCTGATGAAGACATTTCATGAGGGTAAGGCTACCGATTATCCCTCACAGGCTGCTTTTGGGATGTCGTCTACTCTTCCCAGCTTGTAATCTCATAGCAATGTTGCCGTAGATTCACTACGCCACCCATTATGAAAACCGTGAGCTTACACACTACAGACCGTCCAAACCCAAACCCATACCTCCGCCTGGAAGATAGGAGTCTAAAAGTCCTACTTCTAATGGTTATATGGCAGCGCATTTTAAACTGGCGTGAAAAGCAGTTAACCGACATTTAGTATGTAAGCAAAAGCTTACTGCATTGATTTTTCTCTCAGGAACGGCGAAAGCATTATTTTTCTCTAAATGAAGGTTTACTGAGACAATAAATATGAAGAATAACTTTCGGTTTTTGGCCGTATTTTCTAACTGTTATCTCGGGTGCTCAGCATATATGCTTAGTAAATCGGTTGCAACCATATACATCCGCATCGGTTACTTTGGCAGCAGCTCACTTGTCATACTTCGCCCTCTTATTTTGCGGCTATCCTAACACAGCCGTTAACTGCTTTCAGATACCAACTCGTATTCTCTTTGTTAACAGCATACCAAACAAATATAACGTAGAAGAGCCAAAAAATAATAATATAATTGCTTATTGCAGAAAGTTGGAAATCAAACTGCATGCTAAGGGTATTACTCATTGCTCGTATACTATGTACATTTGTATGTTCCGGCTATAAGCTGGTGGAACGCTACCAGCAATATCACTAATGCAGTTGGTGAGATAGGTTATTATGGGATTCATCGTGTCTCGTCATATGCGGTTAAAAATAAAATCTGGTGCTAAATTGTTACAAAATTATACTACGAACATGCACATTAGAGGTTCGCCGTTTAAAAGAGGAGCTTTTCTCTTCAACTTACGTGGAATACGCTAGCTTTGCAAGCGCTCCAGTTTGTGTCCCTAGCTATCCTGCGCTTATTTCCTCTGCAGCAATACTTGCATGTCGACTAATGTCTCCATTATTACTCTGTTACGTATAATGCTTACAATCCCCGAACCAGTTTATCAAGTAGAAACCGGTGTCTCTGTTTCACAGTTTACCGTGATGTGTGAATTCGAATTCAACTTCATACAGGACTGCATGGAAGGTCGAACTCGCATTTTAGGTAGGCGTTATATGGGTGGGTGGTGTGGCGGTGCTAATATGCTTCCGGACCGGGGCTGTGGGATCTTCTGCGGACGCCCGGTTTGCGGTATGTTGATATTTCGACTTGTTATTCTTTAGAGCTTCAGCGGAAAGCTTACGAAGAAAGGGGTCTGAGGAAATGAGAGCAAAGCACTAGATTATAGTCTACGTTATACGGCAACATAACAGCTGTATTTATGAACTGCGGAAACGGTGTCACCTCGCACTCAAGGGGGATTCAGTGCCCTCGCTGCGACAGATGGGTGCATATATCTTCTTGAAAAGTTGGCAACAAGCTAAACCCTTGTGGACTACACACCATTGTCCAAGTAACCATCGTGCACTGTATCTTGTCAAGCAGGGAATAGCGAGAATGTTTCCTAATAAACTTGGACACCATCAGTCTACAAATTGTTCCCATACAAGATGTACCCAAATTTGAATGCGATGCTGCTATCTCAGCAGTGTACCTGTCTGCGTCTGGGGATGCTAACCCGTATAAGAAAAGAAGAGGTACAACCCATGTTACGGTGGCTGAAACACCTCTGCCCAGTGAGGAAAAGCATGGGCTGAGACATAAGCTTAAGGCCCATCACACAGTAACAAACGCCAGTACATCAACAATGGCTTGTATAACCAAAGCCACAAAAAATCAGGGGAAACGTACCTCAACGCTCATAACAAAGATTCAAGTAGCTGAAAAAGGTGTGTGCTCTTACTACTACCCAACTAGTCTGGATCAAAAACCCTAAATGTACCTCCTAGACTAAATCCTTCTGCCCCTTTCCCAGAACGTCTGCTACCTGTGGAACACAGTGCCTAACCAACGAAAGAAACGTATGTCACCGGCGTGTATCAGAGGGCAAAACCAACAACAGGCACCGTAGACAAGTCTGTTTTCAGAGAAAATGCTGTATGTTGGTTAATCTATAGTTGTAACGTACAACGCTAGAAGAAGTCCATAAGCGGGGCGATGACTTGTATTGGTAACACATAGCCAATATAATGGAAAACCATCGTAAGTATAAAGGCAACGGCAAGTACGTTACGGTTAATAGCCTTACTTGTCTTCCTGCACCCCTTCTGTTGCACAACAAGCGCGCCTCTCTGAAATGCAAAGAGAAGCGTCGTTATAGCAACGATACATTAGCTACCGTTTGGATCGTGGCCTATACCACATCCCTAAGCAGGCAACTTACTCAATGCCTGGCCGTAACCGAATTTGTAAGCAGTTCCAGCTCAGCAATTTATTTGGGTGGTGTCTCGGCCTGTTCCCTGAAAACTAGGTCGACCACCTGCCGAAACGCCTTGAGTCCATCGAAATGTACTAATCTGGGCTGGTTACTGGGGTTACCGAAAAGCCTTAGCACTCGACTAGTAGCAGAAAGTACCCGTTCCAATAGGTATTGGACTGCGCCTTTTTGGTGGAACTTCGTAGGCATTCTTTGAGTTTTAGGCTACTGTATCCAAACAAGTTCACCAACACTTAGTGGAACTCCGAAGTCCTTTTGATTATGGTACTTTTACGATACCGATTAGCGTGATGCTGTATATACATGCGGTATGACGTACTTGTCGAAGGGAGTCCAGTAACCCATTAACGTACTCCATTATTCATGGTTGCATCTGCCGAGGTAGTTGGTGACGCAAAAGCGAAGGCAACCGTGCCTCCCGGCTTGTCCACATAAAATATGGTGTTTATCCAGTCGAGGAATGAACCATACTTCGGTATGCAAGTAATGTTTTGGCAACACGACGGTCCACTGATTAATATTCCAATCAACCAATGCGTTCGGTAAGGTTTTAGAAACCGAATATTTCCTTTAACTTGCCCGCTGCCTTAGGGATAGTACGCTGTCGTCCTCGTCTTACCCATCCCAAGGACTTGGCAATTTAATTGTACCAATGCGATCTCATAACAGACGATTTTGTCTTAATGTAGCCGACCTTGTGCTCACTAATGACAACTACAGTGATTCATAATTGCTGCCGCCACAGTTACCGTCTGAGTCTTTACGATTCGCACGGCTTTGTACCTAGTTAACGTAATCAACTATGACCAGACTGAAGCGAGTTCTTCGTGGAGCCTCAGGCAGCTGCTTCATAATGTCCATGCCCAAAGAATGGTTAAGCTATCCAGCCTTCATAGTTTGAAAGAACATGCGGTTGGCGACTCGTGGGTACGTAATAAAATCACAGGCTGCTATTGACCAAAAGTTTGACTAAATACCTCTGTTGGTGTGACAACCAGAAACGCCATCGCACTGCTACCACCATTTAGTTAAGCCCCGCTTGGCGCAGTACTTTGTGAAGGTTGCTTAACACTTCCTTAACCACTGGCTGTAGGAATTTGATTGCAAAAACGAAAGCCAACACAATTTTCCCAGTAGTTAAGCTGCCTCATATGGCCCACAAGCATCATGATTCATTACTTTTCCCTTCCAGCTTACTCTTTGGTCTGTCGTCACTATGATGGCACATTTCACAACAGTGCAATATATGGATAATCCGCTGGCCCGCAGCGCCAGCGCGTAAACACCGCGCTCTGAAGGCAAAGCATGACTACTTATTGCGTGCCACACGATAGACAATCCCCATGGTCAAGGGTGGGGTAGTTCTAGACAAGACATCTGCGTTGCCGTGTTGTTTACCAGGCCGATATCTGCACACGAAATACTATTCCTGCAGCTGTACTTGTCAGCGCGCCAGTTTTCAATCAAGCTCCTTGAAGCGTTGCAGCCATCTAATGGGCCGGTAAGCTATTTGTACTACAAACCTCCATCTCAGTCCACTTTTCTTTACTCCCTTGCTCTAAATAATAACATTTCCGGCACGGAACTCCTTGGAGGACATACCAGCAATGAGCACCTGACCACGGGACCAAAACAGAACGATGAACTCAGCTGCACTTCACCATCTTGGCACACGAAAGGGACCCTGAAAACTAATCTGAGCAATATAATTCCTAGTCTTCCGACTACAACAGCGTCAACCACTTGCGGTCGACTCCAAAGGAGACAGCTACATATCCATAGGACACAATTTGGTGTGACATGACTGCGAATGTCCGCGAGGATAACCGGTCAAATGCAAACTGGTCAACGTCATATTAACGTTCGGCAGCGTACCACGACGTGGTGGGTTTTCGCCTGGTAAGCGTTCTCTCTACAGTAAGCCAAAAATGGCTGTTTAACACCACTGCGACGTGGCGGATGTGACTAGCCAATCAATACAATCACGGCCTCAAACATGCATGTGCACGTTAACCGATACCACATCTCACAAATTCTGTGCATATACCTGTTCTTGTACGACTACCCCTACATGTTTGATCAGTGACTTGCTACTATTCTTAAATTTCTTTTACAGTTTTTTCTCGTGCTTCACCCACCTGACCCGTACTGTGTACACAACCTCCTCGGACTAGTTCCGCACCAACGTACTCCACATTAATTATCTTCTACTTATCTCTATATCTCGCCTGCTGTAAAGATATACTACATAAAACCTGTGGACCATGTGGGTCCACACATCTGTACTGTTCCCGCTATTAGTCCTGCTACTCATGCTATCATATACAATATTGCCATATGCTGAGCATGCCCAAAAGGCGTGTCTCGCTTTGTCGAGAATAAATATTTATTTCTATTTCTATTACTTTAAACCGATGGTGCCGATGCTGTGTCATAAAAACACAGGAACCAAAGTTTCCTTTATGATAGTGAAATAGCTCCTTTCTCTCATGCTTAGCCTCTTGCTACGGTCCGGTACTACTGTATTCACCCAACGAGGCACATTCTGTGACAAACCATCCACAATTGCCTAAAGAGTCGTATCTGTGTCCAAAATAAAGTTCTTCAGTCGAGGAGGATAAGTCTGTGTATACTAACACAGGAGCCGTTCATTGACACTCCCGAAGCCGGTCACGTGATTTTAGTAAACTGCTGATCAATCGAAAGTCCTACCTTTTTGAAGCAATATATTCCAGGAAGCGGCGATGTTGGAAATCCCTTAATATGTGCCGGTAATATGAAGTCAACTCCCAAAAGCGACGTAAATGCTCTGTGTGTGTTGTGATTGGTCACCATTACAACTGTTCCGTCTTGTGGTGATCCGTTCGGATAAAAGACCACAAGGTGCTGTACTTAAGGTATACCAAACGTTGCGTTGGAAGTGGCACTTAATGGCCTGAGATTAAGTCCTACCTTAATTGAACTTTGAATTATTTCGCCTTGCCTTGTAAGCGCTCTTGCTTTAATTTCTCTAGCAAGCTGGTATCACCCAAGTAAACGAGAGACTGCCGTAGGATCAATACTTGTAAAGCCTTCTGCATCTAGCGCCGGATAGTCGCGAGAGCGTTTGCTAAACCAAACCACATGGTATGGATTTCATACAATCCAGACGGCGCAAAGAAGGGAGTCTGCGCGCGATCGCTAGTAACGGGAGAAAAGATAAAGTGTGCTGAAACAAGTGGAGCCACCAAGGACGTAGTAAAAATCGTCGATTCCGAGAAAGGGGAAAGCGTCCCGCCTAGTTACCCGATTAAGTCGTCTGTAGTCCATACAACACCAGAGCCTACCTAATTTACCAGAACAATTCGTGACGCCAATGTAAAGGTGGCAGGTTGGCTAATATTTCTGGAAAGCTTACCATCGGTCACCTTCTGTAGCTTACGTTGCCAGCGAGTTGGAACCCTTTTAGTTGAAAACCTCACAGGCTTGGCGTCACTGGTATCGTTGGCATGCTTTACAACATAAGTACTAGTAATGTTCCGCATCGCCTATAGTTTGGAATTTGAGTGCGTTTGTAAACTCACCCTCATACTTTGCATGTTAGGAGTATCATTAGACGACTTTAGTGGGGAGATCAATTTCCTCCACGAGTTTGCTTCCGTAATCTCACAGACCGCGTATACTTCGAGATGAACGCATCCGTAGCAGTTCAACGCAAGTCAGCAAACAGTGAAGTAGCAGTGAACGCGCTAAAGTCATCTGTCATAATGTTCTACCCGTCCAGATAATGATGGAAAAAGTGCTATGGTCAACTACAACAAACTGATGCCATAATTTTATTTAGTGCCAGGATAGGATCGCATGTGAATAACTTTTCCACGTTGGTGACAGTTAAACGAGACGCGCATGGCTAATAATTGTATCCAGTTAGCTACTTAAGTACATGTTATTAATGTTTCGTAGACGCGGCACGTGTATAACAAACTAGTACGACTCCTAGGTAAATGATAAATGATAAATGATAAATGTTATATTCCTCGGTGTTTCGAGGTGCAGTCCAACTATGTGGTCTGATCAATGTGTACAACAAGATCGCAAAAAAATAATCAATTTGTTCACGCTTTTTACAATGGATCCAAAAACAGGTACTAAACTAATTGGCAGGATTAAGGCATTAAAGAAAATAAAAAGCAGGAACAATAACGTAAGCAAATTTAAACAGATGTCCAATTAAAGTAATACGGCCACTCGTGGAACCATCCCCAGAATCGAGACATAATGGTACACCACATGGATTAGATAACCGGCCGAATTGGAACAAGCGTAGCTAAAGACTTAGAAACAGCACGGTTTTGCACGCAGCATGCACTGGATCCTAATCAAACGCAGACTTCCCACACGACTGCTTGAGCCAGAATGGAGTAAGAACAGCGAGAAGCCATATGCCCCACGCACTTTTACTAGGCATGCTAAGGCGATTACAGCACAGTCCAGGTTTGCTTAAATAATACGAATGCAGAACGATTGGCTTAACAAACACTGGTAGCACCTGAATTGGTATTACGTAAACATGCCAACGGAACTTGCCTAAACTATACGTTAGGTGCTGCGGTGGTTACCGGAAGGATGGTATGTTTCATGGGTAAAGACTGATATGTTCACGTTTCGGATGCTTGGCTGGAAACAGGAGGGTTTTCTTGGGCACTATGTCAATGATTCATAGAGCATTGTAGACTGATAGCTGAGGATGTTCAGCTGGAGATTGAACTGCTCGCTGAGCATGGCATTGTTGTTGCAAACGCTTCGTCACCAATCAAGGTGGCATCAGTGCTTAGTGGAATAGCGTGTCGTAACGCAGAGTACTGCAGTGGAGCCTTGGTGGGAGTTTAGTCGCTCCGAGGCTATTCTTCGCTACCACCCGCCAGTGCACTGCGTACTGATGAGGGCACCTTTATTCGTGACGAAACGTTTGCAACAAACATGCCAAGCTCAGCGATGAGTTCACCCGCTAAGATTTCATCTTGGTCGGAAGAGTTCGAAAATGATTAAACATGTGCACACATCTACTGCGTGTCTCACTGACTTACGTAGCTTCCAGCTTGCAAGCTGGTCTAACGGTTATATTTGTGGATCCGTCTGCAGCCTTGCGGTTCTTCGACAGACGCTTTCCGATCAGCATTGAGGTTTGGTGGAAGTAACTTTGGTTGCATAGCTTCCACTGCTGCCGGTTGCCGCACACTGATTCCGAACGTAT
Source organism: Dicrocoelium dendriticum (assembly GCA_944474145.2). Lineage (NCBI taxonomy): Eukaryota > Metazoa > Platyhelminthes > Trematoda > Plagiorchiida > Dicrocoeliidae > Dicrocoelium > Dicrocoelium dendriticum. The sequence goes on from OX104063.1 coordinate 134,237,350, forward strand.
CTAATAATATGTGCAGCGGTGTTTACGTAGCGGGCTCGGGCTGTTCGTGAAGCGTTCGGCGTCGAGGGTGTTTGGTTTTAGTGTCGAACCTAAGTGTCGTCTCTTACAGCGACAACAACGTGTCTGTTGTGAAACACATTTGCTTGCAAAGTGCGATCATACCTGATTTGTTACGCCTCTGTGACCCAGAGAATAAACTAGTTATTTATGTATTATTGTTTCTGGTTGATCAGCATTTGACAATCCTAGGCCAGTTTCTGGAGTGTGGTCGTACTGGTCTGCTGCAGCATGGACAAAAGGCGTGTCGGCAGGTCGATATAATAGGCGCTCTGGTGACCAAAGATGAAAACCAGACACTTGAACTCATCTTCAAGTTGGGAGCCAAGCTAGCACAATGCGCATTCCCGATTGACAATGCTCGCGAGGAAGTCCTCGGAATCCCGTCTGACCAGCTAAAGACACTGGAACGTGGTGTTGATCAGCGGGTACAGTTCACCAAAAGTCTGCGAGGGCATGCGACGCGTCTTGCTAACCATAGCCTCGCGGGGGTAATTTGGCAAGATGAAAATGGCATACCGTTGGTACTCCACCGTGCCTACTTTGCGCAGAAGAGGCCGGAATTTCTATGCCTTATACTGGCAAGCCATAGCAAAGCTTAAGAGCTCATCGTACCGCTTATATCAAGCCTTTAAAGGTGATATGCTACCCAAGATGGCAAAGAAACTCCGTGGTATTGCAAGCGGTATTGTCGAGCGATGGGGTATCGCCACCTTGACCGTACCTTGATCATGCCTGATTAGCTTGAGCATGCCTGATTTGGTGTGTCTATAAATTTGAGAATAAACTATGTATTTATTTAGCTTTTTACTGAATGCAAGCCCTTGGGAGTTCCGAGGTTATTATGGAACTTAACTTGAGCTGTTGTTAAAATAGCAACTTAAAAGCATTGTATTCAATCTCCGTCAACACGTTATTATGGTCACTGCTAAAAAGGATTAAGTATAGAATGGACTAGTATGAGTCCTGCCCAAATGATATGACTTAGGACAGAATGGTACACCAGGCTTATAACGGGCAGGCACTACTCCTAGTTTAATGAGCGGACTCCGGACATAATGATGCACCACTTGGATTGGGTAACCGACAGAAAGCAATTTCGCACACCGTTGCACACGCAAGTTGCACGAGATGCTAATCAAATGCATACTTCTCACACGACTACTCGACCCACAATGGAGTAAGAGCAGAGGCAAGCCGCTTGCCACAAGCCCATTTGCTAGGCACCCTTAGGCGATTTCAGCGCAGTCCAGCTTTGCTTATATACTGCAGCTGTAGAAGGATTAGCATAAAAAACCCTGGTAGCATTTAAATTGGTATTATGTAAACATGCCAACGGACGATGTTGAAAGTAAAGGTTAGGAGCTGCGATGGTTGAAGGAGTAATGAATGTTTAACTGGTAAGAATCTGAAATGCTGCTGTCTCGAATGCTTGGCTGGAGACGGGAATCTTTTCTTAGGTAAACAAGACAATGTTGCATGTCTTTAAGTTTTGCCGGAAACGCGCGAAAACAGATGCAACAGGTGCACTTGTCTTCTGCTTGTCTCAGTGAGTTACCTAGCATTCGGTTTGCAGTCTTGTGGTCACGGTTGTTCCCTAAAAGGCTCTTACGCACTTTTATGTCCACTAAACCGACAAAATGACGCCAGATATGTCAACATCATGCTGACGGAGTTTGCCGTAGCTTTTCACTTTCGGATGGTACACTGAAAGCTGCCTCATCCGGGGACGTGTATGGCGGTCCGGAATGGTTCAGTTTGGGTTTCCTTCAGCATTCGTTTCTTGCATGACTTCCGCGTACGGGCCTACTGGGTGGCGAAAAGCGCTCTGGATTGTGCGGCCCGCTGCGGATGTCGCTTCGCTATGGCTCATTGTTCTCTTTCTCATCAAAAAACCTGGGCTCTTTTGCCACCGTTTAATTGGTCCACCAGGTGGCGCAAGCTGACCTAGTTCGTTATTTATATTCAGGGAGAGACCGTGGCACACGGTGGCTGTTTTGCACGTTTTGCTCAGCGCTTTGTCAACACGCTCTAGTTCTTTACCTGTTTGCGCCGTTGTTTTCAGTAGATCAAGCGGGCTTAACGTACGCACCTTCCCCACAGAGCGTGTTTGGATTCCCTCAGGGCAGTTTCCAACCCACGTGTATGGTGTTGATGTACCGTTTTTCCCTATATACATGGGTTGCTAGGTGTTTCAACTCAAGACAAAGTTCCTGAGCTTTTATGCAGGAAGCTGGCATTAAGCGTGAAATCGTCGGCTGTGTTACAAAGGCGGCTATGAGCGAACTCGTAGATATCGCGAAGCACTATAGGGGCGAGCTGTAAGTTCCTGTTACAAAGCGCCGCTATATGCAGCCATGACATAAGCGCCCCCGCTAGTAAACTCAAGTCTTCTCTGCCAAGTTGCGAAAAGGAAAGTGCTGTAGAAAAAGTTCAGCTTGCTTCTCCAACCTACAATACGGCATGTTGATAGAGAATTATTAGGTGCCGAAACCGTGGGCGTAGCCTAATAATTCGGGGCTCACAATGATAGCAGTTCGAATAATTAAAGCAATAAACTTTTTAGTTTCAAAACTTTCCAGAGATGAGATATCAGGTAGTAGGTACATGCTAAAAACAAGGATGTCTCGCAACCTCTGAAGTAACATTACATGCAAAACCGTAAAATCGTGGTGTATGGGTGAAGAGCAACATATTTAGTACTGTGTTTATAATGAGGGTTCAAATAAATTTAATGAACGTAGATAATATGTAGGACAGTGTAGGCATCAGAATTGGTGATATGTGGTGTAGTGAGACGTGACAGTGTGACGTAAGGGGCAGTGAAGTTATTTAGCCGTAAGTCAAATGCGCCTCGTCGTAATGCTCTTAAGCAGGCATTTTGGCTTTCGCTAAAGAAAATGCTTGCCAGGCGAAAACGCACCAGGTTCTAGTATACTATTGGCTGCCGTAATTTAAAGCAAGTTTTACTGGCAGGACTGCCATCTGGCCGATTTTTCGCGCAGTTCTTCACACTGGCACTGCACCCGATATCATCGGTTGGCTGACCAAGTACTTCAGCCAGGATCCCCGGTTGAAGGCTGAGGCCAATGATATTGGTAGGTTGTAGTGCACTCGTGGGAAAGGAGCTGGAGTATTGGACATATTGTTCCGAATTTGGAAGTAATGGCGTGTTTATTCTGCGCATGTGCCCTTGTCCAGCCGGATGACCCACGCGCCAGGTGGGTTGCACGCGGGTCATTCGTAGAAATACTTTGACGTTAATCGTTCTAACCAGCTGATTGAGAAGAAAAAAGAGGACCGAGCAAGTCTTCTAACAAATTCGAAGTATATTATGTTTAATTGTAGTACTCATGGTTTTGACAAAAAGTGTTTTAAACGGGTTTGGTATTTGCGCTTATATCATGCTGACCTTGACTTTGCTACGGTAACTCAATAATTTGACCTGCTAAACTTTTAGGATTTGTGATCAAATATACAGAGAAATAAACGTTTCAGGGAACACTGAGTATGAAACTTTGCTACCCCGTAATGGTTAACAGAAACGAAATGAAAGATAAAGTGCCCATGACATACTCCCGGGCAAACGTATGATTACTCGTTCGAATACCGCAGGTTCCATCAATAATTGCTCTGCTCCATGCACCGCAAGGGCTATTAAGGCAACTAAACGGTCTGCTGTAAAAGTCGACTTGAATACAAGGTGCCCTTGCCGTGTCATTCTGTTAGCTTCACCGAAAATGCACTTGAGATAATCGATACACTTTCAACTAAGATAGCTGCCATTAAAAAGAGAATGGACGTTACCAAAGCAAAGCTTTCAAAACTTATGTCATTGGCTTAGCTCGCTGACATAGAAAACTGTAAGGACGCCTAGCTCAAAGATGCCGGTGCGCTTGTCACTACCGTCGACCATAAGCTAAACAAGCGCGCTTGTCTTACCCGAAACGTAATCATATACGTCGATTTCTCCTAAGCCACAGACATCTAGGGACTCCCATCGTCCTTCTCGGGACCGCGGCCTTATAGTGGTAAATGCGCATGAGTCTTCTAAATCTACGCCAGCTGAAAGGATCCTAGATGATGAAGCGTTTTTAATAAGGATGATTTCACTTTGTTTGATGAAGGTGAACGGGGGATAAATGTTGTTTCTGCCTTTCGCAATGGCAGGAAGCAGGAGGACTCTACAAAGTCTCGACCTCTCAAGATCGTATGCCAAAACGAGGATGAATGCAGACGCATCCGCCGACGCACTTCACGTCTCAAAGGAGGGTCGTTTTATGTTCTGTGAGATCTATCCCCTGAAGATCGGATAAAAATGAAGAGTGCGGATGGTGAACTTCGAACCCGCTGGGCAAATGTTGAGACGGGCCTTCACCTTGTGGATTTTCGAGCGGTTCCGAAAATTCCGAGAACTTGCTGGAGACCCATCCTTGTCCTGCCCGGACAGTAAGGTCGAAGACCGGTTTGAGTGTGTTGTCCGCTAATGTGCGCAGTTTGCGGAACAAATTGGACGAGATTCAACTTCTTGCCCTGGATACTCACCCTGATTTGATGGCTTTCTCTGAGACCTGGTGGTCCCAGAACCTCCGTGACACGGAAGTATATATCCCAGGATATCACTTCTCCCCCGGCTGCTCGCCACGGATTGTGGTCAGGCGGTGGCGTTATACTCTATTGGAGGACGAACCTTAAGGCACATTTGCTTGATGCTACTTGTGCTATAGATGGTGGCTTCGAAGCTCGGTGGTGTCGTATTCATGACGGGTGTAGATCTCTCCTGTCTGTGTTGCCTAAAGATCTCCCTTGGGTTCGGGAGCTCTTTTGCTGGATACACTTAAATGGCACGCCAAAGGTAAGGAGTGCTTAATTGTTGGAGACTTAGTGAACTTGGCATTGACTGGGACCTGCGTTATTGTGGTCTCTGACTCTGACTCTTTTGATGCCCTTCTCCTTCAGACCGTTCTCGATTGTAACTTGTCTCAGCCTGTATTTTCACCCATTCGGTTGTTCTCAGGCCAAGCGGCGCAGTTCTTGATGTTATCCCTGATGACGTCAGATGTCACCGACCCGGTTAGGATGCAACCTATTGGTAAGAGTGATCACTGTGCTATTTCCTTCCGATGGGTACGTCGGTTTTCTGTTCATGACAAAGGTGATTTCCGGCGTAATTTCTGGCGAGCAGGTCCACAGCGTCTGCAGGAGGCTGCTTCTAACATGGACTGGACCATTCCTCATTTTTGGTGTTGAGGATGAGTGGACTCACTTTTACTCCAACATGATGTCGCTAATCAACCAGGTTTTTCCTATTTCTAAAGGTAGAGGTCTAACAAGCGGTCCTCCTTGGATTGACAAACAGTTGAAGTCTCTGTTGAATAAAAGACGCAAATTATGGGATCGATTCAAGTGTACACAATCGACGGCCGACTACTTGCGATACATAACGCTTAGGAAACTTTGTATCCTGAAGAAGCGGGAGAACCGCTAAAACTACGAATTTCAATTAGCTGTGCAGTCCAGGTGCTCCACAAAATATTCCTCTCATATCTGTAAAGGTGCACCAAAGGTGGTAATAGCATTTCATCTCTGCATTCCAGTAAACACGCTGTCTTACTTCAGGAGGATGCTGCGAAAGCGGATCTCTTAGCTCAACCGTATTCATCCGTTTTTACAAATGAAACTCCGTTCTCTGCCGTAGTACTCCTACACTCATCTTTGCTGGATCATCTCGAGTTCAGTACGGAAACTGTTACTCAGTTCCTTCTTTAGTTAGATCCGAACACCTCGTCTGGTCTTGATGGTTTGCACCCACTCTTTCTCAGGACCGTGGCTGAGTACATTGCAGCCCCAGCTTGTCATGTGTTTCGCTGCTCTATTCAATCCGGACGCCTTCCATCAGCCTGGAAGCTGGGCATTGTCAAGCCCATATTTAAAGGAGGGAACCGCCAAGACCAAGCAAACTATCGTCCCGTTTGACTAACATCAGTAATGTGTAAATGTATGGAACGGCTTCTCAAGGGAGCTCCCAGCCTTTACTTCGACGACCGGAGTGTGATTTCTACTGCTCAGCATGACTTTCGTAAGTCACGCTCGTGTACCACCAATTTATTAGTTTTCAGAGAGCAATGGGCGAACTCACTGGATGCTGGCAAACGTATGAATGTTATCTACCTTGGTTTCAGCAAAGCTTTTGACAAAGTTCCTCATGAGCGGCTTTTGTTCAAACTTCAAGAAATTGGTGTCTCTGGGAGGGTTTTGTCGTGGATCTCGGATTTCCTTTCAGACAGTATCATGCGAGTTAAGGTCACTGATACGTTTTCACCCTCCGTCCTTATGAGCTGTGACTTTCCTCAGGGTTCTGTTCTTGGACAAGTTGTTCAAATTCTACGTTAACGACCTTCCTTCAACCCTCCAAACCTAATGCTTGATCTATGCTGACGATTTAAAGTTATGGATGGAAGTAACCAGCGCTGAGGATGCAGACTGCCTCCAAAATACACTGGATCGGCTGCACGATTGGTCACTTAAATGGCAGTTGCCTATAAATTGCGATAAATGTTCTGTGCTTTCCGTTGGTGCTGCTGAATCATTCGGTGTTACCACCTTGGTGGTTATTTGCTTAATGATATAAAACGGGAAAGAGACCTTGGTGTTGTTGTATTCTGTGGTGTAAAAACCACCCAAGGCACTTTGAAGAAGGTTGCTGCGACTAACAGAATACTGTGTTCTATCCAAAGAGCCTTCTCACGATTGACGCCGGAGATCTTCAGACTTATATTATCCTCCCATGTGCGTCCAATCCTCGAATAAGGATTACCCGCAGTTCATCCACTTACAAAGCTTGAACATAGCTTGATTGAAAAAGTTCAGCGATGCGGTTCTAATTGCATCTTTGAGTTCCGACACCTGCCACATCATATTTGTCTCCAGCATTCGAATATGTTCTCCCTAGTATGTTGGCGTCGCCGAGGCGATCTGATCTACGCTCGGCGCATTATGCGAGGCGAGATGGGAAACGAGCTCCAAGGTTTCTTCCAGGTTAACACTGAGTGTTCGACTTGGGGCCAGTGTTGGAAACTGTTTAAACCTAGGAGACTCAGACTTCGCTCTGCTTTTACACTATTGACTCATGTGGTGAACGACTGGAACTGCGCGCCTAATTCCGTCGTCAACGCGCGTATGGAAGAAGGTTTTAAACGATTGTTAGATTTATACTTCTTGAATTTGCAGGGATCTTGTTGTTTCTTATGTAACTGTTGCGATCTAACTTGTTAATTGCTGTTGCGCCAACACCTGCTATGGTTTGGAGGTGATGGAGCTGACAAAGGTCTTTCCTTCTGCTCTTTACAATACAATGATTACAATGATTGCAATGAAATGCAACGTTCTTGACAAATTCTTTTAGAGGCAGTCACGCGTTTACTGAAGATTACGTGTAACACAGCGCTTGATACGTTTGTGAGTAAACGGATTGGAAAATTGCTCAGTCGTAACTGCACGAACATTTTCACCTTAAAACTCAAGCGTTGGCTACAAACTTCACGGCAAATAGATTTAACTTAGGAGCAAACGCAACACTCGGGCCTAGTCTTATCAAGCCTGATCCAACACCGCTGAAAAAGTTTTGCCTAACGGCTACTTAGGCCAAGACAAGACAATCGCCACTCAATTCATCTCCGATTGCCGAAATTACCACTTGTTCTACGTCAAGCACTAAGGTTAATATGGACCTCATCCACTGAGTCGAACGTCCACGATAGTGTTATACGTTGACTCAAGTTCCATAGCCCTGATAGAAGAAAAGTCAAGCAACCATACGGATTCGTCCCAACTGAACCTACCAAAAGCTGAGAAAACAAACACTATGTTGTATAACGTCTCCGGCTTGCCTGACATAGGTTTCCAACCGACAAGTATAGACTGAAATAGCTTCGCTGTCATTCATGCAATGTGGAAGCTGCTCCCGCAGCACAACGGATTTCGAACAAAGGCAGACAGACCAAGCGGGACAAGCCACTTATCACGAAACACTTCCCGCTGGTGCATCACCGTGACAGTAATTATCGCACCTCAGCAACGTCCATATAGCATAAGCAGAGAAAAGATAGGCACCAACTTAAACTTTGTGCAACTGCGCCGCATGTAGCTATAATCATTCCGGTGACAAACTCTACCCTCCATGCAGATTTCGACCCAACGTGCCCAAGCGCTGAAAAGCCGTGCCTACTCGAGGCGCCTAACAGCATCACCAAACCACCAGACCACAGTGGTTTACGCAAACGGAGTACATTTCACCAATCAGTGAATCAATATAAAACGCCTGAGGATAGAAAGTGGTGAGCTGACAACTGCGAATTACAGCACAAGAGGACAGCTTTAGGCCAGAACAACATTTACCTGGGACAACCTCCAGTATCACATAACGTAAACAGCAACGCCTTTTTATTTGAAATATGAACCTGTTTCAACGCTGAAGCTACTTTTAGATTGAACAGTCATCACAACCTTATATCCTATCTTGCAGCTCCCTCAGCTTCTCCATCCCAATATCAAGACCAAACTTAGTCACGTTAAAGTGTAGTAGCTTTGTTTGTATATAGCTGATCATGCCTTGTTGGTGTGCTTGACTCAACACCGAGCATTAAACGTTAGTTATCTATTTACTGTGAGTAGTCCGCGCAGAATCAGTACGGTGCTTCCGCGAGTACCTAATATGGCAAGCTATCCACCCGGCATGCCATCGCTTAAGACCTGGTCGGCTGGCTTCTTGCCCACACTTTAAGCGGTACAAGGAGCGTCTACTACGTATCCAAATCTGGTACCACGGTCGCTGCTTGGACTGTTTCCCCATAAGATACAGGCAGCGTTACGAGAAGTACTATACCTTCAAAACTTCAACTGTAAAACCCTGCTTCTAATCCCCACCACCTTTCGAACCCAGGACAGCACAACGCCCGGCCAAGGACGAGGCCCTCCTGCTAATCACTACTGGCCAATCAACACGAACACTACCCCGCGCTCCCCGACGGTACACTCCCAAACGAAAAATATATCAGGACTCCATGCCTTTAAACAGGTTTGTGTCCAACACTGCCACATTATGGGATGCGGCGGAGCAAGATCCACCAAGCGCATTCCAACAAGAATTATTGCCAGCCATCTAATACCTCAAAAACACATGTTCAGTCCAAATAACCGCACGCGGTTGGTTTCAGCCCTCCGGAGCGGTTTTGCAGACTACCACACTATAAACGATTCATTAGAGGCCGATTATTTATTGATTGCCAACCGTTCCCTACTCAACCACTTCCGGAACACATTCCTGTAACACACTCTTTGCCGTTTTTCACCACTTCCATTTACCCTGCGCCAGCTGCACCCCCGTGTGTAACAGCGCGCACAACCTAACCCCTCCAACTCTCCGTGCACTGAATCATACAGCGTGTTGCTTATCAACGCACTAGCAAGTATACATAACCTACACGTTATTGGCGCACGTCCATAGTTGGTCCTCACTACAGTGCCGTGGCATTCTTCAAGCGTCGCTGACAAACAACTACGTATCCCTGACTATACCACAATCTATAATGGCCGAGACAACCATCGTGATGGTGGCTGCCTTATCTAGGTTCGGGAGAACTTTGGTGCATATGACTTCAAACTACCATCTATACACGAACTTGAAAACTCCATGTAAATCCAGAGGACGGTTATGTATATAACCCTCTACATTTCTAGAATACCAATAAACTTATTACGCTTTTTACTGAAACCGTTTTTATGTCTCCACGTCACAAGCTAGTGGGTGGAGCTTTCAGTATGCCCCCTAGCCCTTGGAACGACCAAGCTGCCCCACACACATACCGTGATTTTGTCGAATTAACCCACGTAAACAACTGAACCCAACCCACTCACGATCACACTAATGTTCCTAACACCACTGACTAGTCGCCATAGCTTCCATTTAACTTTGCGGATACCCGGAGCTCGGTTGGAGTCGCTCCTTTCCTACAATGTTCATTCTCTTGGATTGTTTGCGTCACAGCTCAGATGGTTTGTTGACCTATTATGTGCCACCGTAGGATCCACTGGTAACTGCAGGCTTAATCCGAACTCTATTGCTGGTCACTCTTCTCTCTCCTAGCGCGGTGTTATTGGTTGTTCGTCCTACTCGCATCAACTCCTCTTGACAGCAGCTGGTCATTGTTGGCTCCATGTAGCTTGCAAGGAGCCACTCCCTGACTTCCAACCTTCATTTTCTTCTGCCGTCTGTCTCTCTAAGCTTCGCCCGCATGTTGATTTCTCCAGCAAAACTGTAGGCATCCAGTAGTGGTAAACGTCTTAATGATATAACTACACCAGCCACTGATACATTCTTTTCTAGAGCCACTATCTCTGCTTAGCAGCAGCTAGTCGTTATAGCTTCCATTTAACTTTGCGGATACCCGGAGCTCGCTCCCTTCTTACAATGTTCATTGTCTCGGATTGTTAGCGTCACAGCTCAGCTGGTCTGTTGACCTATCACTTACCTTCAATGGCCTGTTGATGCACTCAGCGACCCTGTAGGCATACTCTATTGACCAAGCGTCTGATTGGAATGGCTACATCTGGCCACTGAGTCTCTCCTAGCGCCACCATCTGTCGGTCGTCGTAAATTCGGCATCTCTTTTCAGAAGTAGCTAGTGGCCATAGGCCTTATGCATATGCGACGATCCAGTGCTTGTTAGGAGCCATTCCGTATCTCAATAACCTTTATTCCTTTAGAATATCTGCATCCAATCCTCCCTGCCACCAATTGATTTTAAGACTCTCCCGCGGCAACCTATTTATTTTTTTCGCTTATTATACCCTCCCTCTCGGATTGCGCTAACTACGTGCTGTTCATGCACCTGACTATCACTACCAATATTCTAACTCTCTTTGCTCTATCCCCACGCAATTATTGACTCATACTAAACGGATACTTCGTAATTTACTTACTGGTACAACGCTCTTGTCTCTACGCAGGCGTTAGCAATCCACCCGTACAGCTAATAATTCTATAGGATATTCAAAAGACATTTTAAGCATAATTATTGTTGCACAGCGTACATGCTTTTGTCCCAAGCCCAAATGTTGTAACACAAGACATTAACAATGTTCAACTCCATGCCTGTTCTTGCGGTCTTCTCTAGGTTGTCCCTCACTTTCCCCTTTCTCTGAGGTCCGGGACTTCTTGGAGATCTGGGATTGGACTGAGGAACAGTTTTAAATAAATAAATAAATAAATAGTTTGTTCTCGACTATGCGAGGCACGCGCATGGAGGCATGATCAGATATGTACAACTGTACAAACATTTAATGACAACTGTAACAGAGACAGTAGAAAATTGTTCATATGTCCATGATTGGAACAGTACAATGGTGAAAATGCGAAACAATAATTCGGCTGTCATGAGATACGGGACCTCAGCTAATAATAGATTACGAATCCTGAATGATCCATTGGAAGGTAATGGAAGAGCACGCTCTAGATATATGCCGATAGAGTGAGTTGGAGCACAAGTAACGCAAAGGTCAACGTATCGTAGAAAGTAAAAAGACGACAGTATATACAGATGTAGAAGTTCCAGTGTAACGAACCTATCTATACCATTTTACAAGCATGTTAGATTATTGTACCATGCTTTTAGCGCGGTTCATTTTCGAAATAGCGTGCGGTACTTTCAAGTTAGGGAGGCTAAGAACGTTGATTTGGCGTCCTTGACACTCTCATTGGTCATGGGACATAAACCAATGGGACACCGGTTAGAAACCGCCAGCATAAGCGACAGACAGTCCAATGAAAGTGGTCGAGCACCACTTTCTGTTCTGCCTTGATGCCCCTCTGATGTAAACCTTGATGACTGGTCTCCAACCTGAAACCGACCAATAGGTAAATTGTGATGCTTGTCAAAGGCGGAGATCCTAGCCACCACATTATCCGAAGATTAAGACGTAACCAGTGCGGACAGACATACGAACCAGCACATGAAGCGGTCTGTACTTAATGATCGCTAGCGGCTATCTCGTGGTGGCTTATTCAGCGGCCTAATCATGGGGGGCGTAGACAGACAATCTTCTAACCGGTATTCCGCAGTCCCTGAGGTCTGAGGAAGTCAGACAGGCCTGCATTTGCGGTTGGTCAGGCATGCACCGTGCCTTGGGCACAGCACACCCAAAGCTGAATGAGCAGTGGCACTCCTGCAACCCGCCTAGTGGTGGTTTGAGACGGTACGACATTTTGGAAGGAAAGTAAACTAATGACATCACAGCCACCGTCTTTAGGCGAATAGCAGGGGTAAGCTTATGGATTGGATTCAAGCGATAAAGGAATGTGCTATGTAAATTGCAATGTGCAATATTTATAGGTAACGTCGTGATGGCGCCTCGGTTTCTTTGGTTTGCGCTGCGCTGCTGATCAGCTAAGATGAGACATGGTTCTGGCGTAGACAGCATTATACGAAGAGGACCGTACGTGCAACACCCGCCTGAGGTGAGAGAAAGAAGTTTGAGTGCCTATGAGCAGGGGGAGAATTGTATAAATGTTGCTGCATTGTTGAATTAAAAGTGAGCGCTTGCCGTAGTTGGTTACGGATGTAAGAATCGGTGGAACGGAAGGGGAAACACGGCGGAACTCGCCGCAGATCCCTGACAGAAAGTCATGTCGGTGCTCTGATCGAGTGGGTATCGGAAGAACCGACCGTTACCTTATCGACTCTCCGTTTGAGGCTGAAGGCTGAGTTCGATGTTGAAGTTAGCATCACTACAGTCTCCAGATACCTTGACGGTCGTCTGATCACACTAAAGAAGTTGTACACTGTCCCAGAATCCATGAACACTTTGGCGAACAAAATGCGACGGAGGCTGTTTGTGTTGCGGCTGCTACAGTTGCAGGCCGAAGGGAGACAGCCCGTTTGGATTGATGAGACCAATTTCAATTTATTTTGTAGTCGCACCAGGGGTCATTCACGAAGGGGAACTCGAGCACAGTGCACGGTGGCGAACCCCCGCGGGCAGAATGTGCACGTTGTGGGGGCAATGACGATCGAGGGACGGATTGCCTTTTCAGTTCTAAGAGGCAGCTTCAACAAGCGGAGATGCAGGCAGTGGGTTCGGGAACTTCTGGCTTCCCAGGGAGCCGCTTTTATTGATCGGTGTGTTCTTATTTGTGATAACGCCCCGTGCCACGCAGATCTGCAGCAGGTTTTCAAGGAGGAACGGTATCGAGCAGGAATGCTACTACGACTGGCGCCGTACTGTCCTACGCTAAACCCTATCGAAGGCGTGTGGAGTATTGTGAAGGCGTACGTGAAGGACACCATGAGGAGGAGGTATGCTGAAATGCTTAGAAGGGGATCCAGAATGGGTTCTTTGCCCTGGCGAGTGGCGCACACTATTTCTCGAGCAGGTGTTGCTTGCAGCCAGAGGTTGCGTTACGCGTCACCATTGCGAGCAGATGGTGCGACATGTTACAAACAACTACGGACGGGTGATTCATTTTGCCGATTTATAGATTGCAGCCAATTAAATAAAACACTTCTGTACATAACGTGCCGCTTTTTCTTGATAAACGGGAGGAAATAAAGTGCGCTACGTGCTCGGCAGCATATGTGCAGTACTTTAGTAGCCGTAGGCATTTTGTCACCATTGCTAGCGTTCGTCGTTGCTTGCAGCCATACATCACGGGGAAGCGGATGGTTAAGAGCGGGTGAGTGAACGGCGTTGCAAACGGCGCATGTGTGTTCGTGTGAAGTCGCGTAGGCCGCAGTACTTCGCTAAGGGTTGCGTGCCGAGTGATTGTGCGAAAGACCAGAGGTGATGTAACGCAATTTCGTGGATGACTTCATCTTCGCCGGACAAGCAATGCTTATTCGACGACCTCATTCCGACAATTGCAGTCGGTTGCGGCGGGGAATAGGATAACTGTCGCGAAAGAGATAAGATAAGGGCAGAACTAGCAAACGAATAGAAATTTTGTAGCCCCGTAACTTTCAGAGCCCCTCTGTTGTGTTCTTTCAGTGGGTTATACGCTGAAGTGAAACGTGTAGCTATGTATCGCTAATGTAGTGGTTGCCTTGGGTGCTGATTGCAGGTTCCCTGGGTGAATAACAGCGTCATTGAATCTCAGGACATGGTTCTAAGTAGGAGGCTTCCAAGTGTGGCGTTGACACGACGTCAGTGAGTGTACGTTTGCCTCCACACCCATAGGCGAAATGTTAATCAGCTTTCGTTTCAGTGTCTCCATGGATCGCGTTATGTAAAATCATAGGAACCTATGAATTCATAGGATAATCAGGGTTCACTTCCATATGGCCGCCCATGGTATAGTAGAAAGGCAACCATGTAACTGGTGTTCCGCTGTTCAGCAATGGCTGCTAGGTAGTTATACAATTTTGTGCGAATATCATTGCAAAGATCACGGATGACATTGTTCCCATTGAAGTTAATAGACCAACCTGAAGCTAAACAAGGAAAATTCTATGTTTGCTTACTTCTGTCAAGGTTGATGGCTCAAAAAAGGCGAGAGGAATCCAAGTGTGGCATTGACACGACGTTAGTCAGTGGGCGTTCGTCTCCACACCCACGGGTGACTTCGTCAATCGGGAACCGCTTCAGTGTCCCCATGGATCTTGCTACGTAAAGGACATGGGCACCTACGTATTCTTAGAGCAATTACACCTCACTTCCATATGATCGCCAATACACGTTGAGACGCTTTAACAAGTGGCTCTCCAAATGGAACCATTAGAAGCACAGTCAATGCAGATGGAACCTCCCTATTACGTCAATGGATTGGCATGCTCTACTCAGGAAATCGGCATTACTCAACAAAGTAACACTTAAGGGGGCCACAATGACTACGGTGTTTATACATGCCACATCGTCCTGCTAGAAAGAACGTAAGCCTTATGATTATTGGCGACGCAGACATGTTACTCTGGTACTTCAGGTGAGTACTCGGAACAGATAAACACTTTTGTCTCACCCACGGGCGTTCCTACAATGTGTTTGCAATCATTTACAAAGACAACCGCGCCCACTAAGCCTGCTATGGATCACTGTTTCAGCTAGTCTTAGAAGCATTCATGTATGCACGCCGTGACATAGGTTGTTTGCGCCTTTGCAACTACTGGGAAACATTTTGTCATTGGAAAGTAGGTAATTCCGGAGACGTAGATAAAGGAGGAAAATTCCTCCAAACTCTATGCTTACTATGCGTATGCAATGCTTGTAGGCACCTCATATCAAGGCCGTAGGGTCACTTGAGATTTAAAGCTTATCAATCACTTGGAAGTGAAGGGTAAATATCATGTTGAAACGCAGGATTAACATGCCTCTTACGACCTTAACGTACCGGCAGGACCATGGGTCCTGTAACGGTAACTGATTACCGAAGTGGCCCACAGGTGTTGCGACGAACGAACACTCACTAATGTCGTGTCACCGCTACACTAGGAACCCTCCTCTCTGGAACATTGGCTACAGATGCAATGATGATCTTACCTACGCAGCGAACTTGATCTTTGTATACAATGCGCCGACTACATAAGCAATACCCATCTACGCTATTCACATGAGTGTACGGCCAACTGAAAAAAACAGCACGAGAAATTTGTAGCTGTAAAGCTTTTTAAAGATTCTATTTGCCAAGTTCCAGCTTTACCTCTTTCATACGAATTATTGCATTGTTTCTGATTACCTCACACTGCGTTAACAATCACACGCACATCCTAAGCGTAGTCGCACACCTATCGATTCTACAGCTTGCTCGCAGTGGCACGAGTACACTATGCATACGGCATCACGTGTGGCCAGATAGGCTAGCGAGCAAGAAGGCAACTTGCATTCAACCCATAAGCCTACAAAGGTTCCCTTCCAACAGGGTTGCAGCCAATCCGCTTCCTATCACTACTCAATTAGTTGTCATCACCATCGTGCAAGCCTTCAAAGCTCCTCTTACAACAGGCTGCAAACGTTACAACCTCAAAACAGCCATCAATCCGCTTCTTATTACAACTCACAGATTTCCTCTCACCCCCGTGCTAGTGAAACCACCTTATGCCAGATTGGCAGCATGACCAATCACGTACTATGTCTCCCATTGGCTGCTCATCCTTGACACCATTGAAGTGTGCTGATACACCGATTGCGACCAACAGACAGGCGACCGACAAACGGAGCGAACAGTACGGCGAAGTTGCAAGCCCACCACCAGCCTGTAGGTAGTTTTAAACAAAACACTCGTTCCAAAATATGCTCTTGTTTAAAAGTACTAGCAACTTCTGTGCCGCACCGATGCGAGCATGAAGGAAAGCCGTGGCGTCCTCTCTGGATTCGGACCGTCCAATCGACATGATTGAAAGCGTCCATACGACTGCATGCGCGCACAGCGTCACACTTGTTAGTCTTCCATTTGGTGTGGCCGCAGACTCGACCCTAAAGTGCATCCCGTGATACGCAGCGGACAAATGTGGGCCAGATCACACGAGGAGTTTACAAGGCCAAAGAACAGGTAACGTTACAGCAATGATCAATAGTACTGGTTAACCAGCGGTTTCGTCGTCGTGTCGAGGATGATCAGCCAATGGGAGACATAGTACGTGATTGGTCATGCTGCCAATCTGGCATAAGGTGGTTTCACTAGCACGGGGGTGAGAGGAAATCTGTGAGTTGTAATAAGAAGCGGATTGATGGCTGTGTTGAGGTTGTAACGTTTGCAGTCTGTTGTAAGAGGAGCTTTGAAGGCTTGCACGATGGTGATGACAACTAATTGAGTAGTGATAGGAAGCGGATTGGCTGCAACCCTGTTGGAAGGGAACCTTTGTAGGCTTATGTGTTGAATGCAAGTTGCCTTCTTGCTCGCTAGCCTATCTGGCCACACGTGATGCCGTATGCAGAGTGTGCTCGTGCCACTGCGAGCAAGCTGTAGAATCGATAGGTGTGCGACTACGCTTAGGAGGTGCGTGTGATTGTTAACGCAGTGTGAGGTAATCAGAAACAATGCAATAATTCGTATGAAAGAGGTAAAACTGGAACTTGGCAAATAGAATCTTTAAAAAGCTTTACAGCTACAAATTTCTCGTGCTGTTTTTTTCAGTTGGCCGTACACTCATGTGAATAGCGTAGACGGGTATTGCTTATGTAGTCGGCGCATTGTATACAAAGATCAAGTTCGCTGCGTAGGTAAGATCATCATTGCGTCTGTAGCCAATGTTCCAGAGAGGAGGGTTCCTAGTGTAGCGGTGACACGACATTAGTGAGTGTTCGTTCGTCGCAACACCTGTGGGCCACTTCGGTAATCAGTTACCGTTACAGGACCCATGGTCCTGCCGGTACGTTAGGGTCGTAAGAGGCATGTTAATCCTGCGTTTCAACATGATATTTACCCTTCACTTCCAAGTGATTGATAAGCTTTAAATCTCAAGTGACCCTACGGCCTTGATATGAGGTGCCTACAAGCATTACATACGCATAGTAAGCAAAGAGTTTGGAGGAATTTTCCTCCTTTATCTACGTCTCCGGAATTACCTACTTTCCAATGACAAAATGTTTCCCAGTAGTTGCAAAGGCGCAAACAACCTATGTCACGGCGTGCATACATGAATGCTTCTAAGACTAGCTGAAACAGTGATCCATAGCAGGCTTAGTGGGCGCGGTTGTCTTTGTAAATGATTGCAAACACATTGTAGGAACGCCCGTGGGTGAGACAAAAGTGTTTATCTGTTCCGAGTACTCACCTGAAGTACCAGAGTAACATGTCTGCGTCGCCAATAATCATAAGGCTTGCGTTCTTTCTAGCAGGACGATGTGGCATGTATAAACACCGTAGTCATTGTGGCCCCTTTAAGTGTTACTTTGTTGAGTAATGCCGATTTCCTGAGTAGAGCATGCCAATCCATTGACGTAATAGGGAGGTTCCATCTGCATTGACTGTGCTTCTAGTGGTTCCATTTGGAGAGCCACTTGTTAAAGCGTCTCAACGCGTATGGGCGATCATATGGAAGTGAGGTGTAATTACTCTAAGGATACATAGGTTCCCATGAATTTTACCTAACGCCATACATGGAGACACTGAAGTGGTTACTGACTAATAAACTCTCGCATTGGTTAGGAGACAAAGGACACTCATTAACGTTGTGTCCATGCCACACTTAGACTCCTCTTACTTTTTTTGAGCCATCAACCTTGACAGAAGTAAGCAAACATAGAATTTTCCTTGTTTAGCTTCAGGTTGGTCTATTAACTTCAATGGGAACAATGTCTTCCGTGATCGTCGCAATAACATTTGCACAATATTGCACAACAACCTAGCATCCGTTGCTGAACTGCGGAATACCAGTGAGATTACTCTGTCTACGTCTCCATGGTCGACCATATGGAAGTGCAACCTAATTAGCCTAAGAATTCATAGGTTCCTATGATCTTTACATAATGCGATCCATGGAGACACTGAAGCGAAAACTGATTAACTTTTCGCCTATGGGTGTGGAGACAAACGAACAGTCACTGACGTCATGTCAACGCCACAAATGCAATCCTCTTATTTTTTGTTGAGTCATCAACTGTGATCGAATTAAGCAACCTTAGGATTGTCGTTGTTCAGCTCCAGGTTGGTTTAACAACTTCTGCGGGAACTATGTCCCCCATGATCCTTGCAATGATATTCGCGCACAATTGTCTAACCGCCTAGCAGCCATTGTTGTACTGTAGAGCACGAGTTAGATGATTGCCTCTCTACGACACCATGGGCGACCATATGGAAGTGAAACCTAATTATTCTATGAATTCTTAGCTTCCTATGATCTTTACGTATTGCCATACATAGAGACACTGAAGCGACAACTGATTAACCTTTCTCCCATGGGTATGCAGACAAACGAACACTCACTGACGACGTGTCAGCCCTACACTTGGAACCCTCTAATTTTTGTTGAGTCGTCAACTGTGATCGAAATAAGCAACCTTAGAATTGTCATTGTTCAGCTTCAGGTTGGTCTACTAACTTCTGTGGGAACTATGTCCCCCATGATCGTTGCAATGACATTCGCACACAATTGCCTAACCGCCTAGCAGCCATTGCTTTACTGTGGAATACGAGTTACATGGTTGCCTGTCTACGCCACCATGGTTAGGCCGCTGAATAAGCTACCAATATGTAGCCGCCAATGATCGCCATAGACCGCTACATGTGCTGGTTAGTATTTCTATCCACACGAATTAAGTCTTAAGCTTTGGATAGTGTGGTAGCTAGCATCTCCTCCTTTGACAAGCATCACAATTTACCTATTGGTCGGTTTCAAGTTGGAGACCAGTCAGCAAGGTTTACTTCAGAGGGGCATCAAGGCAGAACAGAAAGTGGTGCTCTACCACTTTCATTGGACTGTCTGTCGCTTATGCTGGCAGCTTCTAACCGGTGTCCCATTGGTTTACGTCCCATAACCAATGAGAGTGTCAAGGAAGCCAAATTAGCATTCTCAGCCTCGCTATATTGAAAGTACCGCACGCTATTTCGAAAATGCACCACGCTAAAAGTTTGATACAATACGTTAACGTGCGTGTAAAATGGTATAGAACTGTGACGCTAGTTGACCTTCCAGTGTGAAGTTATGGACTGTGACATTATTCGGTGGCGAGTCACATACGCCATGTTGCAGTGTTGTTAAACGGACATTTTTGGCTTTTTATAGGGAGATCGCTTGCCAGGCGAAGACCCACCACGTCCTGGAACACTGCCGCCAATCGATTGAATGGCAACTTGCAACTGGCTATGTTTCGTGTCGAACGCTTGGTTGCTCGGTTATTCGCAGTCAGGTTGTGTCCCATTTTTCTGCCGGCTGATGCCTTGGCTGGTTGCCTATTGCATTCCTGGGCAATGTGCATTGGTAGGTCGGGAACTAAACATTCATTTTAAATATGATGTGTTGATCCATTGCAGAGCCACATGAAGTCTTCACTGATTATGTATATTTGCCGGGGAGCGAGGAAATCGCGCCCAGCTACCCTCACTGGACATCGGTGGTTGGGTGCAGATGGTTAGGATGGAAGTGATGCCAGAGTCCGGATAAGTTCTTGTTGGTTATTTCGTCCCATCCCAGACGGAGACAGTTCCTCAGTTCAATCCCGAATCCCTCAGATGTTCAAGAACTCAGAGAAAAGGGAGAGAGGAACAGGCCGATAGAAGACTGAAAAGGACAGTCAATGTACCTAGCATTGGATCAAAATCCTAATTTAAGACATTTATTTGAGACGTAACAACCCACCAGGACTTACATGGAGCATGGTAGAACGCCGAAACGACGGAACTACAATTACCATAACCCTTGTCCAGTATGGAGAACTGGACATATCCTCATACTCCCAAACATTATACATCTGAAAAATCTGGACAGCGGAAAAGTTAAACGTTTGCTCACCTGGACATACAACAAGAAGAATAATCGCGATGTCCCTCTCCTCCACCGACCTCAAAAATCATGGCGACCCCGATCAAATTACCTGTCCAACTAACAGAGAAAATTAGAAGCAAGTACTCTGTGAAAAACCGAAGGTAAAACCAGTCGCCAAGCGGCTTTGCCAGTTCAATATTAACTTTCAAAATGCTTTACGGCAGTGTTGCAGGACGTGGTGGGTTTTCGCCTAGCAAGCGTTCTCCCTATAAAAAGCCACACATGTCTGTTTAACAACACTGCGACGTGGCGGATGTGACTCGCCACTGAATAAAGTCACTGCCCACAACTACATACCGGCACGTCGACCAGACTCACATATCAACTCTTCCCGACACTGTGTCAACTACACACGATTGACCCCTATGTATCGTCGTGATACACATCTGTTTTAAACCTTGATCATGCCTGAGTTGGTGTGTCTCTATAAAACTGAGAATAAACTATGTATTTATTTATTTATTGTACTGTTCCAATCATGTACCTATGAACGATTTTCTACCCTTACTGTTACAGTTTCCATAAAATGTTTGTACAGTTGTACATATCTGATCATGCCTCCATGGGTGTGTCTCGCGTAGTCGAGAATAACATATTTATTTATTTATTTAAGTATCGCTTTGCTATGATGCAACTATTGCGTGGGAAGAAAAAAAGCAGAATTCAAAGACCAGCGGCGTTGGTATGGTGGATGAACAGCTGGTAACCAACCTACTTCTATAGGGAGCGCAGAATAAGTAAGTGTAGGTATAAATGGCTTGCGACGAAAGAACTTCAAAGGTCAATTGTTGGTAATTCAGCGGATAGATAGGACTCAAGCGCTGAGTAAAATTCTTTTGGGGATTAGGTCAGAAAGACGACACAAGGGTATTAAGAGTATAGTGCTATAGCCGACTGAGATGGGAAAAGCCTGTGAGAGAGCTTACCTCCTACATAAGTAAGTGTCGAAACCTTTGCTGCAAAAACCGACACAGAACCCTAGATGAGAAAGGATTGATCGATAGAAGTTAAGTAATAAAGATAAGTTAAAGGTAAGCAAACGTGCGGAACAAACGTATACGTAGCGTCGCGCAGAAAAACGAGTTATTCTAGGGTGCTAAGAACATAATATTAGGGTATGCTGACCCAGGAAAAGCCAGTGAGTCTGTTGGACTCATACATTGGTAAGTGTTGCAAACATAGCAGCGAGTAAGTGAGAGATGAACGCCTATAAATGAGAAGCTAACGGGCGTCTGCGTGCTGACCAGGTGAGAGGAGGGATGAATTAAAATGCTAAGAAAGGTTAATTGACGGGAGGGCAGCAAATAGCTGAGGTTATGAGAACATGAGGCTTAACCGCAGCAGCTAGGATGCTAAGATAATAGTACCAAGCTAGATAGAACCAGGGAATGCTAGCATGAGAGCTGGAGGATCGCAGGTAAAATGACTAAGACAATACAGCGAGTAAGGGATAAATGAACATCTTGAAAGGTGAGGCAAAACAGCGGCTTGCGTTGAATACATGGATATACTTGCACTGCAGAAGAAACCTAAGAGAGAGGTTTCGTGATAGAAGGACAGAGGACGGGAGAAGCGCAAGCATACAATGAGGTTGTTACATAGTTCAGGGCACAAGAGAATAAGACGCATCGACGCGCAGCTGATCGAATCATACTGGGGTGCTAATGGAATATAACTAAGGAGGCCTGAGCCGGGAGAAGCCAGTGAGGGAGCTGAACTACAATTAATTAGGTGTCACAGATGAGTAAATGACAGATGAGCATTTAGCGAGGAGCGAGTAATGGATAATTGAACGTCTAGAATGGAGAGGTTAGGAGCTGCTGTGCGCAGAACCCAGGCGTCACGCTTGTTTCACAGAAGCGAGCTAAGGAAGGTTTCAGGCTGGAAGGACAGGGAACGATAGGGGTGCAATCATATAATACGACTGTTAGATAATTCATAGCATAAGAGGATAAGACGCAGCGCCGCGCAGACAATCAACCCACGCTGGGGAACTAATGGAATATAACTACGGAAGCCTGAGCCGGGAGGAGCCAGCGAGAGAGCTGAACTACAATTATTTAAGTGTCGCAGATGAGTGGATGACAGCTGTGCATCTATCAAGGAAACCTGTGCCGGGAAAAGCCGGTGAGAAGGCTGGACTTCAGTATAATTATGTGTCCTAGACGTAGCAATTAATAGGTAAATGAACGTCTTGAAAGGAGCGGTTGCGCGCAGACTATTTGAGTTATGTTAGCTCCACAGAAGAGAGCTAAGAAAGTTTAAGGAAGAAAGGACAGCAAACGGATGACGCGCAAGCATGCAGTACGGTTGTTAGGTATTTCAGTGCGTAGGGGCTAAGACGCAGCAAAGCGCAGAGAATCAACTTATGACAGAGTGTTAATGAGATATCACAGAGGCAGCTGGAGCTGGGTAAAGCCGGCCGTCCGATTAAAAAAAGAATGAAAACAGGAAACGATATAAGATAGTGTTGGGGTCTGGATGAGAAGAGTTTATTGGTAAAGAGTAGAAAAGCCCACGAAGCTTCCCAGGTGATGTAAACAAAAAGTTGGGTCAGCCGAACCAAGACTTGTAGTGTCGAAGAACTCTGAGTGAAAACGGATAACAAGTAGCCGATCCGGCGAGACTGGATTGGTCAGCGCGTAGGGCTAGCGCGCACAAGAAAGGCAGGGGAAAGGGCCGCAACAATAGAGGGTGAACGAGTCTAGCCGCCTCACGGGGTAGGGGAAAAAGGGCTTTGAGTCTGCATAGCGTATGCCGCCTAAGTCTGGATAGCATAGGAGCAATCAGAGAGAACGAAGTTGATCAGTGGGACTAGATCACCGCCGAACAGTGAGATCTGGCACTCCATTTGAAGAATAATTGAAAACAGAACGCAATAAATATAAGTTGGCGTCAGGATGAGAAAATTTTATTGCCGAAAGGTGGCGAAAGCCCGCGAGGCTCTCCAGGTAGTGTAAAGGCATAGTGGGGTCAGCCGAACCAGGAGAGGTGACGTTGCAGAAATCTGAAGGAATCCGGAGTACAGGAGGCCGAGCGGGTAAGACTCGATTAGTCTGCGCGTTTGCACAAGGATATTTAGTAAATGTGAGAAAGATCTAACGATAAATAGTGGGCAAGTCTAGCAGGCTGTAGATGTAAGGGAAACATCTTGCTTAGTCTGCGGATCGTATACCGCTTAAGTCTCAGTAGCATAGGAGCAGGCAGAGAGAAACAGACTGGTCAGGTGAGAAAAGATCTCGGCAAGGCAGTAAAGCTGGCCGTCCGATCAAAAAAGGAATGAAAACTGGAAGCGAGATAAGAAGAGTTAGGGTCGGGATGAGAATGGTTTATTGATAGAGAATGGAGGCGCCCACGAGGCTTTCCAGATGACGTAAACAGAACGTTGGGTCAGCCGAACCGAGATTTGTAACGTCGAAGAACTCTGAGGGAAATCGGATAATAAGTGGCCGCTCTGGCGAGACTGCATTAGTGGGCGTGTAGAAATAGCATGTGCAATAATGGCAGGAAAAAGGGCCGCAACGATAGCGGGTGAACGAGTCTAGCAGCCTCACGGGGTTGGTGAACAAGAGCGTTGAGTCTGCATAGTTTCAGGATGAGAAGGGTTTATTGACGAAAGTTGGGAAAGCGCACGAGCCACTCCAGGTAATGTAATCGGGTAATTGAGTCAATCCAACTAAGCAAGATGACGTCTTAGAAGTCTGAATGAATCCGGAGTGCAGGAGGCCGATCGGGTAAGACTGGATTAGTCGGTGCGTTTGCATAAGGACATATAGTAAAGGTGAGAAGAAAACTAACAATAATGGTATGCAAGTCTAGCAGGCTCAAAATGTAAGGGAAACATCTTGTTTAGTCTGCGGAGCGTATACCGCTTAAGTATTAGTAGCACTGGAGGAGACAGAAAGAAAGAGACAGATCAGTGGGACTTGACCACGGCGGGGCAGTGCGAGCTGGTCATCCAGTAGAAGAAGGAATGGAAACAGCAATCACATTAAGTCGTACTATTAAAGTGCGTACGTAGGCTATACCACTATAGAGTGAAAAACTCTAGCACGCTCTCGTGGGGAGTAAAACAGCGTCAAGTCCGTAGAGTCTAGACCGCTTGTGTCTTTGTGGCATAGAACCCATCAGAGATAAGGAAATAGAGTCTTGGCAGGGCACTGAAAGGTGGCCGTCCGATTGAGGAAGGAAGGAATACAACAAGCGAGATAATGAAAGTACTGGGTCAAGCTAAATGGTGAAGAAACTAAGGAGGCGCACATAGCGATCGGTCAAACAAACATTGACCGTTAACGTAACAGTGATCTGAGAGAGTTCGGAGAGTAAAAGTTCTTTCAGGCGATACTTGATTAATCGGCGTATAATGAAAACAGAGAGCACAGCACGGAAATGACCAGTGCAGAATTGAGAGTTTTACTGATTAAAATAAGCTATGCTAATAGAGTGTAAGCTAATCCAGCAAAGTTCTCGGGGTGAGTAAATCGGTGAGTTGGATATGTAGTGCCTAGATCATTTGGGTCTCGGTAGTATGGATGCAATCAGAAAGCAAGTAATTGGTCAGATGAGGTTAGATTAAGGCAACGTACAGAGTTGAGTGACTAGTTAATGAAATGCAACCAGACAAGACGACAAGGAGAGTGTAGGGTAAGGATGAGAATGGTTTTATTGATAAAGGGTGTAAAAGTTAACGAGGCTACCGAAGTAATTTGGACAGTCCATTATGTCAACCAAAACAAGGGAGGCAACGTCCCAGAAGTCTGAATGAATCCGGAGAACAGGAGGCCGATCTGGCAAGACTAGATCAGTCGGCGTGTTAAGAGTAGGACGCACAATAAAGATGAGAAGAGTGCTAAAACAATAAAGGGTGAATGATTCTCGGAGGCTCACGGTGTTAATAAGTTAATAAAGGTTAAGCAATTCTTGCAGGCGCTTGAGGTGAGGGGAACATAGCTTTGAGTCAACAGAGCCTAGCGTGTTTGTATCTTTGTAGTTTTGAAGGCACTCAGAGGGAAGTAGACTGGTCAGATGAACCTCGGTCAGGGCAGGGTACAGAGAGTTAGCAGTCCGATGAAAAAAAGAATAAAGGCAGTGAAGTAAGGAAAGAACGGGGTCAGAGTGGAGGAAGCTTTATTGATTAGGAGTAGGGAAGCCAACGAGACTCTCTAAGGTAATGTGGACAGGGTATTTGATCTGCTTAATATTGGCCGGTAACGTCACAGTAGTCAGAGAGGTCAGAAAGCAGGAGCCGAAATACACGAGGCTGTATTAGTCGGCACATTGAGATTTAGTAGTACAGTTAAGTTGGGAAGATAAATAGAGTGTCAGCAGAAATGGACATGTTAGATATGGGAGAGTTTAAATTAGTTAGGTATAAGCCCTCGGGTTGAGGGAAATAGTGTTTTGGTTGTGCCGAGCCTATACCGTTTACAGCTCAGTACTCTGTAGGCAGTCAGGAAGTAGGAGACTGGTCAGAGGAAACTAGGTCAGCACACAGCGTTAGGTTACTGATAAGGTGGGGAAAAGCAACGAGTGAAGGGAACAGAGTGTTCAGCCTTCTGAATAATGACTTGTACCGTCACAGTATTCCGAGAGGGTCAGCAGTAATAGACATGTTAAAGATGGTGGCTATGTTAAAAATTAGGGTGAGCAATACCAGCAGACTTTCGGGAAGTGGGGGCATGGCCAGAAGTCTGAAAAGTCGTGAACGTTTACATTTCGGTAGTCTGGAGTAAGTCAAAGAGAAGCGGGCCAGTCAACTGAGACTAGGTCAGGGCAGGGCGCTAAAAATGGCAGTCCGATAGAGGAGGGATTAAAAGCGAAGAGCGTGAAAAGGAGAGGACAGGGTCAGTTTGAATGGAGCCTTATTGGTGCTGGGTGCATAGGATATCTAGGCTCTTGTCGCATTGGGAATATTTCACACAATTAAGGCTTTGTATGGAATTCTATATGTGATGCGGGCCGTTCTCCCACTGCTCGTCCACAGCTCGTATGCACAACTGTAACACCATCCGGTGTCAAACTGGTGCAGAATGCTTAACTGAGACCTTCGAACGTCAACCCCACAAAAGTCGTCTGAAACTGCAGTGCTTTGCACTCCGATTTCGCGGGTGACGTGTGCGGAGCCATTTCTGGCATTCGCAACTGTTGAGCACGATGCGAGACACGACACACTTGTGTTCCACGTAACCAACAAAGTCTTACTTAAGGTGTTCAAATAGACGGTAGCCGCATTGCGCGAAATCGAGCCGCAAGCGCTGGAAGCCAGCCGGCCTCTAAAGTACATCAGCTGTTACCAATCCCCATTAGGCTGAGCTTATGTGACCAACTCACGCTGCGCACTGCAATGGCCAGTTGTGAGCTAATTCGTTTAGCCACCTCTTTTAAACAGATCTAGGTTTGTTCCCCTATTTCAAGGTTTTCGCTTGACTCAGCTCGCCACGCCGTTTTTACTCCTTTCGTTGAGCTGGCGAAAGTTTAGCTCACCTGCCCTATCTCTCCCATGACGTTTCTGCTTACAGCTTTTCTTTACTACACTCGCAATTCTCTACTGCTGGTCCAGCTGCGGTGCACATTTTATCTTACTGCAAGGTATCTCGAGACATGCGCACCCGGATGTAATTGTTATGGCCCACAAGCAGCGTTTAGACTTTATCTTTTCTTTTTTATATTTGCTCTGCCACATTTAACGGTGCACCTACAAACAGCGCAATGTTTGCTTTGGTACTGACGCACCAAGACCCTAGTTGCACATTTTCCCTCCCGATTAATCCTGCTAAGGTGCCACATAACAAACTGCATATTTTTCGCTCTCTGGTATTCAGGTCCGAGCTAGATATGATTTTCCTCATCGAAACCTGGTTCACAACATCGCTTCGCAACACAACACACAACATAGCAACTTCGATCCTTGGCTACCGTCTCTTTTCGCAATGTCGCACATGCAAGAAGTGGAGAATGCGATATATATATATATATATAAAGGAGGATTTCTCTGCTTTTGCACTTTAAGCTCAAAATCTTTATGCAGTAGATGCTTCGTTTTTTTTCTGCCGAAGTTCATGAGGCACCGTTATTTTTTGGCTGTATCTATAGGGCGCCCGCGCTTTTGGAGCCGTTCGTACAAACCTCGGACTTTCCCTGTGATTGTAAACCGATCGCCATGATTAAACAGCCTAACCGTCAACTGGCTTATACCAACCGCACCGGTAAGGTTCGCAACTCATTTCGCCTGTATAAACATGGGTGGATGGGCTCAGCGGGAAAATTTACCAACTAGAAAGGAACATATTCTGAATGTGGTTTGCAGTTGGAATAGTCCGGAAGTTAATAAATAAATGGTTTATTCTCGATTATACCCAGGCACACCAAGTTAGCCATAATCAAACTTAAAAGGCAGTTATGTTTCGCAACAGACAAGATGCTATGAATGTAAGCGGCAGTGACCTAACTTTGTACAGGCTGCGGAGATTGAGGAAGTAAACCTGAGAAATAGTCGTCAATGGAGCATGATACTTTGGGTTCCAGTGCGCATAGTACAAACAAGCAAAGCACTATAACTGTAAGGAATATGCTGTATGTAGCCAGCGTGTATCTTATTCTTGTAACTTTCAAGCAAATATTGAACTATAACTCTATTCGACGTGCCGGTATTTAGTTTTGTGCAGTGACTTTATTCAATGGCGAGTCAAATCTGCCACGTCGCAGTGTTGTTAAACGAACAGTTGTGGCTTTTGATAGGAAGAAAGCTTGTCAGGCAAACACCAACTACGTCCTACAGCACTGCGGAAAATACGGTTAAACACTAATGTACAACTAGCAACGCAGCTTGCCGACTGATTTCGCACTCTTTTACTCGCAGTCAAATGACTTCCAATTTCCTCTATTGGCTGATCAGGTCGCTTGCTTAGGACGGCCCTAAGCGCTGAGGCCGGTCGAGGATGAAAGTCAAGAAGCGTCTTCTTTTTAAGTGCCAAGGGGAGCAAAAGTTTCAAAGTTACTTTGCCTAGCTTTTTAAGCTTAGGCGTACATTCCTGGAGTGTGAAGACGTCGTGTCCAGCTATCCACACTGGACAACGGTCGTAGTGCTGAAAGTATTTGAATACTTCTAGCGTCTTGTCATTCTCCATGTAGGTAATTGTCGGTTCCCTCGTTCGTCTCGGGTGAAAACACTGTTCCTCCATTCAATCCCAGATCCCAAAGAAGTTCCGGACCTCGTAGAAAAGGGCAGGTAAGGAACAACCGCTTAAAGGTCGTGACGCACATGCGTGAAGTTAAAGATTGTTAAAGCCGTTTGTAACAGCCTTTTGAATTTGAGACCAAAGTATGTACAATGTGTAACAATGGTTATGCTGAAATTGTATTTTCATGGTGCTACAAAAGGCCATTGCCGTACGCGTAGATGGCTATCATCTACGTACTGAACGGAGTATTGTATCAGTATGCGATCAAGTGCTACCGGTTTACTATGGTGCAGCAATTGCGTGAGAAGTGAGAAACGAGAGTTAGAAGACCGACGGCGATTGAATGCTGTATGAACAGCAGGTAGCCAACCTACTTCCATAGGGAACGCAGAGTACCCATTAAATATAAATAGGTTGCGACGAGAGATATTCAATGGTCAATTAGCAGTATAGTGGCGGAAAGATAGGACTCAAGCGCGGAGTAAACGGAATGAGAGGACCTAGACACAAAGATTACACGGTGGTACTCAGAGACGGTGCCACGGCCGAGTAAGAGACCTAGACTCCTACGAGAGCAAGGGCAGCGAAGGTTGCTAAAAGACGGAAACACACACCAGGAGGTGGTGGGTTTTAGTCTAGCACATGTTTTCCCTATAAAAGCCACAAATGTCCGCTTAACAACGCTGCAACGTGACGGATGTGAAGCGCCGCTGAATAAAGTCACAGCTGAACATTTTCCACTGACGCATTCGTCAGACTTCTACATAGATCCGCAATACTGATTCTACCATGAAGCTTGCTTTGCTTGAGCACAGAACATTCCGTTATTTTAATGGACTTCGGTTGCACTAATATCTTGTCTCGGCTCTTGTGCTTATAGATTAATACATAGCGAAAGCACGCCCAACTTGTAAATTGACGCAACGGTTATGACTGATTTTTAACCGCCCAAACGCCATCATGTTACTTTGTTGCACTATTACCTGACAACATGCTCACTCGTATGGACTAAATTTTTTCGGTCATACCTTTTAGTAAAGCGAAATGTTTTACCATTTTAATGAAGTTACGCTTGTATGCATATTTGCTCGCGCCTTTACAGGTGTGTCTCATTTTACCTAGAATATACCATTTATTTATTTATAGAAAGGTGTATGTAAGGAGCAGCTGTGGGCTGACGGGATAATAGAGATCTCAACAGTTCAGTTAACGGAAAACAAATGTGCATATGAACGGATGCATTAAGGTCACTGAGGACGTCACAACGTATAAGAAAGAAGTGAAGCTTCGTGCCGCGATACAAGTCAATCCAGGATGATAAAGGGATGGTACTATGGTATGCTGATCCAGAAAATACCAGTGAGAAAGCTGGAATCATACATAATCTATTGTCGCAGAAGTAGCAGTAAGTAAATAATAAAGGATGGCTTAAAAATGTGGTTGTGCGCTGAACAGATGAGCATAAATCAAAGGCTAAAACAGGGCTAAGAAAGGTTAATTATTGAAATGGATGCAAACAGGCGAAAGGTAAGCATACACCAAGGTTGCTAAGTACGTCACAGAATTTAGGGTAAAAGTGCAGCGGCATATCAGCAGCTTATCAGGTCATTCTAGGGTGCAAAGATATTAGAACGAAGTCGGTCCGAGTCAGGGAAAGTTGGTACAGAAACTACAGGATTGCAGGCATAAAAGTCGAAAACAGTACAAAGATAAGGAGCTAAATGAACCTCCATAAAAGAGTGGCTACATAGCGGCTTGCGCTAACCACTTGAGTTAGGTGTGCTCGACAAAAGGGAGCTAAGAAAGATTTCGTGATAAAGCGAGAGCGCAATGGAGGAGCGCAAGCAAACCATTAGGCTGTTAGGGACGTCAGAGCATAATAGGCTTAAGCGCAGCAGCGCGTAGATACACAAATCATGATAGGTTGCCAAACTAGAATATTCTGGGAAAAGCCAGTGATAGAGCTGGATTCCTACATGAGCAAGTGTCGAAAACTTTGCAAGGAGTAAGGGAACTTTTAAGGCCAACATAGGGGAGGCTAAGGAGCGGTTGCGCAATGACCTGAATTGATACGCAAATTCGTCAGAATGGAGTTTAAAAAGGTTATAAATAGCAAGGATGGCAAACAGGAAAAAGGCAGCTTACAAAAGGCAACCGAGTAGGTAACACCATAAAAGAGAGAAGCGCGGCTGCGCGTAGGTTCTTTACTCTTGCATGGATACTAGTTCCATGGATACAGTCAGGGAAAACTAATCAGTGAGCTGCATCCTTGAGGGAGTACATCTAGGTGAAATTAAAACGAGTAAGAGATAAATGAACCTCCATAATTGTGTGGCTAAATACCTGCTGTGTGTTGATAAATGCAGTTAGGTATGCACGACAAAGGGAAGCTAAAAATGTTTAATGCTACAAGGACAGCAAACGGGAGGAGCACAAGCGTACACTAAGGTTGTTAATTACATTAGGTAATAAGAGGTTGACGTGCAGCGGCGCGCAGTTAATCAACTTCTGATAGAGTGCTTAGATAGGCTGTCCTGCGAAAAGCCAGTGGTAGATCTGGACTCCTACATGAGCAAGTGTCGAAGAGGTTGCAGGGAGTAAGGGGATATTCAAGGCCAAAATAGGGGAGGCTAAGGAGCGGTTGCACAATGACCTGAAGTGATACGCAAATTCGTCAGAATGGAGTTTAAAAGGGTTATAATTATAAAGCAAGGCAAACAGAAAAAAGGCACGCCTACAAAAAGGCAACTGGGTAGGTAACATCATAAAAGAGAGAAGCGTGGCTGCGTGTAGGTTCCTAACTCGTGCAGGGATACTAGTACCATGAATGCAGTCGTGGAAACCTAGTCCGAGAACTAGACGCTAGTAGTTTGAATGGTCGAAAATGTCAAAACGAGTAGGAGGTAGCTGATCGTCTTGAGTATAGAGGCTATATAGCGGCTGCGCGCTGAACTAAAGAAATGAACATAATTGCTAGAAAGCAGCTAAAAAGTTTAATTGAAAGAAGGACAGCAAGCAGTCAGGAAGCAGGTATACAATTAGGTAAATGTGGACCTTGCATGATGAGGCCGAAACCCGCAGATACTGAAGCCACATTATGGTGCAAAGGGAACAGTGCTAAGGCAGGCCGAGCTGGAACTAAAAGGTGAGAGAGCTGGGCTCCTACATAAGCATGTGTTACAGACATCGCAACAAGAACTGGATAAATGAACGTCTAAAAAGGAGGGGCGTAGGAACGACTATGGGCAGACAGGATTTGTTATGTATGTGTTGCAACCAGGTTTCAAAAGAATGAGCACATTTCCAGGAGCTATGTATTTTACTAGGTTGGGCTACGGGCCGGAATTTAAACTACGCTACTGGGTCAGGCAGAAGAGAGCTAAGCAAGGTTTCATGATTAAATGACAAGGAACAGAAGGAGTGCAGGCATACATTTGGGTCGTTACCTGCGTCACAGCATACGAGGCTAAGGCGCAGTGGCGGGCAGTATCTAACTCATTCTGGGGTGCTAAGGTTATTGTGATACGTTATACTGAGCCGGAAAAAGCCGGCGAGGGAGCTGGCCTCCTATATGGACTGTTGTCACAAAGGATGCAGCGAGTAAAGGCTAACAATATCATGAACTCCGCGGCTAAGTAGTGGCTGGGTGCTGGCTAGATGATATTAGATGGCTGGCTAAAACAGCTCCAAGAAAAATTACTTAAAGAATGGGCAACGACCAGGCCTAAGGTAAGCATGCACTAAAGTTGCTGAGGACGTCCTAACTTATAACGCATAATGGCAGCGGCCAGCATATTATCAGATCATTTAAGAGTGCTGGGATAATAGCCAGGTCTGGTAGAGCCAGGGATAGCTAGTCCGAGATTTGGAGGCTTGCAGGTATCAAAACAGGAGACATTAGAACCAGTAATAAATGAAAATCTGTAAATGGGTGGCTAAGTAGTGGCTTTGCGCTGATTAATTGCTTTGTGTTTGCTCGATAAAAGAAAGCTAAGCCAAGTTTATTAATACAAGGCCAGAGAATTGGAGGAGCGCAAGCGTACATTAAGGTGGTTAATCCCTTTAGATCCTACGAAACTTAAGCGCAGGCGCGCAGATACTCAAATCGTGCTAGGGTGCTTAGGTAGACCGTCCTGCGAAAAGCCAGTGATGGAGCTGGACTCCCGCATTCGCAGGTGCCACAAACACTGCAGCGAGAAAGGGATAACTGCGCATAGAGACAGGTGCGGCTGGGCGCTGTCCTGCTGAAACAAGCATGATTGCATGAAGTAGGCAAAAAATGGACAAATGAAGGAGAGAAAACAGGTTGTATGTATGCATACATTGAGCTTACTGAGGACGTCGCAGAATATAAAGCAGAAGCGCAGAGGAGCGCAGAAACGGATATCATGTTAGGATGCTAAGACAGACGTAGACGGTAAACTAGTAAAAGTTATGGATCCCCACGTGAGCAAGCGCTGAAGAGTTTCAAGGGTGTATACTAGGACTGAACAGCCGAAAACTGGAGATATAGGAGCGGCCGTGCGCTGAAAATTTGAATTACGTTTGCTGGCTAGACGATCGAAAAGGAGGGCTCGCTGACACAGCTTCAACGCTTACATAGCCACGGAAGCAAACAGAACAATGAAACCATCCGCACTTCTCAATCCTGAAACACGAAAGGAACTTATAATGCTCAACCATACAGAAAAATCACTTGGGTCGTCCTACTTAACAGCTTCAACCACTTGCGTTCGACGCCGAAGGAGACAACAACACCTAAATAGGACATAATGGCGAAATGTGACTGCTAGTATCCGCAAGGATAATCGGTCACTTTCAATGTATTAAATATCATATCACCTATCGGCATGTTCCAGAAACTAATGTGTGTTCGCCTGGTAAACGCTCTCTCTATAAAAAGCCACTAAGGTATGTTTAACAGAACGACGTAGCGGATCTGACTCGTCATGCAATAAAAGCACTGCATCCAACACGTATTGGCAAGTTGACCGGTATCATGTCTCATAAATTCTGTGCATATATCTGCTCTCGTAAAACTAGGCCTACATATTTGGTCGGTGACACGCCACTATACTTAAATTAGTGTTACAGCTTTTTCCTCATCCCCCACTCGCCTGAACCGCACTGTGTACACAACCTCATCGGAATAGTTCCTCATCAACGTACTCAACGTTAAGGATCTAATTCTTATCTCTACTTCTCGCATTCTGTGAAGGTAGACTTCCTACAATCGTTCGACCATGTGGGCCCACACCGCCGACAAAAACAATACTGGTCCTTCTCCTGATCTTGCTAATCATGCTAGCATGTACAATAACGCAATCTGCTGATCATGCCCAAAGGCGTGCCACGCTTTGTGAAGATTAAATATTTATTTATTGGTTTTCATCTTCTGCTTGCTCTCTCAACCTTAACGTAGCCTACTTTTCGTCTTTGGTCTGTCCACTCATCGCTCAAACATCCTTAACTCGCTGCTGGTAGTCAACCTTTGCACATTCATTGAGGTAATGTCGCAGCCTTGTCTCTACTTCCCAAACCGTCAGTTTTCCCTTACTCGCCACAACGTATATATCACATGCTCCAGCTCTCTCGCTGGCTTTCCTGGCTCAGTCTATTCTAACCCTATTCTCTTAGCACCCTACCATAAACTGAGTATCAAAGCGCCGCTGCGTATTTGTCTTATATGCCGTGATGTCCTCAGCAACCGTAACATATGCTTGCATTCCGCCAGCTCGCTTTCATTTATTCAATTAACACTTCTTAGCAATGTTCTAGCCAGCAATTTTATCTCATCTGCTCATCGCCATCCTCTAGTTAGCCTCTGCTTCCTTGAATTTGTTATCCCTTACGTGCATCAACGTCTGGCACCAGTCCATGTAGACTTCCAGCTCTTCCAATGGCCGTTCCCGGCGCAGCTTACCTTAGCACTAATCCCGTGGCACACTAGCATGGCTTGAGTATCTGCTCGTCGCCGCGCTTTAGCCGCGTACGCTCTGACGTAGTTAACAACTTAAAGGTACGCTTGCTTTCCGACCGTTGGCTGTCCTTTCGTTATGCAATTTTGCTTAGCTCTCGTCTAGCAACCAAACTTAGCTGGTCAGCACACAACCGCCGTTTAGCCTATCATTTCTATGTATTCAATTATCCTATACTCGCTGCTACATCTGTGGTACGTGCTCAGTCAGGAGCCTTAGCTTTCTCGATTGCTGTTCCTGGTGAAGCATACCTCAGTACAAATAACTTGACAAAGTAGAAGGACTTGCCTGTACGCGCCGCTGCGCTTAAGTCTCATACGTAGCATCGACCTCCTTAACCTTAATGTATGATTGCATTCCACCCGTCCGCTACCCATAATACCCAGAAATAAATATTTCATTTTCGACAAAGCGAGGCACGACGTTTGCGTATGGTCAGCATATCGCATTACTGTACATGCTAGCATGAGTAGCCGGAACAGGAGCAAGAGTAGCATTGATTTTGTCAGTAGTGTGGGCCCACATGGCCCAAAGATTGTGGGAAGTCTAGCTTCACAGCATACGGGAACTAGAGAGTATGTTGCTGAGGAACTATTCCGATGAGGTTGTGTACACAGTGCGGTTCAGGCGAGTGAGGGATGAGGAAAAAGCTGTAACACTAATTTAAGTATAGTGGCGTGTCACCGACCGAATTTGTAGGCTTAGTCTTACGAGAGCAGATATATGCACACCATTTGCAAGACGTGCTACCGGTCAACTTGCCAATACGTGTTGGATGCAGTGCTTTTATTGCGTGACGTGTCACATCCGCACGCGTCATTAGCTGGTGTTAGTGACTCCGCTTTCTCTATTTTCAGAGTTGGTGTCAATGACTCCAATAGCTCAGGTGAACTCGGTGTGATTCATACAGGGGTCTTTTGGCTCGAGGCGCCGGCGGCTCTGTTCGCTGCGTGGCGCGTATGCTGGATTTGCTTTGATCGTTGTCGTATTTTCCTACCGAAGCCTTGTTAACAGCGCTATTTAACCTTTGCGTTAGCGTTTCGTCAAATATCGTCAATTCCATTATAACGGGTCGATTTGTACCAGCAGCTGAGCACCTAGTATTAACTGAGACGTTACTTGTATTATTTTTAGGTAGCCTGCTTTGATTCCTGTTTGTTATGGCGCTATGGATATTACTGTCGTTAGGGTTTGTAGATTCTTCCAAGGAAACAAGCAATCCCGTATCCACATCAGAAGCTAAGTCACTTAGGTTCACAGGCGCTGGACAGTTAACACAGTTTGCCTAAACCAATCTAGCATGTACGGAGCCCACCCTTTGTCTAACGTAACGGCGTTGCAAAGCCATTCTTGCTGACACAACGTTAAGTCAACTGACGTCCTTCGCTTTGAAAGAAACTTGATAGCCTAGCTCTCCTTAGCAAACTTTCCTAAAAGGGGCACTGGTTTTTGTAACTCTATTTCTCAGCCTTGTGCAACTCAGAAAGTTGTGTTAAACGCCACATACATTTGCCATTATTTTGCTAATGGTGTAAAATTCCGGACGGCTTGGAACATTATGCACTACAACCGCATTATGACCTGTTAGCCGATTTATCACTGGGGCAAATCGTGTTGAGACACCTACCAGACAACCCCACATGCTTAACCTCCATATAAAGACCTCGAGCTGAAGTATTGTCGTTATGCCGGCCAGTTTCTCAGTGAAAGGTTCTAATACGCTATAGATCGGTTTGTTTCTAGCCACGTCAGATTAAAGCCCGGGTATTTTGGAACGCAGGAGCGCATCTGTATGTAAATTCAGGAAAAAGGGCAGGTCCATTAACCCACTAAAAGCAAAGATGAATGCGTGATCGTTTCTTCTTATTTGCTTAAGTTAATATATGGAACGGGTTGCCTTCCAGCCTAGGAGAAATTCAACACCTGACAGCATTCAGAAAACAGATACAAAGATTCCTGTGTTGACAATATACAACACATCCCCAGTATCTGCGATTCACAAGAACACTCTTCGAAACGGCCCTGCTGGATTTTGAGGCCGCCTAAGACGTAATGTTTTACATCTAAGCGTTTTGAGCGCACAACTCCTCTACACTCATTGTTGCTACCGTCTTAACACCTAAGAGACTTTGGCGGCATCCGGCGCGCTCATTCTGTAGGATTTACGCATAGAAATCCGAGTACTACTTCGGAAATTTCTGCCTTTGGCCTGCACTGTGGGATGAGTGGACGCATCCACATCAACATCCTGGAAGGGTTAATCGTTAGCCAACCCCATGAATTGTCTCTATCAAGGACCCCAAGTTTTTATTTTATCCATTACTGCAGTTGCAACACCCTAGATGTCGCAGTCGGATACGTCACACGCAACGTACCGGTTGTACGAATATTTACCTGCATGCAACAGATATTTAGCTATTACTTATTAGTTCCTGAGTTGCTCGGTTCCCTCACTGACACGTTGGTCTAAAGGCGGCGTGGACCAACCACCGGCTTCTTTTCTTCCATGGTCAGTGTATCAAAACTTCAACGAGCAGTTTAGACTAGCCTTTTGACTGGCAGGTTCGCAAAACCGTAGGTATTCCCCAAATAGGGTATTGTAAGGCAACAACGAAGCCAGCAGGACAGGCAAAATTCAATCCTTACCTCTTACCTACACCTTAATTCCTTGTCCCCAGCTTTACCGTAAACCACTTTTTACCTTCTTAAGCCACTGGGTCCGTGGGAATTACGTTATGCCTATGAGCGTTGAGGTACGCGTATTAAAGGCATTCTACCGCACCTAAGCCTTGTACAACATGTTGTAAACTATTGTTGCTGCCGATACACCTAAGATTAGCTTTAGAATTGATCAAAACATCGTCCAAATAACAGCTTTGGATGTATTTCTATGTACCTTCGTAGATGGCGGTTGTTAATTTGCCTTAATTGATGCGTTTTCATGTCGCCTGGTTACTAGTTACTTTGTTCCACCGTTTCCAACCACAATCGCTTTGCTTACGGTAATATATATATATATATATATATATATTCTATCTCGTCGATAAAAGAACCACTTTAAAAGATAAAGGCACAGGAATCGGACCCTTTGTACTCCATTTATCTTCTTTTGATCCTATTTAGTTCACGTTATCTGTTATATATGCGCCTATTACTATTGGCAACACTAGTAGACGGACGTAATGAAAACAAGATCCTCTACTTCAAGCGTGTTTGTCAGTAAAACATTTGCTTTTTCAGCTTTTATTTCACATGCACGGAAGCTAACCAGCGACACAGAGGCCGCTGTCTCAACGGCTTGTTAGCTATCAAGAAAATTTTGACCACTACTTTGCCTTATCTCGGCAGCCCGTGTGTTATTTATCTTTCACCTATCTTCAAAGCCTACCACGCATTATGCATAGAAGTGGGCGAACAACCAGCTCCCACTTCATTTTGTTACTTACTATCCTTCTCTTGAGCTACCTTAACACTCTTTGCTTTGGGTGCTAGAACAGCTCTTGCCAGGAAAACCACGAAAGAAGTAGTTGCTGCCACATTTCAGTACTCGTTACCATGGCCGCTTGGATGAACACCACTTGCGCTTGCTTCAGAACACAAAATTAGAGAGAAATAGCCCAAACTTGACCAAAGAGCTGCAGAATACTGTGCATCGACACATGACGGCTAATAAACCCTCATGTTCGAGCAAGCTCAACCAGCAGAAATAGAGTTGGTAGTGCCCCATCAACGCAGAACCGGTTGAATTTCATGCCCCAAAGCCTTTTGCTAAACTTTCCAATACTCGTTTCTTTATTCTTAGCGACAGTCACCTGTAGCACACTGGTGTTGAAGACAGCCTTATGCATATGGAAAATCGGCTCTAAGGGACAAAACGCAATATTTATCGAAGGAAGTGTGCATTTTTCAGGCCAAAAGGTGTCAATGGACTCTAAAGGTGTCATGTATTATTCAGATAGTCCTAGCCTAGGCGACCTGGATATAAAGTTGGCAATCACTTTGAGGTTTAAAAATATTGGACACAATATTCCTAGTGGTTTAGTTTGCTCAGCATCCACTGAAAATTGTACACTAAGGCCATCTGACCGTAGGTTAATTATAAGTTGTCCGTAAAGCCCTCGCGTATATAACATTCCTTACCGGATTCCTAGTGCTTTCACGATATATTACCGCTTATTTTCCTATATTTGCTATGTATGCCCAACAAGATTGCTTTTTGGTCACCTGCGTCGTACCTATTTGTTGCGGAGTAGTACGGGCGATTTAGCGCTTTACTAGGTAGCTAGGCTTATTTAGGACATACACGGCTTCGCCACTTTACGTGTTCTTTTCATTTTCGGTTATCAGCTTGCAAAGCAGAAAGCCATTTTTATCGAAAAAATAATGGCCTTATTAGTAGACCAC
Source organism: Dicrocoelium dendriticum (assembly GCA_944474145.2). Taxonomy (NCBI): domain Eukaryota; kingdom Metazoa; phylum Platyhelminthes; class Trematoda; order Plagiorchiida; family Dicrocoeliidae; genus Dicrocoelium; species Dicrocoelium dendriticum. The sequence continues at coordinate 134,276,437 of OX104063.1, forward strand.
CATTCAATTGCCAATAACTCGTGAACGACCGCACGTAGTGCATTGCTTTTACTTTTAAAATAATAAGCGATTAAAGCTTGTTTTGCGCATTTATTTTCGTGCTACATTTCGCAATATTCTATCCTTAGAGAATGTTTTTTCTGTTCTTAGATGAGGACGTCGGAGTAGTCGAAAACAGCTGCCGGTAATTTGGGGGCGTACTGTTTGCTGTACTGGCTGCTAGCGACGAATATTATGCACTATGCGGTTAAGGCATACTAGGATTGCATTAAATGTACATCGATTTAAAGGAACTGGAACTGGTGTCAACTTATTTTAGGATGCATGGAAGGGTGTTTGTTTTATTGCGCGCCCGTTGTTTTGGCTTCGCTGCAATGGCTGTGGATGATAATTTTGCTTTCCGCGCTATATTTTGCCAAGATTATAAGGCCTTTGCGGAGTTAGAGGAAGAGTTGAGGCAGTTTCAGGTGCAGACAGCGACTAGTTTTTACAACTATGACGTTTTGACCGCTGGGTCGTATAAGTAGAGCTCAATTCAACAGCTATCCAACGGGATACAGTACAAATAGGTACACTATCGTTGTGCCCATCACAACAGGAGAGGAGAAGGTGTTAGTCGGTGAGGGCGAAAGCTGTTTATGTGTGCTTCTTGTTAATTAGGTATGCCAGGCTCGGTTGTAAAGCAAACTTATCCATCAGTGTGAAGGGCATTTATTATGAGATAGGTACACATTGTTTGATGCATAAGCACACGGTACACCTGGGGAATCCAAGTTCATGCGTTAATAATCGACGCTTGACACCCGAGGCGGACTTGCAGATGTTTGCTTTGATGCGGTCGTTCCGTAATACCAGAGAAATGCGAAGCTATGTGTTGGAAAGGTATAACAAACAACTTAATCGACAGGACCTTTTCCTATCTGCAGTCGTTTAGGAGGGACATCTAAGGGAAATATGTAGGTGCGTGCTGCTTGCAGATGCAACGCCTCAGGTGAACTGTGGTGGTTACAGCTTTTGGCACTGCATAATAATTGAGGGTTTTGGCGTAGGTCGCGTCGTATTTTACGCTTTGATGCCCAACGAGATTGCAGGTAGTTACCTGGTGGTTGCTCTGACGTTGTCAGAATTGTTGCCCATCACTCACCCAGAGAAGACAATAGTCATGGATAGGTGCCTGGGGCAAATGAGTGCACTTACGTTGGTGTATCCACGGGCCATGATAATACTATTCCGATTCCATTTCCTGCGGCGCGTTTCACGAAAATGCCAGGCTCTGTCAAAAGTGCAAAAGCTTACCGAGTGTGTTGAAGCAGTGGATGCACAGCTTAGTCCCCACAGAGACCGAATTACACTTCTAGCTGCTGCATAGGGCTAAAAGAGCTATAAGCAAACCGGCTTTCACAAACGTTTTTCGGACCTGGTTGCCCTTCACATGGAGCTGGGCGTACCATAGAAGGCTTAATGTGCGCACTTTGGGTGCGTTCACCACAAACAGATTTGAGAGGGAGAAATAAAATCTCAAGTGTGGCTCAAAGGTAAGGATATCGTTATTACAACTTCTTGTGGCAGTTGTTTGGAGAGCACGCGAGGTAGAATTGCGTAGCACCACGTCGGTACCCAAGTTGCGGATGTCGAGGTCCCACACCGTTTCGAGAGCAAGGCCACTGAAGGAGTTGGTTTCATGTGCTTCTTCTTATTATACTGGCATATTTAGGCAAAACATTTCTTCAGATACGGTGACAGCGATTCGACTTGACGGCATTGGGTAGGAAGTAATAGGCAAGGGGACCGCGAATAACCGCGACAGAGTAGGGAATATGCAACCTGCATATAAGAAAGAAAACATGTGCACATTTGCTACAACAGTGATGGACCAAGAACCAGCGGAGACGTCGTTCATTGGGTTATGTGCTGCTAATGCAACAGATGGCTTCATCAAGTATGTGCGGAGTACAAAGGAGACAAGCAGCACTATACGTGCGCGGTTTGCATGTTCGTTAACTTTTCCCTAACTCGTTTTCCCTTCACGCATGTTCATGAGAACGATAAACCGACTCTTTTTAGGGCCATCCTCTAGTGCTGTCGCGGCATGAATCCCCCGATGGTAACACACGCTTCATGAAAGCTGCTGGGTGCGGGTTGGACCATACCACATGGCAGTCACTAGGGGGCTCTATGGCCGCTACACATTATTGCTCAGTTAGCGTAGAGTGAAACATGTAATCGCAAGTCAATTTCTTCCCGACGTATGCATGCACATGTTACCACCTTTTCATCTTGCATACACATGTCTTTCTATAGTACCATAAGCAGGTGTCCAAATAAAACGCCCGAAATGGCATCGTTCACTGGGTACGTTCAGATATTTCATACCCATATGACATAGCATGGAATATACCCTGGACCTCCGTGATCCACCGTGTTGACGCGACAAATAAATGCTGTCCTCAACCTCAGCGTGAGCACATTGCTTGGGCCAGAGCAATATTTTCACTGCGTAAAGCTCACTGTTACCGTGGTATTACACTGAGGCTGTATTGCTGTGACATTAAATGGAGCCGACAACTTCTTTTAGTTACTGCTGACCATCGCATTTAGGTTGTCAGTTAGCTCTAGTGCATATGGCAGCATTGCTGCGGCATCTTAAGGGGAGCGAGTCACATCAATTAACGATAGCAAGCTTACGTATGTTGTCAGTTAGCTCTGTTGTGTATGGTACCGTTGTTGTGACACCTTCTGTGAAGCCGGCAACGTCTTTTATTCACTGCCGGCCAGCACATTTGAGTAGTCAGTTAGCTCAAGTGCATATAGCAGCATCGCTGTGGCACGTTTTGGAAGCCGGCAACATCTAATAATTACCAGCGACCAGCTTAGCTGAGTATTCTGTTAGCTTCATTGCGTATGGCACCATTGCTGTGACAACTTAGAGGGAGCCGGCAAAATCTTTTATTTACTGCCGGTCAGCGAATGTGCATAGTAATTTAGCCCCAGTACATATAACAGCATTGCTTCCATACACTCTGTTCCACCGGCAAAATCTAGCAATTAATGCCGACAAGCTTATGTGGGTGGTCAGTTAGATCTAATGCCTATGGCAGCATTGCTGTCACACATTCCGTTTAGACGGCAAAAGCTATTAATTAACGCCGGCAAGCTTATGCGTGTAATCAGTTAGCTCTAGTGCATAAGACAGCATTGCTGTGACAACATTTTGAAGCCGGCAACATCTCTCAATTACCGGGCGCCAGCTTATGTTAGTACTCCGGTAGATACTTTGCAGCTAGCATCATTGCTGTGAGATGACACATGGAGCCGGCCATATCTTCCACTTATTCACAGTCACGGTATGTAAGTAGTCCGGTACCTCTATTGCATCCGGTTGTATTGCTAGGAGAAGGTACATGGACCTGGCCGCTTCCTTTCCCTTAGGGCGCTAAGCATCAGGTAATTGTCTTCTAACACGGTTGCATCCAGTGGTGTTGCGGCATGAATTCTCCTAAGCACATCACGTCTTGCAGCTTTCATGATTTCATACTAGTAACACGAATGCACCACCTTTTGGAACACCGTAGTAGCTGCATGCAAGTTCCCCCACATTATATAATTTCGTTTATTCCAGTTTTTACATAGACCGTTATCACCTTTTCACTGGTGGGAATTTCGCCCATTTCCGTTAAGTTAACTTCTCCGGACACCTCATTTAATTTATACGAAGTACCTCTTTCTTCGCATAACCAACAGATTCTTTTACAGTGAAACAGCGCCATTTAATTCATTACTTGGGGATATTATCAAAGAATTCATAACAAACGCAAGTTTTATGCATTACATATACGAAAGCACCTAATCGCCCTGTCGTCTATGAGTCGTCCGACGATAAGCATTCAAAAGGCCTCTGCAAGTAACTATGGCTATTTAAAAGCTACCGCTTGTTTATCTATTGAATTACTCTAAAATGCTCATTCACACTGTTAATAAATGGCTGCATGTATACACCCTTAGTTAGGGCAGAATATATCACTTAACAAATCAAGAAAGCACGGATGTTTTAACTTCCGTCCTTCCATTGCATTTACACGGATTTTGTCAACATTTTTTACTGCTCCAAAAGAACACACCTTCTGCATGAAAATTCCTTGTAAATATCTTCTCCATTTAGTCCGTAATTACCCATTCATTACCTGCTATCGACTACAGCTTGCAGCTTTCTTATTTACGCTCATTGTTTGCTCTTACATGGCCACTAATTAAAACCAAAGCTTATGCTATTTGAAAAACAGAAACTAGTTTTAAATACGCATTCATTTTCACACATTGTTTACACGATGCCATTACGCTTGTTTACCATTGCAAATCAGTGACAATGATGTACCCAAAATTCTCGGCCAGCAACTTAATTTCGCGCGTCATATTGATTAAACCTTCTCCGTCTTAGATTTACTAAGGGTGAAACTTGGCGCCAGAGATCAAATTTATGGCAAGAAATTTTGGTTGTATTTTTGGTAGTTTGTATTTTTCTGGTAAAGCACGCCGCCTTAGTAGGTAGCTAACCAAAGGCGCTTTATCCTTGTTTGCATCTATAGAAATTATTTTCAAAATCTGCATGTTCCTTATAATTGCTCTGCTCTAATCTATTTACATGTGCGCACCAATAAATTTGACGACTGAGCTGGCCGAAATAATCCAAACTTTACAGTGTTTGTGGTGAATTGGATCTTGTTTCCGAAGAAAGCTTGCTCAACTACGGCTCGGTGCAACTTCCACAACCAACAAAAGCAAGGAGCTCAATATCGCCTGCAGCGGCCCGAATCAGTTAAAGGTGGGCGCGTACATACCCATCAGCTGTACACCTGACAAGGCCAATGCACTCGTAGTTGCCTACAAAGAACATATGCTCACATTTTTTCTGCACCCAGTTAAGAGCATGGGATTAATGTAAACATTGACCTGATTCCTTACGGGGGCTTCCCCTAGCCTATCTTGAAATATGCCCATTTAGTTAGTTATTTATAATAGCTGTCAGTTAGGTTAAAGCAGCATGGTATAGTTGTGGCAGTTGCGTTCTTTCTGTTAATTGTAGCGTTGGCCGTGGTATGCCCTACGGGTCTCACACCCTTGCTGGCGACCTTAAGCCGACGTTCAAGGACTATGTCCAAAGAAAGGTGGTGCCACAAAAGAGAAAAGCCGCCAAAACTGTAAGTTCGACAATAACGTATCAGTGAATATCGTGCTATAAGATCCTCTAGGGAAAAGAAAGACATTTGAAAGCTCGAACAAATTGAGAGCGAGTCCAAACCGACCTCAATCCCGGGTACAGACAAGTTAGACAGAGTGCATCCTGAAAATGGAAGGAGGTTGTCGGTTCCTTTGGCAGCTGCTACCTGGTCACTGACCACCCATTCAGAATAATGTATCACGGAGGTGAAAACGTTACATCTTTTTCTGTGTGGCGCCTTTTTCCTTTAGGCGATCTTCCTGTCATTGTCAGACGCCGTTCTAGGTTTACTGCTTCCACCGCTTTTGGATTTTGCTCGGGTACCGACAGCTCAGCTGTTGCCAGCGTATCCACCTCAACTGTGGACATCTGTGCACAAGGCGCGTACAAAATATCCAAGTCGGATCTTGAAGCCGAATAAGCATACACCGAAGACGACACGGAACGACGTGCTGCGGTTTTTTTGTCTGTATGTACAAGCGGTTAGTGGTCAATACAACCAGTTGTCTATCTACCGAAATTAGAATAGTTGAAGCGCCTCAAGGCATGCCCTACTTCAAACAACTCCATCTGCGGATATCATTGCTCGGTCACCATGAGTGCTCGTCTGCGGAATTCCAAAGGTTTTCCATTCTATAAGCCAACTGCGCCTGCTCCGCATTAGCCACTGTCACATTGTACCTTCAGTGGCTACGCTGGATCGTAGTGCGAGTTCCTGTTCGTTTCCCCAACTCCACTTTACTGCTTACTGCGTTAAGTTCCTGCTCGGCGTCAGATTAGTAGAGAGCCTTGGCAGAAACGGGCACCTGTAATTCACTATACCGTTTAGGCGATGGATTACCCGCACGTAATTAGGAAGCGCCATCTCTCACATTGCTTTAAGTTTTCTGGATCGAAACTGACCCATTGTGTTGTTACCAACTGCCCATGAAAAACCAGGTCTTTCTGACTTTCAACTTTCTCACGTTTCAGTTTGATGTCCTTTTGCGCACAATGCTGCAAGAAGCGGTGGTGTTTAGCGTCATGCAATTTTATGGCATGAAATAGCTGAAAACATTATCTGCCAAGCAAGGTACACCATCTAAATCATCTGCCGCCTTCACTAAGTCGCTTTTGAAATTTTTCACTCGACAACCGAACCAAATGGTAAACGCAGCCACGGAAAATGCTCGAAGGGTGTGGCAGGGGTAGTACGGAAACAGATCTTTCATCTAGAACCACGTGCCAGAAGTTCGAATAGAGGTCTATCCCCCAGTATCCGTCGGCTGTATACAGACAAGCAGGCCATTTCACCTCAACCCGCGTTGCACGTATTATGCCAGCGGTATTCTGCACCAACAATCTACTCTCGGCGTCTAATACCGTAAAAGGAACATAGCTTGATGAAGTGCATCAGTGGAACACCGCAAGTGATAATGAAAGCGGTTTAGCTAAATCCGTCAAGGTGACACGCGCTAACCGTCACCCAAACTTGCAGAACTGCCTCGAACCAATAATTCGCCGCCTCGTGCTGTTTTCCGCCAATGTAGCAGAAGTGGAATTGTTATTGACAACGCCTCCGGACTGGATGAATGGCCAAACAGTCTGCCTAGCAAGCAAACCCCGTTGTGCCAGCTGGATGGTAAGGTGTAGCCTGGTTAAGCAAATAGTTCGGTTGCAGTGTTCCAGGAGGTGGTGGGTTTTCGCCTGGCAAGTATTCTCCCTAGAAAAAGCCACTAATATCCGTTTGTCTGCATTGTGACGTGTCGAATGTGACACGCTACAAACTACCGTCACTGCTCCCTGCATATCTGGATAGTTGTATCCGATCCACCGACATGGTTCGTCCATTCCTACAGCGCCGGAGCTATCAAACAGCCACAAATACAACGGCGCACTTAAAAGCACAGGCTACAAAGCTACTCCTATACACTATTACCTAGACATCTAGACACTCACTGTTATGGCAAACAGGCTGTATGTTGGTATCTTTTGCTTCACACATCATCATAAGCTGAGCACGTCTGTAAAAGCGTGCTTCACGTTGTCGAGAATAAAAGGTTCCTATTTATTTATCTACCTATTGCCGGATATTCCGTGCAGCGAGCGCAGTCATGCGATGTTTTACTTGGAGGCAAACCGGAAGTAAGCCGTAGTCGGGACCACCGTTGTACACCGGGTTTCTGAGGAGAAAACTCATGCTGAGCGCCAGGCGACCACTCAAGATCAGGAACAATGGTGATAAATTCGCAACCCCGCTGCATGGAAAACCTAAGAGCACAATCAAAGGCGACGCTGCGCCTATGGCCAAACTACAAACGGTGTGTCCGAGGATTTTGAAATTGATCCTCCCAGCTAGACAACACATTGAAATGGTGCTGGGGTGGTAGTAAGCGGGCCCCAGCAGCCTTCCCTCCGAGCTCCGGATCAAAGCAGCGACTAACAAGCAACCACATGAGAGTATTTACTTAGTCGCACCACTTCCCGATGAGGGTTCGGATAACCACAATCAACCAGCCAAGGAAACTGGCAAAAACACGCAAATATTACCCTCAAAGACGGAAGCAAACAGACAATCGTGGGCTCCATTTATCTGACACTGATGTGTGCGTCAGCACAACAACCCTAAAACATGATTGTTACCGACCTTCACCGGTCGGCACAGATTGTACACAAAACACGCATCACACAATCCGTTGTTAAAACAGCGCAACTATCCTGCATGTACAACAATGCGCAAGGTCTCCTGAGTAACGTTGCCGAATCGCGGCAACGTCAAGCTTCACATGCCTGGAACTACTTATTCGTCAAGGAAACTTGGTTACACTCAGCAATTATCGACGCAGCGGTCTCGTTACATGGTATGTCACTTCTGAGAAACGACCTCACTACCAAGGGTTAGGTAAGGCCATACCAACGAAGCTGCCCGCAGTGAGAACCGGTGGTCAATACGGCAATGCTGAAGATAGACACCCGCTGGTGCAGCCTGCGACGGACGCACCAACACTTGATCTTTGGTGCTTGTTTATCGCCCCCAATATCCACCTGAGGTATGTGCTCCCGCCTGCTAATCTCCTTGGCAAGGGTCCCGAGACGACTGTACAGTTATGTTCTCATCTTAAGCGATATAATAATATTCACGTTTTGAAGTTCCGGCATTGCTCAACTAGCAATTTAAGACCTAACTTTTAGAGTAGTTTGCGCGCATTCTGTATTTCAGTCATGTTATTTCGCCCATCAGCGTCAGAGCCAAAACTAAACCATCTTTGTTCGATTTTGGGATAACAAACGAAAAGCTTGTTATCGAGAAACCAATGATGTTTAGTCCTTTTTGATGGACCGACCGCGTAACTATAATTTACGATTTCATGTGTTATGCGGAGAATCCAGAAAATACTAACGTTTCGAATAAACTCTCATTACGATATACTGGCAGAACTGGTGGGTAGGAATGTTTGAGAGTGTTTGGAGGACGGTTCTATTGAAAGTGCCTGCATAGAGTTGCTGGCAAGTTCAGTGCTCTGACTAAACCTGTAAGAGTCAACAAGCCACTTGGTTCCTCAAGAGAGCAATCGTTTATTCGGAGCAGCACCCGAGCACACGTGATATTAAGGGACGCAGCGTAGCACGTGTGTAGAGCGAACCCTAGCAACGAAAGGTGGTGTAATGAAGTTGTGTATCGTAATCCCCGTACCGCAATTGTGCGTGAGGGCAAACTATTTTAACTGCAGTCTAAGGGAAAGGTTTTGCGTTAACAAAAACCTACTGTACAGACATGTGAACAGCCTGCGTAATGTAAAACGTAAGGTACCCCAATAACATCAACAGGTGGACGTGCGCATACCGCCGCGGATGCAGCTAACGTTCTGCGGCCCCACTATGCTTTAATTTTCCGACGCGCTACCGGCATATGTACCATACCTGTGCCAATCTCCCAGGCACCAGTATGTACGCACGTCACCTAAAGCTAAATGACCATTTTGAGGAAGCTGCCATCGCTGCACACTTATAGTTCCGCCAAAAGCGCCGCAGGTGCTAGCTCCGAGGATAGCTGAGCCATTAACGAGAATTTTCCAGAAGTATCTGGAAGAGCGTCAGGTTCTAAGCCCGTAAAAGCGGGGCATCAACACCACTATTTTTAATTGTGGTAGCGGCTCGGAGTCCGCCAGCTATCACCCATTGCTTCTCCTCCCAATGTTCCCTAAAAGGATGGAATAAACGATAACTGAGGTTGTAATGGGCAACTTCGACAAGCCCGATGTCAAAACACTGGAGTAACACGGATTCCGTCAGCATCAGTCATGCAATACTAATCTACTCATTGTCCTTGGCAGTTGGGCCGAGGTAGCGGACAGTGGTACTGGTGTCTTGTCATCCACTTAGACATATTTTAAAGCCTTTGACGGCAAAGATCACCGCATCATTCTCCAACAGCTGCAAACGTATGGAGTTAAGTACCCTGTCTTTGGATGGAGCAAAGCATTCTCCTTCAACGTGGCTTTCAGGTTCGAGTTTGAAGCTCAATTTCTGATCTAAGCAATGTGGACTGCAGTGTTCCACGGGGATCGGTGTTGGGGCCGCGATTATTCTTGTAATTCATTAGCAACCTTGCGAGTTTCGCAACACAAATGTCCTGTTTTTTGCCGACAACATCAAAATAGGGCGCGCAATCGGCTGTCAGCAAGATCATGATATGCTGTAATGAGACTGACAACGCCTTTGAATGGTCAAAAGCAAATATACGTTTGTTTAACGTAGACAAGTGCAAAACTATGCCTGTCCGCTATAAGCCCATGTAGACGTATAAGCTTGCAGGCAAGCTGAAAACCACCTCACAGTAGCGAGAACTTTGAGGGAAGTGCAAGGCGACCTCGGCTGCTCGGCGCGGTATTTGAAGGTGTCCAATTTTGCAAACCATGTTGATTGGTTATAAATAAATAAATAGTATATTCTCTGTAAAACGAGACACCTGTAAAGACGTTATCAAATATGCCTACAAGCATAGCTTCTTTGGAATATTAAAATATTTCGTTTGAATGAAAGGAATAAAGGAAAAGATGTAGTGGATAAGAGAGAGCATATTGGCAGGTAATAGCCAGATCAAGGATCATGATAGCACTGTGGCGCGCAAAAAACTCTTGCGTCAAGATACAAGCTGGAGGTAAATTTGCCATGTAGTGATCCATGAGCACAGGAGCCCAATAAAGGTTTTGGTGCAATCAATGACCATTACGAAGCCGGGATGAGCTGTGCTCCATTAAAGCATACTTCATGGTAAAATAAGTTGCAAACGTTGGATGTAGAAGGCTGAGGACTGCGTCAGTGTGAAATGTCTAGCTGTCACTTTATTTTGTGGCGAGTCACATCCGCCACGTTGCAGTGTTGTTAAGCGGAGGTGTGGCTTTTTCTAGGGAGAACGCTTGCGAGGCGAAAACCCACCACTTCCTGGAACACTGTCGTAGCTTCCGTTGAACTGCAGTGCTAGTCGGCTATGCATCGTATAGACCGATTTTGCACTGTATTATCCGCGGTCGGTTGACAACCAAAATTCTTCCTTGGTTGGCCGTATGGCTTACTAATGATCCGGCAGTAGTCATTGAAGCCGGTCCATGATGTAAAAGGGTAGAATAATAATAATGCAGGTGAGTAAACACATTGTTAATAGAGGCCGGCTTTTTCTATTATTTTGTCCGGCTCGCAAGCCGTGTCCAGCTATCCATGCTGGACTTGTCATGGGGACGGTGAGTACAGTTGTTTCTTGTGTCTGAATATGGATCCCTTCGGAAGGTTTGATCCTTCCATCTTCCCACAAATGTTCAATGCATATGCGAGGCCTCAGGTAGGGTACGCGGTCTAGGCTTAGCAACCGTGGCCTTAAACCCCATCTGGCCGCGCTGGAGATCGTCCAGCCAAGGGCAACAAACATGTCTTGGGGTTATCCCCTGCACTGCTATAGGCGACTAGGAACCCTAAGGGTGAACAGCGGAAGATAACATCGTCCACGGTGTGCCCTCATCTTTGCGTTCCACGTATTGAAAGACTTCGATGGAGTCTGCCGCCTCCTCCCGAAGCTTATCTGCAACACAGAATTGAGGGGTCCTAATCTAGAACTTTCCACCAGCACATTCGGCTGGAATTGCACCCGAATTATTTTTCCTTACGTGCTTGTCGATCGTGGTGCGTTCTTTCGAAGTTTGTCAGTTTTGCTCCAAAACTACCCATTTTGCAATACCATACGACGACGCAACTCATCATCAAGATGCCTTGTCTGATTGCTATTTTCATTGAGTGACGACATGGCGAAGGCAAACATTATGCTTACCTTCCCCTCAAAATGGAAGTAGGCGGATGTACCTTCGCATAAGGGAGCAGTATGGTGATTCAAAGGATGCTTTAAACTCTTTTGTACCTTTTCTTGAACTAACGGTATTCCCATAGACCACGCCACGGGGCTCGTCAAGCCTTGGTTTTTATCAGTATAAAGCCATGGTTTCGTTGTTCCGTTGTACGTGAAACTCTACGCGTTGGACAACCGTGGCACCATATCGTCTCGGGTCAGCAGCGCAAACTGCTCTCAACACTTGGCCCCATTTAACGGCTTCGAGTCAATCGACAGAAGCTGCCCTCCCGCCTTTTTCCTAATGATTGCGACCCGTCTAACCCAGTCGGTCGGCTCGTCGACTGGCAATCACACTACCCTTCAATAATTTTCTCAGTTCGGCGAGGAACATATCGCGCGTCGTAAAAGGAACGCTCGTAGCCGGTGTTTCATCCGATTGTATCAAAGGACCTAAAATAGGCGGATACTGCTAACTACTATGGGCTTCTTCCGGAGAAGCATACACAAAACACTCATAACTAAAGACAAAAACCGAGAGACTAAATTGAATCAATGCCGCGAATCAACGTGGGCTCCTCCTCCACGAGCACAAATGCTAGTCGAGCTGAAGCTCCATCTCTTGGGTTGACCACTTCGATTGCAGCAATGTCCTTCGGATGAAGTCAAGTATTATACCACCTATGCAGGCCAGCTTGATCGTATCGAATGTATACACCGGGACAGCGCTTCCTTGGTAGAATGTGGGCAGTAGCTCCCGTGTCTTACTGGGATCGTAAGGCATTGCTTCTAAACAAAAGAGTAACTTAGACACTTTGGTGCGGCTCCCTCTGACGCACATTGTTAGTTCCATGTTCTGCATCTGTATGTGAATTGGTACGAACGGTCGCAATAAATTCGTTGATCGGCACTAACGAGCAGTGGTTCCTTTTTACATATTTGGCCCCGCTCCGACCCAACACCTTTTGCAGGAGACATGGTGTCAAGAGGCGCAAACTTTGCAAACATCCTTTCTCATGTTAGCGGTCTTCGCTGCGTCACACCCGGAAACAGCACACAATTCGGTATCAGTTGCGAGTTGCATTCTCTGTTATTGACAGATGCTGGAGGACTATTAGTTGCAGATATCGAATCACTGCTGGAGTAAATGCTGTGTTGTCGCAAATGCCACATTGTCCTACATTCGTCACATATGCCTACGAAGAGCCGAGCGCATATGGGACTATCACCCATGCATTTACAGAAATTGCAGGATCGAACAATGATCTGCAACCCAGAGATATACGAGTCGACGTATTCTTCTAGGTCTCTATTGCCCGAAAAGAAAGATAGCGCCAGTAGGTCACGTTGGGTTGGCTTTTCAAATTTCACTGAGCTTTTCAAGAACCATGTTGCAAAACCCAGTCATTCAGGAACAAGCCTTTATTCAAGGACGGCAGGTTGGCAAAAAGTACTACATGGTTGGTAAGTCATACGCCACGATACCAATTGCACGTTCAAGTCCGTAAGGAAAGATCTTCCAGAGTCTATGAAGTTCCGGTTTTGCTTCAGTTAAACAAACTGTGCTTCCTTCACATGAATATCGGCCAAACAGAGTTCAATGATGGATTCCGTTACGTTCGCCTGCCATTGGCTGCTGGCTCGCACTGCCGGTCCATCCGCTCACGCCAGTCTGACACTTTCTTCACAGAAGTTATTAACCCGTCCACCATCGGGCCAGGTCAGCAGTCCCAGCTTGATTACCCTACCAAGGTTAGTAAAGAGAGTAGGAACAATAAAGTAGACCTAAGGTCTGCTAGACGATACGCACTGTACTGGCAACTTCAGGATGCTTACGTGCTCTTCTGCGTCCACGTCCACGTTATATTCGAGTAACGTAATGGTTTAGAATTTTATTATGCCGAAGTAGAAAGTGTGAAACCATGGAGCATGCAAAGAAAGTACTTTCTAACCAGTGGCTCAAGGAGCTGACGTTTAAATCAATGGAACCTCAATCAAATGGTGACATGCTTTTCAGAAATGATGAAGGAATATGCACAGTTACATTCGCTTAAGCGTTCCATCAGCTGAATGTACAAATAAAGTTTACAGTATTCCGATTTTTACCGGAGCCTTTCTGCCAATATCTGTGTATATGTAAAAAATGTAAGCTAATAAACTCATTAGTTAAACCTGGTCTGCTGCTTCCGCTAGCTAGCGTAGACACACTTACATGCTATAAGCTGTGGTAAACTGCCTATCATGGCAAGCTTGCAAACCGCGTGGTGCGAAGTTGAGATAAACTAATAATTTCATGGATTGCGAAAGGACAATAGCTGTTTAGGGGGCCTGGGTAGGTGTTCGGCGGCTATTACTCAACACTATAAGGGTCACATCGCTTTTAGAGAAACCCGATGAAAATTCACCAAACTACTAGGACGTTTTACGTTCTTGTTTATTTTTATTGACACCATATTAGTGTCACCAAACTGCCGAAGCAACAAATGCTGTGGCGTGTTTTACAGTACATTAAAATTCTGTTTTACCAGTAGGAATTTAAAAGGGAGATGAAAAGATGTTTACATAAAAGCAGTTGCTCAAACCCATTTAACGTACAATAGAACATAAAAGCAGATTATTACCATATGTTCTTCGAAGTACCGAGCTCACTAGATTTGTAAAGAACGATTCCAAAAATTTGTATAAAAGATATCTAGTGCTGTTGGCGACTAACTACTAAATTTTGGCTGTGGTATTTATACACCCAGGATTGCTAACTTATAAGTGGCCAAATGCACGTATCTTTCATTATTAGTATTTCTCACCCATCGCAGCAGATTACTTATTTTCTCCAGTAAAATAAATAATTGTCCTTTTGGTACCCACCTACTAACCTGTTCCAAAGTAGAAATCCTATGAAAGATTATGTAGATAAATTTATTGCGACTCACGGGATATTAACTGTATGTAGGAAGAAAAGAAGTATTGCTACGTGTATTTTTGAATTCTTGCTCGGTAGACAAGTAGAACGCTGCGTAACAAAAGCAAGATTCTCTTTAATAGAAAGCTTTTATTGTGGAACACACTTGAAACGAACTTTAACTATCGTCAACCTTCTTCCGATCCAATCTAACTTGGCTCGTTTAGTGATACTGGACGAGCCATGGACGGTTAGTTTAGAGCCTCCTTCAAAGGCCGAGGTCCGATACGCGATAACAGCCCTCGGTCGTTTTCGTGCCGCTGGCCCGGATTCCCTCCGACCTGCACTATTTAAGGATGGAGGTGAGGTCCCCTGCAGGGAACTGACCACCCTATTCGAACGTATCTGGAACGAAGCAAGTGTGACGGCTAATTGGAGCGAAACGAGTATAGTGGCAATATACAAGACGGGCAGTCGCACAGAGTGTTCTAACGACAGGGGTATTAGCCTAACGCCAGTTGTGACAAAATTACTGGCCTCGATTATCGTTCGTCGCCTCACTGCTGAACGGGAATCTCGGATTAGGGAAGAACAGGCCGGTTTTCGCCCAGGACGTGGCTGTATAGACCATATATTCACTTTGCGGCAGGTGCTATAGCAGCACCATGCATACCGCAGACCGACAATAGCTGTGTTCCTCGATTTCAAGAGAGCTTTCGATTCGGTCGATCCATCTATTCGGTTCGAATTACATGCACAGAAAGGTGTTGCAACGAACAATGTGGATATCCTTCGTGCTCTATACTCGAACACTACAGGCCGCGTCAGGGTCTATGGTGTCATATCGGATTGCTATTCGAGTATAAGTGGCGTTCGTCAGGGTTGTCCGATTTCCTCGTTTTTGTTCAATTTCGTCGTGGATACTATCATGGAGTGTTCCCTGACGGAATCCAATGATGTAGGCATTGAAGTGCTGCCTAGTGAAAAGCTAGTTGACCTAGATTATGCGGACGATATGGTCTTGCTTTTCGAAGATGTTGCGGCAGCAAAATCAACCTTGAATAGTCTGTCCAGGGTGGTCCCATTATTTGGTATGCACTTCGCACCTGCAAAATGCATAGTGTTGCTGCAGGACCACCAGCCACTTTATGACCCTTGGCCTTTGCTAACAAGGAACTCGAGGTGGTTGATCAATTCACTTATCTTGGCAGCTGCATCAGCAACGATGGGAACATAGAAACTGACGTCAGCTCACGCACTGCAAAGGTCAGAGCTACCTTCTTGAACCTGCGGCATCTTTGGCGACAGAACGGAATTCCCCTCCATCTGAAAGGCCGCGTACACAAGGTCACAGTGAGGGCTGTTCTGTTCTATGGTAGTGAGACTTGGCCTCTTCGGTCTGGAGATCTGGGGTATCTTCAAGTCTTTGATCATCGTTGTCTGCGAAGCATTGCTGGTGTCGGATGGCACCAGCGTATCCCCGACGATGATGTGCGTAGGCGAGTACTAGGTAGTGATAATCATGCTATTTCTCTAGAACAACAGATAGCACTGAATAAGTTGCGTTGGCTCGGGCACGTGCTACGTATGACTGGTCACCGCTTATCTAGGTGGGTCTTGTTTAGTCTACCAGGTGTAGGGTGGCGCAAGGCTCGAGATGGACAAGTTGACTTGGCAGCGGGAAATGAAGTCACTGACGACCAAACTGCGTGCCGTTGGTCCGTCTCGTCTTCCGGGCTGGAGTCCACGTGACTTGCCTTGTGCTTGGTTCGAGACTACATGACATGGCTCGCAACCGACACCAGTGGCACCTCTACTGCCGTCTCCTAATCGGATTGCCTGTTTAGTGTGTTTGGTGCTGAGTTATCTGCGGGGTAAGGCTGATTATGACGCGGGGCAGTGAAAGCCGCAACGAACCTGTCTCGTCGATGCCGCCTTATCTTTGCACGATAGCCAGCTGTTTGTGACGGTATGTTGTCCACACAAGGTGTAGGCACCTTGACCCTGAATGTTTGCTTAGGGCATTAAGGTTTTCAGGTAAGTCCCCTTTCTCTCCCTCTTCTTATTCTTTATTTCATAGGTCCTCATGGTTGTATGGCAGCGAAGCATCAGTTCAAATGGCTGATGTACTGCTGTTGATGATGATGACTGGAAAGTGCCGCTTTGGAGCCTACTGGTAATGTTTCCGGTTTTGCAAATTTTCAATCCCAAATTTCACCTTAATTCCGCCCTTTTTATTGCGGTCTTATTACAGTTGTATACTACTCATTATTCCACTCTGGTTTACAAATGAACGTGGCTGTCCCGCTAAACACCGAGACATTTGTTCTCTTGGGGTCTTCTTTCGATAAATAGTGCAAATTGCGGTAAAGCTACCTGTTCAGAGCCATTCACAGATTTATCTGGCGGTATGCTGTGTGACGTTCGTTGCCGCTGGTATCACGAGGGTTTTGCCAGCTTACAAGCAGACCTGTACAAAATTCCCTCCCACAGGGTGAGCTTCCTTTCCAGCCGTGATGAAGGCTGCGCTCAGCGATCAACGCGCCCGGCTATTACCGGTGCTAAATATTCAGCGCGAGCGTCAGGGTTGACAGCTGTGGGGAAGGCGATAACCGAGCTCATCTCTATTGCTTCGCTCAATATCCAAGTGGATTTAATTTGAAATGTTGCGATTTAGGCCACTTCAGTAGACGGCATCACCGCTGACGGTCAACCCACTGGTGTTTGTCACATGGTCAATGAGCCACACATACAACCGGACGCTCAAGGTGGCATTTTTATCCTCCTCCTGAGTCTTCTAGTAAAGAGAAATAGCGGGCAGAAATGCCATAGGCACTCTGCTAAACCCGGAGATTTAGTTGTCACGGCAGCGAGAGAGACGCAATGCTCATCGGTCGTTACGTCGCCTAACGGTTGGCCAGAGTGTGGCGCCACAGAAGATAACTATTATAAATAAATAAATAAATAGTATACTCTCGAATTTGTCGAGACACACCAAACCGGGCATGACCATGATTATCGTTTGTGTACAAGTTCGCTGATTATCAATTGTACGCGATTCTTGCTTGTCTTAATCCTTACCTTAAGTCCAGGTTGACTTACGTCCGGCTTGATACTTGACTGTCTTGTAACTTACCGCGCTAACCTGTTGCTGTTGTCACGCTCCATCCGTCCGCATCTCCTTGTAGCCCATCGAATACAGTCCGCTGTGTCCGACTCCTATTAAACAAATAAATAAATAGTTTATTCTCGTCACTGCGAGGCACACCATCAAGGGCGTGGTCATGGTATAACAGACATGAATGATCAGCCATTGCACAAATTAGTACATTTTGACCAATAGCATGGGAATTTATGTGTGTGTTGAGAGGTAAAACTATGTTTAACTGTGTAGTTGGAAGGGGACACGTTGTGTGAGTAGGTGAATGTGACTGTGTACGCTTTTGTTCGTTGTGTTCGCCATCAATGGAGGAATCAATGGAACACTTTGAATCGGATGACGTCCGTGATGTGTGAATGCTCCTCCGGACAAGGGAAGAGGCAGTGACGTTATTTAGTGGCGAGTCACATCCGCCACGTCACAGTGTTGTTAACCGGATACTTGTGGCTTTTTCTAGGAAGAATGCTGGCCAGGCGAAATCCCACCACATCCTGGAACACTGCCGCCGAACCATTTGCTGGAGCCGGATTTACCCGAACCACCCAGCTGGCACCACGAGGAGGTTGTTCGGCTAGCCAGCCATAATTTCGCGCAACGTCGAGACCTAGTATTTACTAGTCCTCCAAATTAGTGACCCCGATTGGCACGCGCGAATTTAACCTATTTTCGTCGTTTGAATATTTTGGTGAGTGTGTCCCTTTTTCTTAGTTATTTACGTGTATTCATTTGTTGCTTGCGTTGTCTTAATAATTTCATCATGTATCAGCTTGATCGCTATGATTTACATTTTGAAAGCCGCATCCGAGACGTTTCTAATCGTTACTGTGCCTACTTTGGTTTTTCTAAGTTTCGTGGAACACATCCTAGAGGTTTGATTTTCGATACTTGAGACAAAACGGAAAAATAAGCGCGTTCAGACGGACCGACTGAGGTACAGACAACCCGACAGACGCCGTTTTTCGGTTGTGACGCTTGTTGAGGGCATTCTACTCTGCTTATTGATTAAGGCAAAGCATGAAACGATGGAGCAACCGATTCTAAAAGAGGTACAGGACAGCGCACGCGCTCGATTTGAACAGCTCAATGGCCGCAAACTGAGGTCGCAAGTTATCGGCGTCGCTCCGCGAACTTCAGCGCAGCGCTTGTCCCTTATTCTTGAGCGAAGAAGCAATAAAAATACTGTGCTTTGCACTTATCCCATCGCCATTGCCAGTAATGCTGTCCATGTTTCCGGATACTTCCCTGAAAGAACTAGCTACCGAGGCAGACGGCCAAAAATTCCGGTGAAGTATTCTCACCGAGGAAAACCGAGTGTCATATTGGCTCAAAGTCGTCAGGCCGATCTGACCCTAAAGACGTGGAAATTACGCTAATTCGCATCAGTCTAGCAGCAATAAAAGCTTCGAAGCAGCGTATGTCGCGGTCAGATGCAACCCCGGTTTTGGCTACCGTTCACTGCGGCTCGGCTGTGCCTGCACCGAGTACATCTCGTTCGACACTTAATCGTAACGTTTTCATCACACGTTCTCTCTTTGAGCATACGCAATCTGTCGAAGAATTGCCTTCGTACCACTGCCAATATGGTAGAAAAGTTAGGTGATTGCGGGCTCTCTACATTAGGCATGATTCAGCCGCTTCAGGAAAAGAGAATAACTGGCATCCTAGCACGAGCAACGTGTTTGCCGTTAACCAAACAAATTGCCTGTTTTACTTAAGTTTCGACGTTCTTTCTGCACCTTTCTCAACGACGCGGGAGCGTAAATCGGCGTCGTCCCTGCGAACGCGAACTACAACCACTAAAGGCCTATGTATAATCTGTATGAGGCCAATGGTGGCCCGATAGCTTCATTTGGTCAGCGCATAATGCACCTGGACCACAATTTTCACCGACTTTTAGCGGGTTTTCATGGTTGCGTCTGTGCCCTTCGTAATTATCGGTATCGACTTCGTCCGAAATTTTGGCTTACTTGTTGATGCTTGTCGCCACGGACTTTTAGACTACATAAGTAACCTAGGGGTTGAAAGTTTCTTACAAACGCTGCGATAATAAGTTCCGTTTTCCGAATCGCCGTTGTACAATCAGGTTATGCGAACCTGTTGCCTGACTACCCGCGACTAGTACGACCAACTGCAGAGCTTCCGCCAGTTACGACAGAGTTCACTCAGCACACTGTCACCTGCGGTTCGCCAAAGATTGTCAGACCAAGTGGACTCGTCTCCGTGAAATTGGGTGACGCAGGAGCTGAATCCGATCATACGCTGCAGCTCGATACCTTAAGCACATCCAACCACCCAACTACCTCACCTATCCACGTGGTTCCGAAAAGACTACGGGGACTGGCGTCATTGTGGCGACTAGCCATTTCTAAAAAAACGTAAACACGCCCAATCGCTATCCTATCCCAAATATCGTAGACCTTACTACTAGTCCAGCAGGTAAAAACATTTTCAGTAAAATCGACTTGGTGCGTGCTTACAACGAAATTCAAGTAGCTGAAGCCGACGTAGCTAAAACTGCCACAACGACTCCATTTGCTTTGTTCGAGTTCCTGCGCGTGCCATTCGGTCTAAAGAATGTCGCGCATACTTTGCAGCGCTTTATCTACCAAGTATGTCTCGGCCTGGATTTCGCTTTGGCCTAGCTCGATCACCTCTTGCTCGCGAGCTCCTCATGCGAGGGGCACTTACCTAGATTTCGAACGCCTCTATAAGAAATAAATAAACGAATATTTTATTCTCGACATTAGCAGCAGAACGCAATGTTGTACATGCTAGAATTAGTAGCAGTAACAAGAGCGGGCGTAGTACCGATGTAGTCAGTAGTGTGGCCCACAAGGCCCTAAGACTGTATGAAGTCTATCATGGCAGAATGCGAGAAGAAGTGGTAAGTATTTATAATGAACGTGGTGTATGTCGGTGAGAAACGTGTCTGCTAAGGTCGTGTAGTCAGTGCGAGTCAGGCAAGTGAAGAATGAGGAAAAAGCTGCAAAAATATTTTAAGAATAGTGGCGTGTCACTGAGCACGTGTGTGGGCGTAGTCGTATGAGAGCGGATATATGCAGAGAATTTGCAAAATGTGGTATCGGTCAACTTGCCAGTGCATGCTTCAGGCAGTGACATTATTGAGTGGCGAATCACTTCCACCACGTCGCAGTGTTGGTAAACAGACAATCGTGGCTTTTTGCAGGTGCACGCTTGCCAGACGAAAACCCACCACGTCCTGGAACACTGCCGACCGTTGATATGACGTTGACACGCTTGCATCTGACCGATTTTCCTCGCGGTTAATAACACACATGTTTCCCCGCTTGCTTTCCACTGGCTGTGTGCATGGCGTCTCCGGGGGCGACAGCGAGCGGTTGGAGCTGTTGAAGTCGGATGACTCAGGTGATTTGTATTGGTTTGAATAGTTTTCCGAGGTCTTTTAATATTTCAGGATTGCAAAGTGCGGATGATTTCATTGTTCTGTATTGCTTCCGTGGCCAGGTCAGCGTCACCGATATGTCCTCAAAAGCGGTAAATGCTGATAAGGATATTGTTTAGAATAAGGGGTGGCAAGCAAAGCAGAGAAGTGTTCGTCTTATGTTACATCGGTCGGTTTTTCGCCACCACATATATCCTGCTGCCGTCGTGCCAATGCGGGATAATATTAAGGCCATAATCGACTACCCCGAGGTTTAATCTTTCAAACAGCTAAAGCGCCTTGATGGCCTCGTTACCGTGCAGCTCCGTTTCATACTTCGTTGCGCTTCGCTTATGCAACCTCTCACGGACCAGCTGCGGGAGAAGCTTAAGTAGTTCGATTTTCCTTCTGCAGCGCGCCACCTACCAAGCTTAGAAAGAACCAGCGCTAACACAGCTTTTGTGGCGCATCACGACCCGGCAGCCCCACTGTCGCTCCGTACTGGGGCTTCTGACCTGGCATGTGGTGCGATCTTACAACAGAAGGTAGGTGACGCTTGGCAGCTGTCGGTATTTTTCTGCAAACCTTTGCAACCTTCCGAATCTAGTTGCAGTACTTTCGGTAGAGAACTAATAGCCAGGTATTTATTCATATATTATTTTTGACATGTCTTAGGAGGCTGCTCATTTGCCGCCTTCCCCGACCACAAACTCCTGCCTTATGGGCTTTGTTCGACTACCAACCGATCCTCCCCTGGAGTCGCTACACCTAGACGACATCGCTGAGTTCACGACCGTTCGCTAAATTTTGCTGAACAAGTGAGCTCTAGCTCTGCAAATGTAAGAGCAATTATTGGATACATCTTTAAATCTATGCACTTAAGAGAATCTGGACTCACTCTTTACAAAACATGTGCCCGACCAATTCTGGAATACTGCTTGTTAGTTTTTGCTAACGCACGCAAATTCGATAGCTTAGTGCTCCAGAAGGTACAACGCTCGTTTATTAAACACCTACAAGGCCTTACTGCACGCAGCTATCAAGACCCGGTGTAAGCAGCTCGAGCCAGAGCCACTTTGGCTTCGCCGACTTAAAGCCAACCTTATCTTTCTCTATAAACTCGGCAAAGGCGTTAACACATTTATTAGCTGCTTTTTTCAAATGCTGGGCAATACCCGATGTCCTTTACATGAAAAGCCGCATACATTTTCTCTACCTAGGGCGCACTGTTCTATACGTTTTAACTGCTTCCGCTACAAATACGCTAGCGTATGGACTACCTCGCCAGAAGCCGTCAAGAAACTTGAAAATGTCATATCATGCTGTGCGTCTATAAAGAGGTTACTCACAGTTCCCCGTGGTGGAAATATTGGGCACATGCGTATCTGCAGACGAGAACCGGGAAAACCGACCTACCCTTATATAGCTGCACAACAAAACTAAGTTGCTTCTACCTGTCACTAAAAGCCACCTTACTCCCTCTAGTACTTTTCCTTCCATACATTCGGGTATATTCCTCAACTACCTACTGCATCAGCTCCACATAATTCGGATTGGTTTAGCACTTCACCGTTGCCTAGTCCAGGCTGCTCTGAGCTGTCTCGCCGGCTCTTTGATTACAGCCAGACGATATAGGCATAACACTACTTGTATCGCATTTCCGCCGGAAATCTTTCTTCCTCAAATAAGGTTGTTGATCTTCTTCACACTTTTACTTAAAGCAGTCTCAACATAATCAGTTGGCTATCCGTCTGCGCCTGACCTATGAGTCAATGCGTGCCGCCTGGGATTAGCTCAGAACGGCTGAGCCATCACACCTTTCGTCTCCTTGACCTCGGTATGTGGCATTTCCTAAACTCTGTCTCAGGTTTCGTGTCCTGGATCTCTGCATGCGTCCTCAAATTTTACCTCCACGTTTGGTGGGCCGCATAGTCCCCTCTTTCTGCCTAATTCACTCTCGTATGAGCTCTCTCGCCCTTTTTCTGACAGCTACTAGGTGACTGAGTTACAAGGACTCACTTCTGGCAATTACACTTATTTTCATTTTCTTTTACTTGGATGTTGTTCTTCCTCAAATTTTTCTATAATACCAGTACAATCCGATGATACGCTTATTTGGTTGAACCAGGTATTCAGCTGTCGCCTCAGTTGGCTTGCTTGTTGTCAGCCAGAAGCGTGCGTCCCACACTGCCTTACCTGCTTTTGTGGTTTACTTACCTCGCTTAGATCAAGGAGGCTTATAAGCCTGGTTTACAGCAAGTTCACCCGTGGTATTTATTCTAACCTTAACCACGCCATGGCTATTTCACACAACCCATCCAAGCCTTCTCATCGTGAATCTATGCGAACATGCATAGTTACTCTGTTCTTGATCCCGTCTCAGCCTGACCTTATGAATCTATGCATGCCGCCTGGGATTAGCCCAGTAACGGCTGATTCAGCACGCCTTTCGTCTCCTTGACCGCCGTATGAGGCTGTTCCTAAACTTCGTCTCAGATTTTGTGACTGGTAACTCTGATTGCCTCTAATTATCACCCCACATCTGTTTTGCTGAATATTATCTTTTTCAGCCTTATCCAGTCTCGTCTGAGCTGTTTCGCCTGTTTTCTTACAGCTTCTGGACGACCGAGATTTATTAACGCAGATTTGGCACTTCCAATGATTCTATTATCTTCCCTTGCTTTGATTGCTGTTGCTCCCCATTGTTACCCTAAAGCCATTTAATGATACGATACGCTTATCCCAATCCCATCTCACCTGGCGTGCTTGCAGGCTGCGTGATGCGTTCGTCTCGCCTTGCCTCACATGTCTTGCTATTTCCTTACCTAGCTTATTACAGAGGCGTAAAACCTGGTCTACAGCAGATTTTCTCGTGGAAATTTTTTTCTAACCGTAACCAGGCCTTGGATTAACTCAATAAGAACTGCTTTGCTTACCTTGTTGTTGCATTGAAACTATTGGGCTCTAAGCACGTCTCTGTTCCAAGCTACATGACGCCTCTCATTTTTCTCTCTACTGGCTGGTGCTCCTTCCTAAAATGCTGTTGCTGACTTCGAGTTTCAAAACCCTTTTGCATCTTTTTTCCTCACTTCTAGTTTGATGCGCTAACTTGTCGGGATTTCATATTACTGCTATAGACACCAACCACCTTGAAACGGAATTGCAGGGCAACTAGTACTCATACATGCATCCTATTTCCAGGCTATCTTATTTAGTTTCTCCTTTTTCTTTCACTTGCCAACGTCTTCTCTTTGTCCGCATTCAACCTCCCATTCCTGCTACTAGTTATTAAGTAATCTTCGCTTGCACAGATACCTTAGATGGTCGCAGAACACAAAATACCAATTATCTTCTTTGCTCTTCATGAATCATTTTTGCCATTTTGTAACATATGACTTTTACATTCGCACCACATTTTGTCACAGGTTTCCTTGGTAGTCTCCGCTGCTCTCCTATTCTTTAACTATCTCCTCACTTCCTCGAGGTCTGAAATTATCAACAGAAACTTACAAAGGATCCCATCTGGCCCGTTTGTTTGCGACCTAATAAACTTACAAATACAAATGTGGATCAAAGCAGACCTCAAACACACTGACTCCCATCTTGGTCTAATAGCACTGCACAATTTGACCTGGACGTCCTTAGCCAGGGGATTGGATCAACCAAGGCTATCTACAAATGGACTTCAAACCAAATGATTACCACACCATACTTGAGTCACGCCATAACTACCCAACCCTTGGTCCCGCCTGTCAAGCGTCCAATCGCTCGCTTATGGCTTGTCAGCCATCGCAGGCTGCTCCATCGACAATGAAAACATGACTTCCCCGTGACAACAACTGGGTGGTTCGGGTCTAACCTGTTCCAGCAAATCTTTATCGACAGTGCTCCAGGACCTGGTGGGTTTTCGCCTGGCAAGCGTTCTCCCTATGAAAAGACACTTTGCTAGGTTTAACAGCACTGCGACGAGGCGGATGTTACTCGCCTCTAACTAAAGTCACGGCACCATGAGTACCCAACCAACCAACCACACCACCACCACGGATGTCTCTCAACCCTTCTCTTAATATCCACGCGATCAACCACGATTGTATTGGCACATATTCAACTTGGAATAACAGATAGACACATACACTTCTATGTACATGTATGAACTCTCAGCTCCAATATTCATAGCTAAATTACACCATGTTTTATACATTCCCTGACATTTAGTTGTACCTTTAACATGATCATGCCTACATAGACGTGCCTCGCTCTTCACGAGAATAAAGAATTTAGTTATTTATATACGCGATGACTCGGGTTTGCACGACACTGTTGCCGACGCACTCTCCCTAATTCAAGCGATCTCTGAGGACGCCGGCACCGCTACCGCCGACAGCCGTGGCCGCAGTGCAACTCAATGATCCCGAGGTTGCAAAATACTCAAGTCTCCTTTACGGTATGTACGACCCGTTCCGCTGACATCATCAGATGGAACGATACTTTGCGATTTATCTGCGCACGTCGCACGTAGTCGTCCCGCGCCAGTTTTGGTAGCGCTTGCTCGACACGTTTTACGGCATGTCACATGCAGGCCTTCATGCACCCTTTACGCCCGTAACAACACGGTCCCTATGGCGCAATGTCAATCGTGACGTTTGTACTTGGGCCACTGGTAACCTTTCGTGTCAAATTGCGAATGTGCATAAACACATGGAAAGCCCAATATGAACAATTCCCATGCCGGATGCACGGTTTCCCCTCGTGCACGATGTCTCCGTAGTTGCTCTGCTGCCTTAGGCTGCTTTTATATCTACTGCCCTGTGTCGAGCGAGTCACTAGGTGGCAGGAAGCTATTCTAGTACCTAACTGCTCTTCGGAAACGGTAGCGATTGCCTTTCTGGAAGGCTGGGTAGCTCAGTACGGTTGTCCCGCCAAAGTACCCACCGATGCAGGAACACATCTCTCGTCGACTTTTGCCACATTGCTTAAGCAGTTAGGCTTTCGGCTAGTTCAGCCGATGACATATATTCCGGCAGCTGGTGGCGTGGTGCAACGTTTTCACCGCTAATTGAAGGCAGCGCTACGTACGCAGGCAGATCCTTCTTTGTCTGTAACACTACCTCTTGTAGTCCTAGGATTAAGAAATGCCGTTAAAACCGATTTCAACGCATCCCTAGTGCAGGTTGTCTACGAGTGCATGCTGCGGTTGCCCGGACAGCTTATAACACCCGCCCCATATACTTCCACTTTTGACTACGGAAGTTACACCGATCGATTGGCTCACCAGATGCGCGTGCTACGTCCAGCCGCTCATCGACCGCAGAAACCACTAGTGTGCGTGCCAGAGAGGCCATCTACGCGTTTACATACCTTGCGTCGCTCTGCCGGTGTTTGACAGCCTCGTCAATCAAAGTATATGGTTGGCGGCATC
The DNA here is from genome assembly GCA_944474145.2 of Dicrocoelium dendriticum. Lineage (NCBI taxonomy): Eukaryota > Metazoa > Platyhelminthes > Trematoda > Plagiorchiida > Dicrocoeliidae > Dicrocoelium > Dicrocoelium dendriticum. The sequence continues at coordinate 134,302,849 of OX104063.1, forward strand.
CAGTTTGGGACTTGCTAGTCACTGTGACCAGCCACAGGACGCCTGCGCCTACAGAGGGACCATGGATAGCTTGCGCTGCACCACCCACAGCTCCAACCACACACCCCATATCCAGTGTAAACCCGAAGGAATAAGACCGGGAGGCATGCGGCTGGGAACCACGTTTCATCAGCGGAGCCTGCCCACACTCCTTTACCGGCAAACACAAGCACGCTGTATTTGGGGAATCAAGCGCACACGAGGCGGTGGCTGGACCGTCGTCCGTTCCACACTGAGTGTCTAGACCCACTCTTTGATCCTAACACGGCCACAAGGGCCGTGCACTAAGTCCCCACCAGCAACGACAACCGGTCTCCTAGAGCCAGTATGGACTAGGTAGTAGACAACAGACGTGTAGGCACCTTGTCAACATGCATAGCAAGGGCAGCCACATCGGGGGTATTAAGCAAAAGCCAATCACTTTAGAGCAAGATAACAAAGAAAATACATCGAGTAATGTAGTAGGAAACGGTGACATAAACTTTAAATTAATGAGCATTTGAACTGTTTTTAACAAAGCTATCCAAGATAAGTGCACGAGGTCAGAAAGTATTGTTTATGGAAATGCTACAAACACGAAAATTTTCTCCAAAGTAACTACAAATGGCTTAAGCTACGTGCGCAGGTTTATAGAAGAGAGTACAGGCAGGTAATTATATGAGCAAGAAAAGCATTAGGACAAAATTGCAAACTCACCACCTGAAAGAAATAGGCTTAGCATGCAAACCCGCGGTTAGTAAATCAAATGCAGCATACTTACAAACGCTGCGCCTGTTCTGTCTTCTTTCTCTGCAGGGCCCGTTATCGCTTCGGCGGTGGTCCCGAGTGGCCTCGATCATGGCTCACTAGTCCTGCCTGATTCAAGCACTTGCGACCGCATGTGGTACAGCAACATGCGCTCGATGTTGATGGAGAACGACCCATCGGTGTCTTCCGCTCCCGCACCCGCTGCTTCTCCTCCGCATGCATGAGATCTTTCTCCTGCACCTCTGCAACTGCCTTCGTGATCAGATGGCGCGATACACGCCGATCAAACACTTTCAATTCCCATAATCTGCAATCAAGATTAGAACGTTTGAGGCCCACTTTAATCATGTCCTGGTATCGTAACTTTGGTTTCCCCACGTTCCGCTTCCCAATACTCAGCTGACCATATAATAGCTGTTTCGGTGTCCGAATCGAATCCACACGGCTCACATGACCGATCCACCTCAGCTGTCTTAATAAAAGTATGCAGTCCACTACATGCATCCCACTTCAGCGCAAAACTTCCGTGTCTGCAACTCTGTCGCCCCAACCGATCCGCAGAATCCACCGCAGAGACTGCTGATGGAACCGCTCGGGATATCGCACATCCAACCGGTACATCGTCTACGTTTCACTGCCGTATAGAAGAATGGACAGCCCCATGGATTTGTACACCATCAGCTTCGTGCCAATGGTAAGCTGTTGATAGTTCCACACTCGGTACTCAAGCTTCCCGATTGACGCCGCTACCTTCGACACGCGGATACGAAGCTCACTGTGTGGCTGCTGATCAGTCGACATCACACTCCCAAGGTAGCAAAAGCGGGAGGTGGTTTCCAATACTTCAGCACCGATGCTGATTTGCAGCAATATTGAAGATTGCACCTCCGGTGAAGGATAAAAGAGACAGACAGTGTGGCTGCACCGCACCGGCGCTGTGTGTAAACAACGCACAGTCGTCAGCAAGCAGCAACATACGGATAGTTGTCTCATAGACTAGAATTCTCGCACCGAAACGACGGATGTTCAGCACCAACCATCGATACGGTACTCCACACGAATACCGAAAGCACAAGCCGCAACTAAAGCATAAGACATCGTGGCGTGAAGATATATAATAAAAAAGCAGGAGCTAAGACACAGCCTTGCTTCACACAAGGGTCAACTGCAAAGTCGCTTGAGGTCTCTCCACTCAGCTGCACCTTCTCTCCCATACCACTGTGCAGACATACAATTAAACTTACAAAATTAGGCGGGCAACAAACCTTACCCAACACCAGCCACAAGGCCTCGCGGTTCACCGTATCTAATGCCTTGGTGAAATCAACAAAAAGCGAGTACAAAGGCTGGTGTCGTTCTCTGCATTTCCCCTGCAACTGACGAGCCGCAAACACCATATCCATAGTGGTGCAACCCGAACGATCCACACTGCTCTTCCGTCACGTTACGTTCCACAACTTGACTGACGAGGCGGTTGAGCAGGTTCCAGGCAGTCACCCTGCCCACACAACTCAGCAAGTTGATGCCACGATAATTCGTGCAACATTGCTTGCCCCCTTTGCCCCTGTACAGTGGTAGCACAAGGGCATCCTTCAGCTCAGCAGGCACCTCCTCCTCAATCCATACACGTTGCACCAATTGATGCAGCGCAGCCACCGATGCGGGTCCGCCGTGTTGCAATACTTCAGGCGGGATCCCGTCGGTCCCAGCACACTTGCCGTTTCGCAGCTGAGCAAGTGCTCGCTGCTTCTCATCCGGTGTCGGCGGGTCAGCCTAACTCGCCTTCACCCCGTGCTGCTTCAGGACGTTCAATGTAGGCCAGCTCTTCTCTGAACGGTTGTGTAAGAGACAGTCTAAGTCTTTCCAATTTATCTGCATTACGTTTGCATTCACTGTGCAGGTAGCTCCTGAAATACAACCGATCAGCGTTCTCAGCGGCTCCAACCTCGGGCCCTACACCGCCTGCAACGAGTCAAAGTGTTCCTTGTGTTGGCGGCGTTCGACTTAGCATTGGCTCTGCTTCGCCTCCACCGTCCACCATGCATTTTTTATGCGACGGAGCTCTCGGGTCAGTCGCCGTCGAAATTTGCGAAATGGACTATTCTTCCCCAAGTCACTGGGGTCTGCCACATGTGCAACAAATCCTGCATTCTTCTCCGGCACCAATTCGCCAATCGTCGCATTGTTCTCATCAAACCAATCGGGCTGCTTATAGTTTGCGCTCCCGATGGTCTCCTCGGCAGCAGCTTTCACGTGGTCGCAGTTGTCGTGCCACAGGTCATTCACTGTGACTTTGGATTGCACATCACATAGGCATGCAGCACTCGCCCTCTACAGCTCAGTACATCTCGCCCCAGTACTGAGGGAGAGAATATTAAATGTATGCCGAATCACGGCAGGAGTGCAACACATAAATTTACGGAAACGTGTACAGATTGGTCCGCACCAAGTTCTGATTAGTGCCACCCTGAGCTCCGCGCATTACACCTGTCACGTGCACTTCACACAAATCACGCTAACGTATGACGACAGTCGAGCAGAGGAGGTTGTCCACTCCGTGGGCGTCAACCAGTTGCCATATTGCAGCAAGAACGACACGACAGGGGGTAGACGTTTATTGCACACCGAAAATGGACACTCCCCGGGACTCCCGCGCGCCATCGAATGTCGACTAGTTTTCCATCCCACAACGCAACACAGGTACGGATGTTAGAGACGAGCCAGTCCTTTCGCCCCGGGAGCTCTGACTTGGAAGCCCCGCCTTCCTGTTTTCGCCTCAATCTCCACTTCTCTGTACCCGATTTGTATCGGCAAGGAGTCGTTCGAGAGCTCTCGACTTGCTTGTTCTGGGCTGTGTCAATCGGCTCGGTCTCGGTGATGTGGGCTGCGCTAGCGGCATACACGTCTGATTTATTGTACTGTCCACATATTCCCGCTGTGTAGTTCTGGGTCCAGGCTCGTCGCTAGCCGTCCTTCTCGATCCGCTCTCAGCTAGCTCCGAAGTGCTCCCTCGAAGCATTCTTGGAAGCCGCTCCTCTACAATATCACTCACACTCAGTGCAACCCCTGTGTTTGTGCTCGTCAGGCCGTGAGTGGCACACCGTGAGAGCAGCCTGTCCTCGTTTGAATTTGCCGAACCAAATGTCATGCCAAACGATAACATGTGTCCATGCAGATGCATCACGCCTAATGCGCGCGTTGAAATCATCCGGCAGAAATAGTCTGTCGCTCGACGGCACAGACTGTAGCACGGAGCATATCTGGGTGTAGAATTGATCATGCGTGTCGTAAGGATAACACATGGTCTGACAGTACTTGCGTACCAAAGTGGCAAACTTACATTTTCCGATTCGTGGGCGAACGGTCCTCAGTCGCACGTTGATACCTGTTGGTTCACCCGCCAGCTGGTCCTGGCGGCTATCGGATATTGCAAATCCGACCTCATGATCACGTGTTGCTGAGGCGGCGTTGCTCACCCGGTAGAATGTGTAGCCTGCTCTTGCTTCAGGCAATTTACCTTGACCAGCGAGGGGAGTTTCACTGAGCGTCGCAATATCGATGTGGTACCGTGCCAGCTCTATCGCAACCAGTGCAGTGCGTCGCTCCGGGCGCTCGCTGGAGTTCCGCTACGGTAGTGTGGGCACGTTCCAACGCCCGATGCTGAGTGCTTTGCGCGCAGGCATACAATTGCATTGGCGGACAGTCGCACGCGAGGTGGTTGTTGTGGTTCGGAGGTTTACTTGAGGGACCACCCTGAGCGATTGGCACAATAGCCTTACGCATAAAGCAGTGGGGAGCAGATCCATATCGGGAATGTGATTGCAGATCCAGATAGATACCTGCTTGACTGCCGTCACACGCAGCCTATGGGGTACTGGAACTGTTTATCTCTGTTTTTCGACCGTAGTAGGATATACCTGGGACCACGGCCAGACGCAGCTGGGTTTTCGCTGGTCTGCACCAATTTGACCAGGGGCTGCCTGGCTTGAGGCGGGCAGTAGCAAACCATTGAACACCCGGAGGTGCCCTCCCATCGTCAGAGTTAATGCGTGGCGCTGGTGCTCTACGCCAATCGAGCTGTGAGCGTATAACCCGTGTACCTGTTGTCTCCCATTGCTAGGTTTTACGGGAAGAGCCATCGACCACTTCCTAAACCCTGAAGAGGATGGACTAAGATACTGTCTGGGCGCCCACACCTGACAGGAGAACGACGCCGGTCCTCAGCCAAAGCTTTCGATTAAATGTACATCGAAATGCAACGGAGCTAGCACACGATCAGTTCACTGACTCATGCCCATTGTTGTCCTGGATCTTAGCAGGGAGAAGGGCGAAACCCAACTCTCACCCAGCGGTCGCCATGAGTAGGCCTCCTGGACAGGAGCTAATGGCACAAAAGTAGCAGCAGTGGGTAGATTATC
>OX104063.1:134308077-134357265 GCA_944474145.2 Dicrocoelium dendriticum
TTACACAGTACATGGTAGTTACTAATAGCGAGTTCATTCCTCAGCGATGTTACACTACTTCAGCTTGAATAGGAAAGCCAACAACATTTAACGACGAATAAATATTCTAATGTAGTGTTGTTAGACAACAAAAATTGGACATTGAATACTACTGTAAATCACACCATTTAGAGGCATCGTTCTTTGTTATAACACCTACCGTATCGCCATTGCACAACTGAGCGCCTCCTTGGTAACTGTACTGTGTCGAAATTTCTCTATAGTAAGTCAACTTATATGATGCCATCGGTTGTATAAGGGTTTTGATGTCTGCTCCCTTTTCCACTTTAAACAGGGTCGTCTCGCCAAAAATCGAAGCGGATGGTATTTTTTGGTCCACATTTAATGATTCCAGTGAATTTTGAGGCAATTCTGCCTGTTTAAGACCAGGTATTGAGTTATCTATTGATTTGCAGTGTGATATTTGGTCCCTCAGTTGTCACAAAACTTGAACTGGCCTCCGAGCCAACCAGTACAAGATGTTATCATCCGGTGCAAACTTTCTGCTTAAGTGTGCTGAATGCTGCACTCAGAATGCGAAGGGCCCTGCTATCTTATGTGCTGAATTCAAAGCAGCGGTATCCAGGTTCACAGCTGTTAAGGAGGCGTTGCCCGATCTTTCCTCTCTTGACTTGCGCATCGCTAGAGTGGAGTTGAATATGAAATCCGTTGGTATTGCGAATGAGGTCGCTGTAGCGGACTGTCACCCTGCTGACGGTTCAACCGTTGATTGTTCGTCTATCCTATTGGACGCTCCAGTTCAAGCGGAGATAACTGACTCATATGCCTCGGAAGGCATTGCTGATCCACCACAAATGTAAGGCGACTCACGGGCTCATGGGCCAGAAAAGAATAAGCGCAAAGGGGTATGGAAATCGTGCATACCCACAGCCTCCATAGCGGTAGGTGGGAAATTGCTAAACATGCAAGCGCCAGAGCTAGAAAGTCCACTTGGTGCTGAAATTCGCTCAGTTTCATCAAAGCTGTGCATACAAGTTGTGAAAAACACCAGCGGTCTCCATCGCGTGATAATGACACTGCGGAGGTGCCAACTACAAACACCTCACCCTGTCCGCCGGAGGTACATGTCATAGTGGCTGGCATGGAGTTTGAGCCACTGGCTTCTTCGCCTGTAGGGCGAAATAAAGGTGGGAACGGAACTGCCCTTACTCTTCAGGACAGTACGAAAGCGTCGGTTACGAGTCAAACAAGTTGGAACATGAGAAGTATGATACAGTCGCTTGGGTTTCTGCTGATAACGTGCGCTTAGCCTCATTGCCTGCGGCTAGGCGTTGCTGCTTTTCACCTAATTTCCAAAACTTGTGGGGAAAATGGACCCTCTTAAGATGATTTTTTCATGGATATCGGCGTGATATTCCATAACACAGTAGAACGCACATCTGCACTTCCTATCGAACGTAGGTTGGACACCCCGTAGTCGTTTAAGCGGTGCGTACCGAAGCCTCTTCCTTCTGTGTTTCCCGGTGGTACTGTCAGGAAAATGACTAGATTGGGTAACATTCCAGTTAACGCCCAAAGTCTCGACCGCGCTGACGTCGTGTATTTCAAGCAATCCCTAAGGAAGTCAACGCGCTGTTGCGGTTTGTTTTCACACTAAATGGTAGTAAGCTTAGCATTCAGCCAGACCTCCCGTTAACGGATCGGGTAAAGCTAAAAGAGATCAGTAAGGACCTCAACCCCAGGACAGCTGTGTGTAAATAAAGCCTCCGGTTGGTGGCATTTCGGGTGATCACCCGGCGGAATTTTTCCGCTCCACGAGTGCCAGTCCTGGTAGTGCACGACCAAGGGCTTGACATTAACAGTACCTTCAGATAGTGTTAAGCAATGGGCCGAGCCTAAGGAATAAGATATGCGTGATAGGTCTGCTTGTAGATGGGAGTCATCCCGATATACTCGCACGCACTGAAACGTGGCCGTCTTAGGACATCACGGATGGTGACGTACATCGGTCTGGCTACCCACTATTTAGACGTGATCTATTTGTTGGCTATATTGCGCTTTACTCTAGTTGTGGACTTGACATTTTGCGTACCTACGGGTTTCGGTCGGCAGGTATAACTGTCGAAGCTCTGTCGGCAGTGATTGGCACTACCTCGGCTAAACTTGCAGTTGCACTTGTGCATAGAAGCCCTAGGAGTGCGCCTAAAGGGGTGCTTAACTTTAACGGCTTTCACCGCAAACAGTGGTTTGGTACTGCCGTACCTCAATCTACCAGAAGTTGGCTGGCCAACTCCTTCTTGCAACTCGGCGGAAAGTGCTTTCGATGCAAACCTTCTTGAGCTTACGTTACAATTACCACTGCATCAGTTCGTGGACCACTCCCCTAGGTATATGTGTGCCCAATTACCGCCTGGTTTAGACCTAGCTTTTGCCAAGTCACAAGACTTCGTAAGTGCAGGCACTAACAGCTCTTCCTGCAGTACCAATACTAAGGTTTGTATACCATAAAGGTGTGCTCTGACCAGGCGTCACCATAGCATCCCTGTGCCATATCCAAACATATGGCGTGCTAGCTATTATGCGACGCGTAGCGAGGGACCTGGGTTGCGCTGCGTACTCTCGGTGGCCGATACGGTTCAGGGGGCCCGGGATAAATGTAAGTCTTCCCTCACGGGTGTCTACGCCCTAACTCCTGCCTGCGACGGGAAAAGTGACACAGCACGGCACTTGTTGATAGATATCACTGGAGGGTACCAGTTTCAGAAGCGTTCTAGGTGCTGGAGGACATATCTTGCGGCTCCATCAATTATTGTGACTGGAGTTCTGCGGTACGGTCGGTCCGAAAAACGAGCAAGCATAATAGAACGCTTAGGCGTGCACGATGGACGAACACATCAGTTATACGAGGATCACGGCGCAAAGGAGAAGAGAACAGGGAGGCCTAACACCGTGTGTGTGACGTACGACGTGGTACCGACGAGAGTTCAAGTCAAAACTAACATATATAGAGAATCTGAATTATTGCACAGATCCAGTACCACGTTCAATCAGCTTATTGATGTCCGGCTTCAGCCTCCATAACGTTCACACTGGTGCTATCCTACGACCAAAAGGTAGAAGTGGAAATACTTTGTCTGAATGAAACTCGCATGGTCTTGTAAGTTTATCTTACCGTCACACTATTCCCTCAAATTCGAAACGTACTCTCCCCAATGCACTGAACATCGGTAGTAACCCCTGCCTCCTTAGCACCTCCACTATATTTTAAGGGATTTGTTTGTCGGCAAGAGGCAGGGCGTGAGGTAACAGCGTTTACTTGAGTAGTGGTACTGTTTCAACTGATTGTACTTTACCGTCAGCACCTAGGTGTGGGTCTTGGCGGGGTCTCAAAGCACAAAGTTTTACTGGCTTGTTAGTGTATTATGAGATATGATTCCTTCCATGCTTGGTGGAACTTCGCGCGTGTGTACCGGACGGCGGTTTCGGTCTGTGGCGGAGGACATAGTTTTCAACCGAATATTGGGGACCATAATCACCAAGAGCATAACCTGTCGTTTGAGGTTGCTGAGATGACAGGATGTTTTGGCCTGCTGGTTGGAACGCGCCGCACAGCTGCTGTCTAAGGTTTCGAACTATTCGCCGTGTTAATTGCTGCTGCTAGAAGGCGACGTCCACGGTTAGTAGTGACCCGTGCGACAGCTGTAAGTAGGCTGGCAAAAACCCAGTAGCAACATGTAACGAGGAGCGATGTGCCAGAAGGTATTTTGGAAGGCAGTCATCCCACTCACAAGCGTGATCCAGCTCTACGATGGATGGCAGCAAGCTCTTTAGAGTTCTTTTTGTTCTTTCGACCAACCAATTGCCTTGCGGATGATAAGGCACAGTCCTACTTTTCGATGTTTTTAACAACTTACAGCTCTTCCACAGGGTTTCCGAACGTAGATCCTTAGTCTGAATGAAGGCAGTTACGTGCGCCAGGTTGAGAAATCCATGCGTTCACAACAGACGATGCCATATGGCAAGCGCCCGGGTGTTCAAGAGGCACCACCGCATACCACTTAATAAATAGTCCACCATTACCAAAATATAATGACTCCTTCTTTGTATGCGATAATATTCTCATGATATCGATGGCCACCCGATGGTTTGGCGCTTGCACTGTAGTTGAGCACAGAGGGGCTTTAGTGGACTAATATGTTATTTTGTTGTATTGGTAAATGTCACATGCTTGACAGAAAACAGTAACGTCGTTATGAATGAGTAGCAACCAAAATCGGTGACTAATGGCGCTTAAGACTTGCGCTAGCCTCGATGTCTGATCTCCACGTGTAGTTGAGTGAGAACGTGGTGCATCTTCGAGCTTGCAACGTTAAGTCTGTGGGAGCCACTCCGCGGAGACCAATGATACAGATCGTTAGCCAATATTGCGAAGTCTGGCTAAAGGTTCCACAAGTTGCTTTCGATCATCCCATGCTCTTTTCCTATTGGGTTTGTTCCTGCCCGTACATAGCCTCGAGTAGATGAACCCGAAAGCGGAGCCGGAAAGTGGTAGATAGCCCCAAACTTCACCTTCCTCTGTGGTAAACCGTGCGGCAACTTGCTCGGGTCTGCTGAAACTTGAGATAGAGTTTCAGGGTTACGGTGTCGTCGGTCGGTCCTGTAGTTGCAGGTGAACTGGCATTCCTGTAGACGTTCTGGCCAGCCCGCGATGGGTCCTTGCTGGTCGTAAAATTGCTGCAATTCCTGAAGTGTTTGGTGGTCGGGTCGGACAATAAAGAGGTTGACGTACAAATAGCAGCGAAAGTGAGTTAACGCATAAACAAAGGCCAACAGTTCGCCTCCTGTGGTCGCATCTTGCCTCTTCCGATCATCTGCCTTACGGCTGCCGTAACCTATAGCCTTCTACTTCCCGTCTTGACGTTGCGATAACACCACCACAATAGCTGTAGCGCTTGCGTCGTTGTCCAAGCAATGGCTTCAGCATTCTGCGGGACATCAGCGAATGTGAGTATAGGTGGGTGGGTAACACTTTCTTCAACGTAGCTAGCTGGTGCGGCAGCACACTCGTTATTTCACAACTTGTCCTGTCTTGTTACGTCAACCGACGTAGAGGCGCTATAATCGTTGCGAACGCTTGGACAAACTTTCAATAATATGATGCCAGCCCCATGAGATTTCGAACTTCTTGAGTAGTAGTGGGTGTTTGCCAGGTACGTATACTTCTTATTTTCAAATTTTAACCTTACAACTGCTACGCGAACGTTCGCGGCCGAGAAAAAGCCCTTCGTTACGTAAGAACGCATATATTGTTTTCGGCGTCAAATCAGCGTCACAAAGCCTGCACCAAACCTCAGCGCGTCGTCCATTGTGCTCAGTAACTGAGCTACGAAGCACAATAAGGTCATTGAGATACAGTAAATAAACAAATAAATAAACTTTTATTCTCGACCATGCGAGACACACCTTTACAGGCATGATCATGCTTAACTAACATAGCGTGATCAAAAATGTACAAAAAGTACATGTTTGGCCTAACAGTGTATGTAAGTGTATGAGTGTAAACACGTATGTAATTTTGTATGAATGTAGCTTATGTCTTTGAATATGTCGAGACTTTTCGACTGTTTGTTATCCTCAGGAATGTGAACATAAGCGATTGATGTCTGTGGGTTGGATAGCACTTTCCGGATATCCACGGGCCAGTGACTTTATTTTGTGGCGAGTCACATCCGCCACGTCGCAGTGTTGTTAAACAGATATTTGTGGCTTTTTATAGAGAGAACGCTTGCCAGGCGAAGACCCACCACGTCCTGGAACACTGCCGCCGAACTATTTGCTGGAACGGGTTAAACCCGAACCACCCAGCTGGCACCACGAGGAGGTTGTTCGGCTAGCCAGTTAAGGGGCTACTTCTATCATTGCCTACTACATCTAGCTTTGGAATGAAGCTAGAGCATTGGTGAGTCCGAATGGTTTGCTTTCAAATTCACCTAGCCTCAATGGAACGACAAAACTGTTTTGGGCTTAGCTGTCGGGAGTACTTCCACTTGCCAATAACCCTATACCAATTCAACTGCGGACAACCATTGCGCTAATGTACCTGTTTCTAAAGAAACAGCAATCCTTGGCAGAGGAAATGAATCAAGCTGAGTAATGGCATTCAGTTTACGATAATCCACACCTAATCGTAAAGCACCACCCTTTATCAATAGTCAATGAGTACAGTAACATGATCGCTAAGACCCAGTGGTGTGGTTGTACCTATCTTGTCAACCATGAGTTTGGTAGTTAGCCCTAGATCCAGTATCGACAGGTTGTTAGCAATTCGAAACCTGGTGGGAGAAGTTACGTGGTTGTACAGAGTGAGGCTAGCAGTTAGCTTTTGCAAGCATGCTTTAACTTGCGTACCGCTGGTTGCCAGCGTTTCTATGTAGTGCACGTCAAAGGCTCCAGCGATAAGAATGTACGTGTAGGATTTGTTCAATCCAAACTGAAAAACGTGGTTTACTTTGGCGTCCTTTTCCGAATTTGAGTTCGGTGGGCGGTAAATCACGTCTAGTAGACATGTGTCCTTGCTTCGCAACCATAGGCGGCACCAAACGAATCAGGAGCTCGGATTTCCGGGTGATCGATAACTTCACATTGCAGGATTGTATTACAGTAAAGAATTACACCGCCAACCTTTCTGGTTCTATCGGTCCGAAGCAGCTACCTACCGGGTAAAGGGATGGCAGAATCGGTTAACTCAGGCTTGAACCATGTCTCTGTAATCCTAACGAGGTCCCGCGGTAGTGCGGCATGGAGTTCTCTAAGTTCGGCCAACTTGCTTAGAAGCCCTTGGGCGTTTGTGTACATGCAAGCTAGGGCCTTTTGCTGTTAGGAGTGCGTTGACGGATGTCAACGTTGTGTTCGCTTTTAAGCCGGCCGGTAGGTGCTTGGCCATTAGTCGTTTTTGGTTTAGGTAGTTCAATCAATTTGCATGGCGTTGTTGAGAGTTCCTGAACAGAGATCTCACGCCGTTGTGCCATATCCTATTGTGTGCCCTGGACGCTGCTGTGTCAGTCTCTCCGCAGGACTGTGCAAATAAAGGATTTGTAGCGTTTGCAAGTTCCACTGAATTGCTTCCGACTTTTAGCCGTTCGCCTGCTGCCTTCAGCTGGATTACAGTTAGTAACCTAGCTCGAAAGTTTAATCAGCTATCCAACAGAAATTGCGTCATTCCATCGGAGTGTAGTATTAATTTCATTAGCCTTGGACCGCAGCCCTTTTATTTAGGTGGTGACGGAACGCTTGTCACGGATTTGGCAATAACATTGTCAACAAAGAGTGCTTCGTGGACGCAGCACCACTGCTCTCGGTCATGTGCTTGCACAGCTTGATCAGAAGAATGCAGAAGCTCTGGAACACCACGAACAAATATTGGTTACTCGCTGTCCCTATTAGGAATGCCGCTTTAGTCACCTGCTTTTTGGGGCGGCCTTTTCAATGTAGATCAGCAATATGCTGTAAATAATGCACGAACGAAGGTTTCTCTTGCAACAGAACGTGACGGTGCCACTGCTGACATCGCTGCAAGCGCCAAGGAGCCCCAGAAAATTAATTTCTACTATAGCTTTCCAGGAAACTGCTGCAAGGATGAAAGCACGCCTAGCACGTAACGAGCTTAGTTGGATACGGCGTACTCTACCATTAGTCTGAGTATGTGACCCCGCAGCCGTTGCGAGATGAATGCTATATTCGTCATCCAGTCCACCTGCACTATAAAAATGCTGCGCGCAGAATAGAAACAAGTAGCACCTGTGTCAATAAAGCTTTTAGAGGGAGGATCTTCAATACTACCCGAAACGGTGAACGGACAAGCAGCATGATTAAACTTCGACAGACACATGGAAAGCGAGGTAGAAGAAGGTGACTCATTGGCTTCCTTGCGCGTTTCACTGGGTTGCGGCCGCAGCGCGGGTCTTCCATACCAAACTTCCGGCAGTACGGACAACTCCTTCTGTTCCCGGGAGCAACTTGGCTGCGTCCAGTAGTTAGGGTATCATGATCAGTTGGACAAACATACCAAGGTTGTGATGACAAATGTTCGTCCAATTGCGACCCTAACTGTTCTATGCCGTGGTACCTGATAGCAATATCGAGGGCCTCTGCGAGTAACCGAGGTGTGCGCGACTAAACTTCGAGCGAAGATCCGAGTGCTTAACCCCAAACTTAAGATGCTGTTTAAGTGCCAGCGCCGTTGCTTCGGGATATGCCTGTGCAGCGGGTTCGCGCAAGATTCCGAGGTAACGCTGCACGTTCTCTGACGGTAACTGCGGTTGGACAAAACGTATTGTAGATCAACGGCTGGAGTAGACTTGGCTGCAAACGATGTACGAAGGTTTGACTAAAGGTTCTTTGAAGGCGCTTTTTGCGGTAACCTGCACGCTAACAGATGACGTGTGACCTCGTCACTGAGGAACTTCATGATGTACTGCTGATTGTCGCGTGGAACCACGTCGGACAAATAGGTACGCATACGAGCCTCTCATGGTCCGAAAGCACCGCCTGGAGTGAAAACGCTAAGCTGAGGCAGAGATGGTCGGTTGGTCCCAGAGCAACAAGTCATTTTATGCGTCGATGTAGATCGAAGCAGGAGGGTGGTTCACTTCTCTCGGAATAATCCCTGGGAAAAATACCTCTGACACCTAAAATGTAACGTGCGTTCTGCGTTACAGTCGGTCCGAAAAACGAGCACTAATAATAGAACGCTTATGCATGCCTGACGGACGAACACATGAGATATACGTGGATCACGGCGCAATTGAGAAGATGACAGGGAGGCCGAACACAGTGTGTGCGATGAACGACGTGTTACAGACGACAGTACAAGGTTACTACAAACATATAGAGTGAAGATGTGCAAAGATAAATATCTAGTAACCCGTTCAGTCAACTTGTTGTTTTTCGGCTTCATCCTCTACAGCGTTCACACTGGCGCTATCTGATGCCCAGAAGGAAGAAACGGAACTAATTGTTTAAATGAAACTCGAATGGTTTTGTACGTTTATCTGTTATCGTCCCACTGGCACCATTGTTAGGTGCCGCGCCGCTAGGAATAGATATAAGCAACACTTGTGGAAAGCTCGGATTTTTTACGAAAAGGAACCGGCTGATGGAATTTTGGAAATTCAATGAAATGCTTCGCTTATGTTAAGAGACGCTGTGGTTCAAATTCCTTCAATCCAACTTTGATGTATGGCGATGGAACTTGTGAGTGTGCAGACTTGAACAAGGCTTGTGTACTTGGTGATCAGTATGTAGGAGATTTTGTACGTGGGACCTCGGGGACTAGCATCGAAGTTGTGCCCACAGTACCTAGGGTTCGTATTTTTCTGAATTTACTGCGGTGGAAACGCATGTATCTAAGCTGCTGCAAGTACTGAAACCTTCTAAACAGCAGGACCTAATTCTATTCACCCGAAGCTTCTGCATGAGTTAGCGGTGGAAATAAGAGGACCGATGACGATGGTGTTTCCGAAGTCTTGACAGCTGTACATTGCCTTCTTAATGGATGGAAACTGTTTTCTGTCCTCTCTTTAAAAATGGCAACAGGGGTCTGGCAGTTACTTATAGGCTAGTCAGTCTGACTAGCGTCGTGGCCAACCTGCTTAAGAAACTGGTGAGAGATTCATCGGCAGTTCACCTGAAAGATTTACTCTACGCAGTAGGGCCCAACACGGGTTCCGGAAGTGTTCTTCGTGTCGGACGGATTGGTTGGTCACTGGTAAAGCTTGGGTCGTAGCAGTGAAGCATGACTACGTAGTGGATGTTCCTTTCGTTCACTTCTTAAAGCATTTAATAAGGTATCCTACTTAAGGCGATCATGTAAGCTGGGCTCCTAGGGCGTTCCTCGTCACGCCCTTCACTGGGTATCTGCATGCTTGCAGAGGAAAGAGCAGTGTGTACATGTGGGCCGCAGCCTAGCCTTTAGGCAAACGGTCCTTTACGGTATCCCACAGGGCCCGGTCGTTGGAACGACGATGTTCTCCGTCTACGTACACGAGCGCTCTTAGGAGCTTTGAGGCATCATCCCTATTGTTTGTTAGTGAGTTGAAGCTATGGAATGTTTTAACTGTCCCTAGTGTATCTGAGGTCTTTAAGATTGCCCTGGACAGATTCCGGGACTGGACTACTTGGTGACTACTGCGTAGTAATCAGGCTAAGCGTTCCGTCCTTCGTATAGGAGCAACTTTCCCACCTTCCTGGTACGTGCTCGGTGGGGTCGAACCCCCTTGTCACCAATCAGTTAGACCTAGGCGTCATCCATTCCTCGTGTTGCCATTCTGGTGACAATTGCAAGAAAGCCGCTGGTGGAAGTCGCATAATGTCGTGGTTCATACGCCGTTCTTACGGGGTCATATTTGCCGATATACTTTGAAGGTGTTTGCACTTTTCGTTTGGCCCCATCTGGAATACTGCGTCCAGGCTTGCCCGCCCTGCCTTGTTCGGGACAAACTGGAGCCCGAGGGGTTTTTAGAGTAGGTACCAACTTGGTCAGGGTTACGGGAGCAATCGTATTCCGACAGTCCACTCAGACTGAGTATGTATTCAATTCCTTACCGATGGCTTCGAGGAGACCTAATCCTTACTTACCGCATAGTAGCAGGGCAAGTTGAACTGGACTTGAGCTGGCTAGTTAGCCTAGCTGGGTTGTCTTGTCTTCGTGGTCATCCCTTAAAAATGCAAAAGCCGGGATGCAACCGGATCAGGGAGGGAACTCGGTTATCGCGTAGAGTTATCGAACAATGGAGCTCGCCTCCAGAAAGTGTAGTCAGTGAACCGACTGTCAATAGCTTTGAACCCCAGTTAACCGCTCTTGGGTAGTAACACGAGACATTTCGCTTCTCATGACCATGTCCATGTTCCAAATTTAAATAAATAAATAAATGGTATATTCTCGGTAAAACGAGACACACCTATAAAGGCGTGATCAAATATGACTACAAGCATAGCTGACTTGGCATATTAAAACATTTTGTTTTAATGAACGGTATAAACGCTAAGCTGTAGTCCATGCGAGTGAGCATTTTTTCAGGCAATAGTCAGACCGAGGACTATGACGGCGCTTAGGCGCGTAAAAATCAGTCATAACCGCTGCGTCAAGATACAAGTTGTGCGTAATTTGGCCATGTAGTAATCCATCAGCACAGGAGCCCAAACAAGGTTTTGGTGCAATCAATGACCACTACGAAGTCGGAATGACCTGTGCTCCATCAAAGCATACTTCATAGTAAAACCTGCTGCACAGGTTCGATGTAGAAGGCTGAGGACTGAGTCAGTGTGAACTGTTTAGCTGTGACGTTATTTAGTGGCGAGGCACATCCGCCAGGTTGCAGTGTTGTTAAACGGACATTTGTGGTTTTTTTAGGGATAATGCTTGCAGGCGAAAACCCACCACGTCCTGGAACACTGCCGTAGCTTCCGTTGCACAGCAGTGCTAGCCGGCTGTGCATCGTATAGACCGATTTTGCACCCTATTATTCGCAGTCGGTTGAGAGCCAAAATTCTCCCTTGAGTTCAAATCCAGTCGTTCTCTTCAACCTTTGGAGTTATACTTCATATAAATATCTTTCCTACCTCATTAGCTTCCATTTCCTTTCTACATCCTTCTTACATCATGTGGTCTACACATTGGAGACTGCTGGTGCAACGAAGGTGGGTTGTAACTGTTTGACCATGGGTTGGTTCGGGTATTTCTTCTTAGGTCTAACAAGACCCCGTAGCACGTTAGCGCTTCCTGGCTCAACGATCCGCTCAAAATGGAACCCACAAAGGATTTTCATATCGTCGCAGTTTCACCTAAATCGGAACCTGAACGTAGGCTCGGTTGCGATTGTTCATTCTTCTCTCTGCCTCCTCATTTAGTCTTCAGTAACGTATTGCAGCAAGCAGTAATAAAACTAAAAAGCAACTGTGAAACCAACACTAAACTCTAGGGGAGGCCGCTGTCAGCCGCACCCATACGAGATCAAGTCTGATAACATCGGACATAGACCTTCAGCGATACCGAACCTCGACGACTAAACGGTTAACTTGGGCTAGTAGCCCGATGCACAAAGCAGAAAGCGCAGGTGTAGTGCAGGAGGGTTTAAGGAAGCCTTCCCACTACTGTGGCTATAAATGACAAAACGGAAAGTCAATAAAATAGGGAAGGTAAAGCAATTTCCTTGTCAACCACGAGGGCAGCAACCGTGATCACGATCAGTATTAAAAGGTAAGTAAATAATTAAATGCGTTATTCCCGGAGGTGCGCAACACTGCTGTGGATGCATGAGCATGGTAATACAAACAGGTATGGTAGGTAGTTGTATAAAAACATGGCAAGTTAAGCAGTAATATACAGGATTTTTGTGTCTGTATATATGCAAATGTAGTATTGGTCGGAGTGGTGAGTAAGCTTTTGGTGTGTGGCTGAATTCAAGAGTTGGTTTCATGTGTTCGCCATCGTAGGTATAGATCAAAAGAACTCTTAAAAATGGAGGACGTTCGTGAAGTGGTGATCCTTCGGAAAGGGAAGATGCAGTAAATTTATTTAGTGGCGTGTCACATCCGTCATGTCGCAGTGTTGTGAAACGGACAGACTTGGCTTATTATTGGAGAACGCCTGCGAGGCAAAATCCCACCACGTCCTGGAAGACGGCCGCTCTACTCTTCGCTGGAACGGGATTAACCCGAACCATCCAGCTGGCAACACGTGATGGTTATTCGGCTAACCAACGTGACCCCACTTCCTTCCATGGTAAATACAGCATATTCCGATTTGTTACGGTGCAACTGGCTTGTGTGCGTTTTAAACGTCTTAATTCCGCTTTGTGGTTTCTTATTTTGTGAGGTTGTTTCTGAAACTATTTCCGCGTCAGTAGCAGTCAATTCTTGACCCTGCTCATGCGATTCGACTTAAGTTGGTTGAACAGGGTTAACGTAGAGGTGGACCACATGGCCGTGGGCCAGCTGTATCGGGCTTGCTTACTCGTTTAGTATATAGGCGTAGCAGGTTGGTAGTTTGTTACGTGAGTTAGGCTTATGTTCACGGGATCAGTATAATTGAAGCACATTTCCTCTGACACCTTGTCATTCCCACACATCTGATTCCGCTTTATTTGCATGTTCCTTCGAGGGTACGCAATAAGAGCAGCAGTCTCGTTCGTAGTGGCCGACTGGCATAAACTTTGCCGGTGACTGCCCTGTCGAACCAGTCAGTGCCGTGCTGCATGCTAACAAGAGACGATCCCACTTATGTAATAACCATGATTTTGTTTGTGGTGTCCTGGACCAATAGTTCTTGTTCTTCCCTTCGAAGCAAAATTGTACGACGCAGACTTAGGTGTTGTATTTCGTTGTTACACACTATAATTGTTGTAACATTTGGCTGGTAACTCTTGTCTTACTTTCGGTGCTACTGTTTCTGTAAAAGCTAAAGTGGCGAAAATGGGGCGCAACTTGCGGCAACTTGCTCGGGTCTGCTGAAACTTGAGATAGAGTTTCAGGGTTACGGTGTCGTCGGTCGGTCCTGTAGTTGCAGGTGAACTGGCATTCCTGTAGACGTTCTGGCCAGCCCGCGATGGGTCCTTGCTGGTCGTAAAAATGCTGCAATTCCTGAAGTGTTTGGTGGTCGGGTCGGACAATAAAGAGGTTGACGTACAAATAGCAGCGAAAGTGAGTTAACGCATAAACAAAGGCCAACAGTTCGCCTCCTGTGGTCGCATCTTGCCTCTTCCGATCATCTGCCTTACGGCTGCCGTAACCTATAGCCTTCTACTTCCCGTCTTGACGTTGCGATAACACCACCACAATAGCTGTAGCGCTTGCGTCGTTGTCCAAGCAATGGCTTCAGCATTCTGCGGGACATCAGCGAATGTGAGTATAGGTGGGTGGATAACACTTTCTTCAACGTAGCTAGCTGGTGCGGCAGCACACTCGTTATTTCACAACTTGTCCTGTCTTGTTACGTCAACCGACGTAGAGGCGCTATAATCGTTGCGAACGCTTGGACAAACTTTCAATAATATGATGCCAGCCCCATGAGATTTCGAACTTCTTGAGTAGTAGTGGGTGTTTGCCAGGTACGTATACTTCTTATTTTCAAATTTTAACCTTACAACTGCTACGCGAACGTTCGCGGCCGAGAAAAAGCCCTTCGTTACGTAAGAACGCATATATTGTTTTCGGCGTCAAATCAGCGTCACAAAGCCTGCACCAAACCTCAGCGCGTCGTCCATTGTGCTCAGTAACTGAGCTACGAAGCACAATAAGGTCATTGAGATACAGTAAATAAATAAATAAATAAACTTTTATTCGCGACCATGCGAGACACACCTTTACAGGCATGATCATGTTTAGCTAACAGTGTGATCAATAATGTACAAAAGTACATGTTTGGCATAACTGTGTATGTAAGTGTATGGGTGTATATACGTATGTAATTGTGTATGAATGTAGCTTATGTCTTTGAATGTGCCGCAGCATTTTTGACTGTTTGTTGTCGTCAGCAATGTGAGCATAAGCGATTGATGTCTGTGGGTTGGATAGCACTTTCCGGATATCCACGGGCCAGTGACTTTATTTTGTGGCGAGTCACATCCGCCACGTCGCAGTGTTGTTAAACAGATATTTGTGGCTTTTTATAGAGAGAACGCTTGCCAGGCGAAGACCCACCACGTCCTGGAACACTGCCGCCGAACTATTTGCTGGAACGGGTTAAACCCGAACCACCCAGCTGGCACCACGAGGAGGTTGTTCGGCTAGCCAGTTAAGGGGCTACTTCTATCATTGCCTACTACATCTAGCTTTGGAATGAAGCTAGAGCATTGGTGAGTCCGAATGGTTTGCTTTCAAATTCACCTAGCCTCAATGGAACGACAAAACTGTTTTGGGCTTAGCTGTCGGGAGTACTTCCACTTGCCAATAACCCTATACCAATTCAACTGCGGACAACCATTGCGCTAATGCACCAGTTTCTAAAGAAACAGCAGTCCTTGGCAGAGAAAATGAATCAAGCTGAGTAATGGCATTCAGTTTACGATAATCCACACCTAATCGTAATGCACCACCCATTATCTTAACCAGCGCGATCGGTGAAACCCACGGCGAAGACGAAGTTCGAATAATGTGCTTATGTAACATTTCCCTGACCATTTCATCCAGCTGTAGCTGATAGTGGATTGGAATACGCCTGTATGGCCGTCGTACTGTGTGATGGTTCATGATACCTATCCTGCGTTGTAGCGCATCTGTTCTTCCAGGGCGGTTGCCGTTAACGTCTAAAGTTTATTTATTTATTTATTTAAACCTCTGCGCACTAACGCAACAGGCCCGCTACATCTTCCTTACTCTTCAACTCAGCTTTGCTTCGCGCAGTTGTGAGTCAATACAATCGCTGTTCACGGGATCAGAGCGCGGCAGTGCTGGCAGGTTGAACTCTGAACAAGGCACAATGAGCAAGGATTTATCAATAAATATATAAATAAAGTTTTTATTCTCGACAAGGCGAGGCACGCCTTTACAGGCATGATCAGTATGACAACAATGCGCGGTCAAGAATTTGCAAGAATACGTTATGTTTGCCGTACCAGTGTATGTTTATGTAGGGGGTATGTTATTATGTAGCTGTGTGTGTGTGTAACTGTGAGGTTCCTGTTTGTAACTGTGCTGCTCTAATTTTCACTCTCATATCGTCGGAAATGCTCGAGTAGAAGATGGATGTCCGTGCGTTGGAAAGGATTATTCGGATACCCACGGGGCAGTGACTTTATTTTGTGGGGAGTCACATCCGCCACGTCACAGTGTTGTTAAGCAGACATTTTTTGGCTTTTTATAGGGAGAACGCTTGCCAGGCGAAAACCCACCACGTCCTGGAACACTGCCGCCGAACTATTTGCTGGAACGGGTCAAACCCGAACCATCCAGCTGGCACCACGAGGAGGTTGTTCGGCTAGCCAGCTTTACACGTCCAGTAGGATTTTGGGCCTCTGTATGATGAAAGAAAATCTAACTGAGTCAGCTACCGAACGTCTGCATGGTTGAATACTTCGAGAAATTACATCAGTGTAAAATTAAAAAGAAATCGAGCGTGAACGTTAGAAATACGCTGCGGTGGAGTGCTCGTTGATGTAAGGCGTGAGGAAACTAATATATCTTCGCTCACTTGGGTCCATTTCATACATAAATCTTGTTAAAAAGCGTGCTTGGCTTAATCCAAATAGAGGAGTTTAGGTAACAAGATGCTGAGAGCTATGAGCAACATCTAACCGTTTTTTGAATGCTTCCAGGATGGGAGAGATACAACTGAGATTGGGATTGCGTTCCAGGCTTGGCAAATCCGAAGAGAAAAGTAATTTCGTCGATACTCTAGACGGCTATATTGTTCCTTCAATTTTAAGCAGTTACATATGAGCTGCATGTCGCGGCTAAGTTTCAGCAACTGACGGCATACGTTGTTGGGGTCAAGCAGTAGCTGATACGCTGATATGCGGTCACCGCGCTGTCTGCGATTGCGTCCGCTGAAATTTCCCAGCAACTTCAGACTTTGGTGGTAAGAGGGACAGCGCCGGCCCTTTAAATCCTTTGTTGCTCTTTGTTGTGGTGCCTCTAACGTTGCTAGGTCGCGCTTCAACCAAGGTTGCAAATCTTGGAGAGCGTATATAACATGCGGACGCACGTAGGAATTGTGCATCGTGGGTAAGTCTGATGGGTCAATTCTTCCAAACACCCCTCGCAGCATGCCGACGTGCTGGTTGCATCTTTTCGCAGCTACCTCAGCCTGTTTTGAACAGTTGAGTTCGCCCTGTACGAGCACACCAAGGTCACCTACCTGGGAGCTGATCTGCAATACGTTTGTCCTAAGTGAATAGGTGTAGATAGGTCTATGGCGTAATCGCACAACGCGACATTTGTCGACATCGCATGGTAGGGCTTTTTGAACTGACCAGTTCGACAATGTGTTAAGATCGCACTGGAGCCGTTCGTGGTCGTCCGGTCCACATATCCTTCGCCATATCTTGATACTATCAGCGCAAAATAGGAAATCGGAAGCAATTGATCTCACCAAATCGTTAATGCGGGCCCAGAATAGACGAGATCCAAGAACCGAGCCTTGTGGTACTCCACACGCAGCCTCGATTGCATCAGACAATGATTCTCGGACTCTCACCATTAACCGCCGTTCTTGTAGAAAATTGTTTAGTTAACTCAGGATTGGGTCGCCAATGCCGTAGCTCCAAAGTTTCTGAAGGAGAATTCGATGGTCTAAGCGATCGCACGCTTTTGAAAATCCAGATAGATGACATCGACTCCTTTTCCATCATCGCCAGCTTCAGTCCAGCTATTACGTGCGATTAATAGGTTGACATTACAAGAATGCTTTTGCCGAAAGCCATGTTGTTCTGGCGCTATTAAGTTGTGGCTTTCTGGATTCTGCATCAGGGCATCTGCGTTGATTGCTTCCATCACCTTGGATAGTAGGGGAAGTAGTGTTATTGGACGGTAGATGGCAGAACCAGTGCGGCTGGCTCCCATATGAATAGGAGTGATGACCCCTCGCTTTCATCCTGGTGCAATACGGTTCTCTTCTAGACATCGCTGATAGACATCAGCCGGTGGTACGGTTAGACCACCAGCTACCGTCTGCAGAGCCTTTGGTCAGATGTTACCGGCTCCGGGAGAACTGCGGCTACGCAAAAATAACAACTTCTTCCCCACAGCTGCCGCAGGGAAGGTGCTGCTGTCTAAACCAGATGATGGAGTATTAGAAAGGATGAGAATGTTTATGCTCGCTACCTGCTGGAAAGTTTGGGAGTGATGAAGCCGTTGGAGAACCGTTGTTTCCATTGTTGAGCACGTGCAGCCAACAGCCGTGACTGATGCTGGAACCTCCGCTGCACCTTTCGAAGGCCGTTACCGTGCCAGTACAGAAGTTTGCGTTTCTTGCAGAATCGATTCTTTCACTCCTGCTGATGAGCGCGCTTGTCTTCGCGGATCAGTTTCACGCAGAAATTATGATCTGTCACGTTGGTCGTCCAAGTTTCGGCATTCGAGCAATTCTGGTGATCTCGTCATGCCAAATCCCTCCGGAACACGTATTTACGTATTCTGCCCATCAGGAATCACATGCTTGTTTTTGGGTTGGATAGACTTCTGTTCCGATGCCTGCGCAACCAGTGTGCCAAAAGTCCCAGTAAAGGTTTCCCAGGCAACAGCTGGGGCATTCAGTTAAGAAAATCCAAGCTGTATCGTTGAGAAGCTTAGATAGCACAGTGCGTGAGAGTATGCACTTTATTATCCATCTTTTCAGGGTACTCCGCATAGCATATACAAATAAACAAATAAATAAACTTTTATTCTCGACCATGCGAGACACACCTTTACAGGCATGATCATGCTTAACTAACATAGCGTGATCAAAAATGTACAAAAAGTACATGTTTGGCCTAACAGTGTATGTAAGTGTATGAGTGTAAACACGTAGTAATTTTGTATGAATGTAGCTTATGTCTTTGAATATGTCGAGACTTTTCGACTGTTTGTTATCCTCAGGAATGTGAACATAAGCGCTTGATGTCTGTGGGTTGGATAGCACTTTCCGGATATCCACGGGCCAGTGACTTTATTTTGTGGCGAGTCGCATCCGCCACGTCGCAGTGTTGTTAAACAGATGCCTGTACTTGTACGCTAATTTCAGACAGTGGCCTCTGAAGTTGGTGTTACTACTGAGTTGCTGCAAACTGCGGCACATATGATTCGGATGGTGTAAAATGAAGTATTCCCTGATCCAGTAGCCACGTAGTCGGCGGTACCGCAAGCTGAATACCCCAAACGCTTCAGCCTTTGCTCGTATGGAAGGTAGCGCATTCCACATTACGTATTTGGAAGCGCTACGTTTTGGTTGGTCCAGTGCAGTAAGCTCGTGCTTTGGCCAAGGCAGCAGGGGCTTGAATTGCATATTCGGTATGGGGGCGAACATGCACCTTCCGAATCTGCCTGAAGATCGTAGTGTCTAATTGTTCGAACGTCTGTCGTAACAAGCCGAATTGCTGGTTACCGGTTTTCGGTGTCTTTACATGTTATTTAGCACAACCCAACACGTCCTGAGCTAGCACATCAAGGTCATGTTTGACGGATGACAGCTGCATTCTTAGCCTGTAGGAATAAGTACTCTGGTGTCGTATGGAGATTACCTTGCATTTGCCCACGTTGCACTGCAGCAGATTTCGAGTTGATCAATGAAATACCATCGCTAGATCACACTGAAGTAATTTCTGCTCAATATCTGCTGGAATCCTGTGTCATATCTTGATATTGTCAGCAAACAGCAGAAAATTGGAAGCGATGGTCTGCGCAAGCTAAGTATTGAACACTAAAAACAATAATGGACCTAGAACTGAGCCCTGCGGCACACCAGACTGGACTGGTATGGAGTCTGAGGGGGTACACAAGACTCTGACTACTAAGTGACGTTGCAGGAGAAAGTTGACTATCGAGCTCAAGAGGCGGTCGCCGATCCCGTAATACTGGAGCTCGCAATGGAGAATCCAATGATCTAAACAGTTGAATGCCTTGAACAAATCTTAGTTCATCACGTCAACGGAAGCTCCCGTGTCAGCCGAATAGGTCCAACTTCTCTGCGCGATTAATAAATTTATTGCACACGATCGCTGTCAACGAAAGCCATGTTTCTCGGGAGCGATAATTTTATATTATTCTGGATGATACACCAACGCATCCGCAACGATGGATTCCATGACAATGGTTAATACTGGGACAAAGGACACTAGGCGGTAGTTTGAGGGTTGAATCCTACAACTGCCCTGGTGATTTACGGTTATTATGTCATGTTTCCACATCGCAGGAAGCTGGTCCTAATCTAAGTAGCGATGAGAGAATTCGGCTGCTGGTACCAATGCCTCTGGGCGAATGGTGTCGACTCCCGAGAGTTGTGCTTGTGCAGGGACGTCAGCTTCTGCAATAGAGCCTCGGCAGAAAAAAAAGATGTGTGTGAGCGCTGGAGGTGGGAAAACAAGATTTGGTAGATAGCCTGATGGTAAGACACTTTGAAATGTGGGAGCATATTGCGTCCGCAATATGTTTGCTTCTTCCATAACCGTACTAGTTGGACCATCAGTTGTCCGGAGTGGAAGAATTCCTGCCTCAATTTACGACGGCCATTGACATACTTATGCTACTGGTTGTGGTTGGCGCTGAATATTTTCGCTATATTCTGCTGATAGGCGACTTTGTCATCTCTGAGCAATGGAGTGCAGTCTTTGCGATTTGTTACGTAGTTGTCCTAATTAAGTGGCGTTGCTGGTGCTCTGTAATCTCGCAAGCCTGCGTTGCGCACAATCATTCAATTCCTAGTTCTCCTTACGAAAGAATCGGTTTCACACTTACTACATCCCTTGTCTCTGAGGCATCAGTAACCAGTTGATTGAATTTGCTGCCGAATTGAGGTCAAACGAATCCTGGATGGGTTTCAAAGAGGAACGACCACGTTGTGACACTGACGAGCGTGGCTAAACGGTTACGCTATTTTGCGCACGGTCTAAGTGTTCTGGTGGCAATATTCCGCATAGCAGTTAAACTCGAATCTGATGACTGTATGATCACTGTGACCCAAAGGACAGTCAATAGCCACCACGTCAATAATGCGTTCCTCGTCGTTGAACACAGGATCCAGCAAAGATGGCCTATTGGCCGTTCTGAAATGAGTGGGTGTAATGACTTGTTTGGAAATTGGAACACTGTTTATATACTCTTGCAGATCAGCTTCGAATTGTTCTCCTATTGTAGCAGGCCTTTCTAAACAGTGTACCTTGAAATGATCTATGATAAAGATGTGTGTACCTTAGCTTTAGACTGCGTCTTCAAGCGGTATCAAGGTGGCAGTCCATTTCCGGTGTAGAGTTTTAGGGGTGGGGGCAGTACAACCAAGCTATAAGGCAAGTGTATCTGCAATGTAATTGCAGGCGGCACCTTAGAGAATCGGAGTACCATAAGAGTGAATGCTCAGCGGCCTAGCACCGCAGATCGCTTTGGTGATACAGAATTACCCCTCCTTCTTTCGTAAGCTTGAGTTCTTGTATGAGTAGCATGCCCGGCCTCGAGACTTCAGCGTCTGTCATTCCAGTTTCGGCCCGTGTCTCCGTGACACCGATGAAATCGCACGGGTTCGAAACGCGGCTAACTTTCAGTTCGGCCGGTTTATTGAAAAGGCCTGGAGTATTTGTATAAAGGCAGCACAGTTTCGCCGTCTCTAGGAGTCCAACAGTAGCCAAAGGATCAAGAGTGGTTGAATGCCGATCGATGCGATGTTGGCCGTTTTCGTTTTTTGGTGGGCTGATGACACGTCATTCGCAACTTGATTTGGCCACGGTACGTACAATTCCTTGTCCGTACATACAGCTGTATCGCGTCCTCTAGCAGTAAGGTGAGGCTACTGCGTAGTCGTCGATAGGTTCGATTTTCAGATATGATCATGACTGATATTTTCAACGCTGCAGCAGCTTTTAACCAAAGTTCACATGGAAAAGATTTTCGATGTCTCTGCCAATCTTAAAGCAGTTAAGCTGCTGTCTGCCCGAACCGAACCATTCGTTTTAAGAGTCATGGTCCACTTCCTCTATAATTCGTTGAGAGAGATAGCAGTTCGAGCGATTGCGCTACAAGGTTGACCAAGGAAAGTGTTTCACGAATGAACCTTCACTGTTCCAACTCGTGATTACTGGCCTCATCTTAACGTCGAAAGGAAGATCGGGTACGACAGAAGTAACGATTGTGTTTCAACAATCCAACTTGCTACGTCCTTCTCTGATGTTGCTTTTCGATTGTCAAGTGCTCCAAGAGACGTCAGAATAGATGCGTACCTTACAAGACCCGTGTTGTAGCTCACTTACGGAATAAAATATTTCTTACATCAGTGGCGGATTTCAGTGGAACGGTAATGATGCTGGGTTTGCCATAGTGTGTATAGTTCGGGTGACGGGTAATTCATAGTAGATACGTGGATTTAACTGTTACCTTCATCAAAATGCGCAGTGAGTTCCACTGGTCTTGATCGTCAGACAATGTACCCCACAATGTGACGGCACCAGATTGGGGGACATATGTGTACATTATATTCAAGGCCTTATTGTTGGAGCTCTTTGTTACTAAGCTATTAGGTTGCGTGATCATTGAGCCTGATTGAGTCAATTGACGATGGCCCGTTGTTTGTCGATTTATGCGCGTTGGCGGAGTTTGCAACAGAGAAGACACTAAATGCAGCATCCTGGGCGACGTTTGCAGAGACCTCTGCATATGTGACTAGAGTCTCGGGGAATTTGAACTCGATCAGATACCCTTGAGTTGCAGATGCAGTCGACTCGGGTTCCGCTGTCTCATCACTTTTAGTGATCCATGCTGTTAAGACCGACTGAAGTTGATCGATCACACTTTTCTTGTGGTGCATGATTTTAGTGGTCCAAAATACAGTTTGACTATCAGAGCGGCGGTCCACTTTCTCCAGGCACATGTTGAGTATAGCAGCCTTCTATGGTGTAAACAGCCGTTAATAGATCTAATAAAAGATGAGAATACTACCGAAATCTGCCACTTATTTGTGATAATCACGTTTTCTTCAGTGTACCAAAGTTCAGGACGGTTTGGTGCAGATGAATTTCTGGACAATCTTCCTGTTTTCTCGTTGCCAATATCCCCCTCAAATTTGTATTACCTGTTGCCTACAACAACATTAAGTTTCCATTGCGAAATGACACTAATACACCCATGCGTTTATTTCAGGGCACAGCATAACTAATAAAGCATTTGTACGCCAACAAAATGATTACGCCTGCATCAGTTCACGGCGTTGCCATTAAAGATTGGTGAATCGTTCATTTCAACACGCCACATTGCACAACTACCCTGTGTCGCACCATTTTACAGTGTCGCGACAACCAGGATGTTGAATCTTCGTAAAGTGATGACCAATGAATTCAAATCACACGCACTAGTGTGCTAATACTTCCAAACCGTGATGGGACGGTACGCTTGTTTGCGCGTTAGAGAAAAAATATATATCTAGGCACTGAGGTTCGTCCCTGATCTACTCCTCAGGAAGAGGAAGTACACACAGGAGCTGAGAAATGCGAATTATAGACAGCGCGTCACGATTGCATAGTATCAGAGGCTGCTTTCAGCGAATTTAAGAAAGTGAGTGCATGCTAACTTTGATAAGGGTCCTCAACACAGAACCTATTAGATAGTAGCAGCAAAAACATGGTAAGCGCAGCATATTCGTAATCCACATCTCTGTGCACGACTTCACTGGAATGTTCGCAATGGGTGCAGCATAAGATCCAGGATTTAAGGATCGACAACAGCCTTCTGAATGCCCTTATTGGAGTAGAGTTTGCTAGTTATTCATCACAAGTTCAAATCAAATAAGAACTTTATGCATCCAGCGGGGTGAATAATCAGCTGGTATATACACACCTTCGACATTGTAAGCGGAATATAACATAAAACAGTTAATGCACAACCAGATTAATAAAGATATAGGCAGCAGTATAGTATTATATAAACTTGCCTTTAAGCTCCAGAATAATTGAAGTCTGTTCGCAGAGGAAGCGGGCAAAGTATGGAAATACAAATGAGTGGTAAACATTTGTACCAGCATAAATGAATTTAGACTTTTGTTTGTTTGGGAAGTCGATGTACCTTGAGAACCTACACAATGCATAGGGTGAGTCGCATCGGGGAGTTTTTGAAGCAAGCCTTTTGCATGCACAGTCTTGATAGACACAAGATTGTAAACATATGAATTTCACTACGTTGAGACGATTGCGTCAATGACCTAGTTACTTCATTAGGAAAAAGGAAAACATAACATAAGAGCAACGGTGATAAGTTACAGTTTTAACCAGCAAGGGCTAGAAAATTATCGCGAATGTACAGCATTGAAAAAGAGCCTTTTTACGTTTGTGAAAGCATCAGTTCACATGGAATGATTAAAAAGATGAAAGCTAACTGTCACGTTTAAATAATTCACCGTCACGGTGGATTTAACCTCTCCTAGTGCATGTGAAGTTCAGGGCAATCCATGAGATGTTGTTGATAGCGACTGCTTTCATGAACAGAAAAGTAATCATTGCATTATAAGTCATTTAGCTATAAAAACTGAGCCATGGATCACAATGCAATGTTGACAATATAGGCTTGTAATATGGTTGATGAGACTGTGGTTGGATGTTGGATATCAAAGACAACGTTGTCTACATAGTTCATCAGCGTCGCTTCATTAGGCGCAGATAATGAAGTGACGTAAGTGGAAAAGTGATATGGAGATGGTATGGTGTTTAACACTAGGAATCGCAGTTGGCCTAATCGCATCTCGACTTCAGTAGCGGTACCATGGACACTCACGAACGATAATCAGGACAAAGCCACGACGCACTTGGAACCTTGTACTCACATTAATGACCCGTCTGTTTACAGGCGTGGTACGTATTAGCGATCAATCGACAAACATACAGTCAAACAGTTGCGATCTGGGCGCACCTCTGCACCTAGAACCAGCAGCTTGCCCCCACAACACATGGCTCCTAGAAACACTCCGGTGGCTGTGGTAAGCAGCCAGGAACTATTAACCCCCAGTCGAGTAACCTGTGCAAGTAGTGAAATATTCCGTCGGCAGGTCTCTCAAAAGAAGCTCACAATTCATATTACCGAAACCATTACTGTAGTGAAGACAACATATTTTAAAGGACTTGGCGTTGTTATCAAGAGACGGCGACAATGAATCTACTGGACGTAAATTATCGGCTAATACGTCTTAAGTAGATCACGAAACATGATAAACCAACTGGAGCGAATCATTCGAAGGAGTCTGAGTCAGAATCATTTCAATAACCATTTTCACAAAGACCACGTTCACTGAGGTACAGGTAGTGGGCCAGTGTTTAT
The DNA here is from genome assembly GCA_944474145.2 of Dicrocoelium dendriticum. Taxonomy (NCBI): domain Eukaryota; kingdom Metazoa; phylum Platyhelminthes; class Trematoda; order Plagiorchiida; family Dicrocoeliidae; genus Dicrocoelium; species Dicrocoelium dendriticum. The sequence goes on from OX104063.1 coordinate 134,333,056, forward strand.
TTGAACCCTTCTTTCGCCCCGGTGTAATTCTAATCTGTCTCTAACAGACAGCAGTTTTGCATCCTTTCATGCACCACGTGGGCAGGTTAGAAAGTGGATTGACCAAGGAATCGGTACACACGTTGAGGACAAAAGGAGATAGTTCATTTGGGACACTTAATTTGTGGTAATGTAGCTGCAACAGTTTTTATTGCGTGCTATATTTCTGATAACAACAGCCAACGATGCTGTTGGCCAGTCCAAACGGGAAAGAAAAGTAAGGAGTGGGCGCAGCCCTGAAGCAACAAAATTTGCGGGGTTCAATTTTTAAGGTCCGTACCCGCATTTGGTACTTGGTGAGAGAATCCACAAACTCGTCATGGCAGCCTAGAGACCTCCGGACAGCTACTATTTCCAAATCCGCTCTGAAAGTATTTGTGGTTTGGATTGCGCAACTCTACTTAGATAGAAACATATTTCACTACAACTTGGTTCTTTCTTTTGAACTCTTTTTTTTAGTCTATGCAAACATTGCATGTATGAAGATCAGAACCGATCTGCACGGAGGAAAATGGTTTCCATTGTACATTGATGTAACTTTTTAACTGATAATAGTACCTAGATCCTCAGTCCAAAAAAACATACCAAAGTCGGGGGATGCAATCATTTTTCGTAGCCTATGTATATTCTGAAGGGAACATTGTTTTTGTGTTTTTACAGCGATAAACTATGTGATTTACCTTGCTGTAAATAACAGGAGATAACGCAAACTTTGAATGGGCACAGCTACCAGAGTTACCAATTGGTGCGTGAGTGCACACAATGCAGCTTGTCAACAAACACAATTTCTACGCTTATTTCAATTCTAGTGAGGTACTTTACAACATTAGGCATCCCTATGTCCGTGAGAAATGTGGTGTAAACTCCGTTGAAAGCATCGGCAAAAATGCAGAGGGTATGATCAAATCGGTCGATGAGAGTTGTGGTGAACTATCATGAAATTCCTCTGCTTCAGAGGTTGGCAGCTGAAGAAAATATACATATCTGACCGAAAAATCGACTGGAAGTCATTTAAGTAACTTGGCTTATATTCCAAAAGCAGGTACTTAATAAGTGGCTAAAAAAGTGAAACATGCCTTTTGTTGATGTGCATCGTGAGGGAATGATGGAAGTGATGACACCTCCGCGGTTTGGGTGTGCACATGGCCAGTCGACAAATCATGTGCATTCCTTAACGGTTACAACGTCCTCATGGAGACAGTAGCTTCTAGTACTCCAGACAGTAAATTGTGACATTATTCTCTTCTAATCTGATCACAAATGACCAGATAAATCAGTTAATCGTTATGAGTACACTTGTAGTCCGCAATATTTTCTTCCGTAGAGTGGCTATTCATCCAGGATGTAGATTGCAGTAGAACTATTGTGCTTCTGGTAACTTCACTTCAGTTAGTTTCATACACCATGACAGTAAAAAGCCGGAGCGTTCAGTGCAGAAGAAACATATGACTATGCTAAAACATCGCGCGCGTAATTTAGATTGACCTTGGTAATTTTACGGCTTGGTGTAGAAAAACCGAAGTAAAAGTTGTAAAACGCGTGAGTGTAAGTTATACCGCAGATGGAACAAAAATACTCGACCAAGTTTTAAGGACCCAATTGGTGGCCAGCGCAGACCTACCCTTATGGAGTGCAAGTAACATGAGTTCTGTTAACCGTTTCTTATCCACAGCGAAATGATTGGTGTAAAAGCACTTTACACGCGACACAATAAATGTACCCTTATCATTGTGAGCAGCAAAGCTGCCTTGGATTGCAAGCAAATGTCTGCAATAGCTTTATAGGTCTATACCATTTCCCGGCCAAGTTGTCCACTTGGGCAACAGAAATAATCTGAGGGGGCATTCAAAATGAGTCTACTCATTTTTCAGTGGTCAGGCCAGGTGTCAACTCGTCCTATTGCTCTATCATCGCCTAATACTAAATACGTCCATTCGGCCGTGCATGTGCTCCCCGGTCGCCAAATGGAATATGCATGCGTTGGTGCAACAACACTGTTCACGACCAACTGGACGAGGCAAGTCACGGACTTTGGTATCCGATGGCAACAACAGGCGTTATGCACAGGAGACACTGATAAGTGTCGTGAAATCCTGTGCTATGTTGAAAGGTTAGTGTGGGACTGACGTAACACGGAAACAGCAAATTCCTCCTCCTTGCTACTTGGAGAGGTCTGTGTTTTTGAATGCGTCCTCTTGTTACAACGCGATGACACAGTATCACGATCCCCAATAGCAAGGATGAGGAATTTGCTGTTTCCGTGTTACGTCAGTCCCACACTAACCTTGCAACAAAGCACAGGATTTCACGACACTTATCAGTGTCTCCTGTGCATAACGCCTGTTGTTGCCATCGGATACCAAAGTCCGTGACTTGCCTCGTCCAGTTGGTCGTGAACAGTGTTGTTGCACCAACGCATGCATATTCCATTTGGCGACCGGGGAGCACATGCACGGCCGAATGGACGTATTTAGTATTAGGCGATGATAGAGCAATAGGACGAGTTGACACCTGGCCTGACCACTGAAAAATGAGTAGACTCATTTTGAATGCCCCCTCAGATTATTTCTGTTGCCCAAGTGGACAACTTGGCCGGGAAATGGTATAGATGACTGTAATATCGATACTGCGTTCTGAATGTTTGTCAAGCTTTCACGATTGGACAAGAAATATTGCATTGCGCAAACGCCCTGCTGACTGTCGGAAATTATTTGCGGATAATTAAGTACACAATTAGGATGGTGACTTTAATCTCCGTGTTGCGTATTAGGTATCATATTTGTAATGGCGGAAGTACACTATCACGGTTAGTGTACGCAACGTTGCATATGATTCCAAGATACAAAGAAATATTCAAGCTTCATAGTTTGGAGCAAAAGATGGCTTAGTCTAAAAGTGTGGCGTAACACTCCATGTGCATCTTCTTAGAAAAACCGGCTGCTTTGTAAAGCATCTCTAAACTACCTTCATAGGAAGCTGAGTTGATCATCCTGCATCAGTTTTGACCATAACAATAGACCGAACATCCATGGTAACTGCTGTTCCACAGGATTAATGGGAATCAGTACCGCAAACTCGATGTTAATCATTAAACACAACTCAGAACAGCGCAGTTAGGCAGGACGTCATAATAATGAACCAGAGCTGGGCACCCCTGTCCCGCTGACGCCCACCTCGATACGATAGGATGCGCATAAAGATACGTTCGTAGCACATGCTCTCTCAGTGCCACGCGTTATAGAAATAACGCTGGAAGGGCGGCACCATATGCATCTGTTGTTGTCACCCACATGGCAAAACCACCGGTTAGCGTAGCCTACACTGTTGTCTAACTAGGTGCCGGTAGTGCTGCTATACTATCACGAGACGTACAATGTCAACTGTTGTCCGACCACAGACAGTAATCACAGTACTCCAGAAGAGGGAACAGCAGACAAAATCATATGCTTAAGCTGCTGGCTAGTTTGCAACTGCATCTAGCGGCCATGGATTCGGTCCTCCTTAGAGGACCGACGGAATGTGCACCAATGACGAGCCCCAATTAGGGCGAAACGCGTCCGGTGCATTTCCGGACTAGGCTCTGCTATGCAGCTTGCGAACTATTGGGGTGAAAGCCTTATCAAAGGCAGAATTCTCGAACTGTTTTATACTCAAATTTGCCTGAATCCAAACCAAACTTCCACAAAAACAAACCGCTGGAGTCAGTTAGTAGAACTCCAAGCTGGACCGACCATTGTGAGACGCTTCGTTCATCATCCCAACTTAATACACTACAGTGTACCGCGGTTACTTCAAGTAACGCTTCAGTCAGCAAATGATGCGGGGACGGTTCTCCTGTCAACCATTCGCCACCGTAATATTACATGCACTGTTCGTAATTTTCCTGATGCTCTTTGAAACGAACGTCAGAAATGTGAACCAAATCCGGATGAATTCCGTAAACCAACGAACCTAAAATTTATTCTTGTGCATGGTGTCCTTTAGTTTTAGATTTCAAATGATTTAGTGACCCAAATACATGAATGAGATGAACGGCGCTCCCTACTTAAGGTGCTTTCTCTCCAATACGTGATCGCCAATTCTAACAAAATTTTACTAATGTCACCCAAATACGAAGGATGTGGTCACCGAGTAATGAAATTAACGTCATAAGCCAAATTGTTAGTAGAAGTGACGATCGAAAGTGAAACAAAATGCACAGAAAATCTGCTTTCCGAAATACGTAGAAAGGCGATGGACGCTAGGGGCACAGATAGACAAGATAACACTGAACAACCAGGTCAAATCTGCATGCAGCTCTGGCACAGCACCGACAATGAAGTCGGTCTACATTACTAACCGTCTGTTTAAAAATAAACACATCACATCAACCGCGAATAGGACTGTGGTCTATGTCAGCGGTTCAACAAAAAACAACAAACAGCCGGCCTCACAAAGGTCGGTACAAACTCCCACCTGCAAGCTAAACTTGCAAATAGGATTCAACAGCTAACGCTCTCATCTGCTTGTATAACAGTGTGTAGGCTACGCCAACCCGTGGCTTTGTCATGTGGGTGACAACAACAGACGAAAATGTTGCCTGCCTTCCAGCATTATTTCTACAACGCGTGGCCCTGAGGAAGCCTGTATTACGAACGTGTCCTTATGAGCATCCTACCGTATCGAGGTGGGAGTCATCGGGACGTGGGTGCCCAGCTCTGGATCATTGTTATGACGTCCTACCTAACTGCGCTGTTCTGAGTTGTGTTTAATGATTAACATCGAGTTTGCTGTACTGATTCCCATTAATCCTGTGGAACAGCAGTTACCATGGATGTTCGGTCTACTAGTTATGGTCAAAACTGATGAAGGAGGATCAACTCAGCTTCCTATGAAGTTAGTTTGGGGTTACTTTACAAAGGCATTCTTCAGCTCAGCATGCATCTCCTCCTCAAACCATACGCGTTGCACCAAGTGGTGCAGCGCAGTCACCAACGCCGTTTCGCCGTGTTTCAATACTTCAGGCAGGATCTCTTCGGCTTCGGCACATTTGCCGTTTCGCAGCTGATCAATTGCTCTCTGCTTCTCATCCAGTGTCGTCGCGTCTGCCAGACTCCCCTTCAAATCGCAATGGGTAAGGCTGTTCAACGTGGGCCAGTCGAACATCGAACGGTTGTTCAAGAGGCACTCAAAGTGTTCCGCCAGATTTGCATTATATCTACAGTCCGTGTGCAGGTAGCGCCTGAACAACCATCGATCAGCGTCCTCAGGGGCTCCAATCTTGTTCCATACACCGCCTTCAAAGAATCAAAGAATTCCTGTTGTTGACTGCGTTCGGCGTAGCATTCAATCTGCTTCACCTTCTCCGTCCATCATGCAATTGTAATGCGACGGAGTTCGCGAGTCAGCTGCCGTCGAAGTTTGTGAAACTGACTATCATTGCCAAGTCCCTGTGGTCTGCCGCAGGAGAGAGTCTACGGTGCGCTGAGGCTGATGGCGGCTAGAGCCTGACAGATGGTCTACGCACTGATGCTATGGTTATGCTTTGGGCCCATGTCCTGGACGCCTCCTCATGGCGACCGCGGGGTGGGAGTTGCGGTACGCACTTCTCCCTGCTAAGATCCACGATAACAATCCGCATGAGTTGGTGAACTGACCATGTGCTAGGCCTGCTGCCTTTCCGGTGTTAGGCAAGTTTGGTTGCCGGCGTAAGTTTATACGTTTAATTGTATGTCTGCACAGTGGTATGGGAGCGAGGGTGCAGCAGAGTGGTGAGATCTCGGATGAATTTGCAGTTGTCTCTAGTGTGAAGTAAGGTTGTATCTTATCTTCTGCCCTGTTTAATATATATCTTCATACAATGATGCCTTGGGCTTTTGACGCCGCTTGTGCTTGCGGTGTTCGTGTGGAGCACCGTATTGATGGTGGGTTGCTGAACATCCGTAGTTTCGGTGCGAGAACCCTAGTCTGTGAGACAACTATCCGTATGTTGCTGCTTGCTGACGACTGTGCGTTGTTCGCACACAGCGCGGATGAGTTGCAGCATATTAGTAGTGCTCTGGCTTCGACAGCGGCCAAATTCGGACTAACCATCAACACAAGCAAAACTGTCTGTCTATTTCAGACTTCACCGGAGGCGCAATCTTCGATATTGCCGCGAAACAGCCTTGGTCCTGAAGTATGGGAAACCACCTCCCGCTTCTGCTACCTTGGGAGTGTGATGTCGACTGATTAGCAGCTACACAGTGAGCTGCGTATCCGCGTGTCGAAAGCAGTGGCGGCCTTCGGGAAGTTTGAGCACCGAGTGTGGAACAACCATCAGCCTACCATTGGCACCAAGCTGATGGTGTACACATCCAAGGTGATGTCCGTTTTTCCATCCGGCAGTGAAACGTGGACGATGTACCGGCGGGATTTGCGATATCTCGAGTGTTTCCATCAACAGTGTTGGCGACGAATTTTACGCATCGGTTGGGGCGAAAGAGTTGCAGACAAGGAAATGTTGCGACAAATCGGGATGTATGCAGTGAACTGCATACTTTTACTGAGACACCTGAGGTGGCTCGGTCATGTGAGCCGTATGGATTCGACGTGGATACCGAAACAAATCTTATACGGTCAGCTGAGTATTGGGAAGCGGTATGTGGGGAAACAAAAGTCTCGTTATCAGAACATGATCAAAGTGAGCCTCTCTCGTTCTACACTTGATTGCTGGTCATGGGAATCGAAGGCGGTTGATCGGCGTGCATGGCGCGATTTGATCACGAAGGCATTTGCCGAAATGCGGGAGAAAGACCTCATACAGCCAGAGAAGAAGCGGCAAATGCGGAAGCGGCAAGCACCGATGGGTTGTACTCCATCGACATCGAGTGCATGGTGCTGTAACACATGCAGTCGCGATTGACTGAGTCAAGAATGCCTAGTAAACCATGAGCGAGGACACTCGGGACCACTACCGAAGGGACGACGGGTCCTGCAGAGAAGGTAGGCAGAACCGGTGCAGTGTTTGTAGGTACGCTGCATTCGATTTACTAATCGCGCTCTTGCATGTTGTCTCTATTTCAGGTGGTGGGTTTTCAACTTTGTCCTAATGCTTTTCTTTTTCATGTAATTGTCTACCGGTACTCTCTTCTATAAACTTGCACACGTCGCATAAATTAATCGTAATTAATATCAATAACATTTTCGTGTTTGTGGCATTTCCGTAAAATATACTTTCTGACCTCATGAACTTATCTCGGATTCTTTTGTAAATAAGTTATTTCATACGCTCATTATTTTAAGATTTATGTCACCATTTCCTTAAGCATAACTCGAGTTATTTTCTTTGTTGGCTTTCACACAAGTGGTTGGCTGTTGCTTGATATCCCCAGTGTGACTGCGCTTGAAGAGCATGTTGACAAAAGGTGCCTACCTGTCTATTACTCACTACCTTGTCCCTAATGGCTCTAGGAGACAGTTGGTCATTGCTGGAGGGGACAGGGTGCACGGTCCTTGTGGCCTTGCTGGACTCTAAAATTGGTTCCATTCACTCAGTGTAGAGCGGACTACGGTCCGGCCAACGCAATGTGGGCGCTTGATTCCCAAATACAGCGTGCTTGTGTTTGCCTGTGAAGGAGTGTGGGCCGGCTCCGTTGATTAAACATGGCTCCCATCCACATGCCTCTCGGTCTTATTCCTTCGGGTTTACAATGGATAAGGGGCGTGTGGATGGAGCTTTGGGTGGTGCAGTGTAATCCACGCATGGTCCCTCTGTAGGAGCAGGCATCCAGTGGCTGGCCAAAGTAAAGTCAAATCCGAAACCGGATGCCGCCAACCATCTATATATATATATATATATATACATATATATATATATATATTAACTAGGTCTTTTTAAGCTGGATACATTTTAGTCTACTTTGACTGGTTTGTTCTGCCTACCTGAATTTTCTTTTGTTAACTTGCACACGTCGCTTACGCTAACTGCGCTTATTTTCGTCAATCTTATTGTGTTTGTAGCACGTCTAAGTAACTTCTGTACATTTTATACTAATGGCGCATTCTTTGCTAACCAGCTTACTCCATGTTAGTGCAAAGAAAAATTACATCTGCGTTGCCGTATGCTTTAACTTATATACTTTATGTGATAATGTTATTTCAAGTGATTGCTTGTTTCTTGTTATCCCAGTGTGTGACTGCGCTTGTTGTGCATGTTGACAGAAGGTGCCTACCTGTCTATTAGCCACAACACGTCCATACTGGCTCCAGGAGACAGTTGGTCGTTGCTGGAGGAGACAGAGTGCACGGTGCTTGTGGCCTTGCTAAGCTCTAAAATTGGTTCCATGCACTCAGTGTGGAGCGGACTACGGTCCAGAGCTTGTTTCTTCAAATAGAGCGTGCGTGTTTTGCCTGTGAAGGAGTGTGGTCAGGCTCCATTGAAGAAAATTGGCTCCCATCCACATACCTAGCGGTCCTATTCCTTCTGTTTTACATTGAACATGGGGTGTGTGGATGGAGCTGTGGGTGGTGCAGCGCAAGCCATCCATGGTCCCTCTGTAGGCGCAGGCGTCCTGTGACTGGCCATAGTGACAGACAAATCTGAAATCGCATACCGCCAGCCCCATTTAATAAATTGTCGACAATCATGATTAGGAAGTTATCGCTTCGCTTTGTTACCATCTGCACCCGAAATAGAAATAGTTTACTGGTCATCCAATAGGCATTTAGGAAATGGATCTTTTTCTAGCTTCTAGTGTGAATGATTCCTGTAATGGTCATACAACCAAGTCCTTCCAGTAGAGCACATTAATGTGCACACAATCGAAGTCCATTCTTGGCTCTGCAAAAAATTTGCAAGGTAAAGTTGAATTATTGCTACACAACCATTTCCGTACGTTTTAAGGCGGGAGCTAACCATAAATTTTAGTACTTCTGTTTACCATCGAGGAACTGATGGTCGAGACCGGAAGTAAAATTGCACCACTTGGCCGTAACGACCATGCGACGCTGCTATTCAGGTTATTCTTTTACGCTTTCCATAGCAGTTCAAGCTACAAAGTACTGTCATTACATTTCACGACATCCTGTTTATCTCGTCCATGCAACCAGCTGGTCTTTCCTAGTCTAAAAGCCGCCGAAAATCGCCTGGAGGGAGTTTGTCATCCAGTTCACGAGGCTATTGGTAGGTATAGAAGCCAAAGTTATTCACCCGAAACAAACGAATTCCTTCTTTCGCAGGTGAACTTGGAAACGTGTGACATTAAGAGATGCAGCTTTGTGCATTTTCAAAACCTGGCCGAGCGTGCAGGCCTGAGACGCTTTTGTAACTCAACGAAGCCACTTCTTTAAGTTAGCCTCTGATGACCAACTCTAGCGGAAAACAGCCGTAAAGTTCAGCACAAATCCTAAAGTGTTGGACAGGTACATTAGCAAGCTTTGTAAAGTACAGTGTAGAATCCCTGTTCCACATACAGCAAATGGTATAACGCTAAATACACAGGAGGGAGCTAACGCCCTATGACAAATGTTTACTGGAACTTCCCAAAGTGAGTCGTCATCTTATTCGTTTTTGAGTTAGCTCACACCACCATATGCTTAGTCATGCAACCGTAACTGCAAAAATTCGTGAAAAATATGATGCCTTTGTGTGGACATTGCGCTTCTGTCGCGCACAACATGAGGCTGAATTCTTTAAAGGTAACCGTAATGAACATCACCGTGAGTTAAATCGGTTCTTTCAACGATACGTTGAACAAATGTAGGTTCTGACAATGTAGAAAAATGTAAAAGTCACTACTAGTCACAAGAGCCCACAGATTACCGTTTAATCACACTCTTCACATATATGAAATGTATTATCGAAAAGTCGCTCATGAGATACCTTGAAAGTGACCACCTGATATTGTCAAAACAGTACGGATTCAGCCGAAACTTGTCCTGAAATGCAATTTTATGGCTACCCGAGCCAGATGTAAGGAAGCAATCAATGACAAAATATACATCGGCGTCGTCTACCTGTACCCTTCTGAAGAGTTTGATCGCCTAGACCACTGCATTATACTTTAAAACTTCAAAGCTATGGAATCGGCTACCCAATACTATGCTGGATAAGCAACCTCCTCATTCCAAATCACATGTGTACCTCAAGCTACCGTTCATGGAATACGTTTATTCCCGGTCATATTTAACGATCGTACCAGTTTTCTTAAGTCGAACGCCTCAGGAGTTGCAGATGTTCCGACGAACCGGCGTGGTCAGAACAGTGGACGATCACACAGCACTGCAGAGCGGTATCGACAGGGCCTATACATGGTCATCCACAAACCAGCACCAGTTTCATTAGGTTAACTGCAGAGTTTTGGGTATACGCCAATATCGCACGCAAGAATATCGCCTTGGGGAGTAGTAGTTGCAAGCTCGTTCCCAGGCAAGCAATTTCGACTTAATTGTGCAGAATAGCCTTTGATGATAGGAACCTCCTAAAAAGGCATCAAGAAGGTATATTAGCCTCCCAAGTTGTGCGACTGGAAAGTTTGGACCACTTATCATTTCACAAGCGCTGAACGCCTAATTGAGAAGACAAGTACAATTTGTTATCAAAGCCTGGCGTATCTGCTGCAAACGCGATTTTGTTGCACTGGAAGCTCCACAACATTAGATAAAACAAAATTGTTAGTCGATTATCACAATTCACTTACTAACACGGACTACGAGTTATTGGCTTGTACAGGTAGGAATATCGTCAACAGGTAGTACAATTCATGGTAGTGTACGTAATACTTCCGAACTTCAATCACACCTGTCGGGATAGGCTGCGAGTCAACAACAATACAAACCTGAGAGGCCACCAGCTCAACTTGGCCTTGCACTACAGTTGACTTAATTGCATCAAAAGTTTTCCCCTTCGGGTATCCCGAACTTGGAAAGCTTTTGGAACACACTTCATGCTGCCCCTACACTAACACATTTCAGAAGACGCCTTGAGGACCTACTATTCTGTTTGCCTTATTTGATGTAATCCGTGTTGCATTTAAAAGTCAAGAGCACAGGTAGGCAAAGTAACCGAATGAATTTTAAACAAAAGGCTAGAGAACGCTGTTGCAAGTGAAGCGATAGCGAAGCAGCCAGTCTTGTACTTATGTGTGTGTGTGTGTGTGTGTGTGTAGCCCGCTGCGTCTGAACGAGTAAGCTGAAAATGCAGCGTCATCCACATAGACACACGGGGCGTCAAAGCCACATCGGACGGGCGGCCTTATTATCTGGCGTGAAGTGCGTAGCACCTTGATGTTCGTAGCTTTGTTAGGGCAAAGAGTATGACATGATCCAATCGTCTACTACTTGTACATTACCTCCTCTCAATGAACACGTGGCCATCTTCCAGTTGCACAGTGCCAGGCTCGCAGGCATGTGTTAAGCTAACAGGGTGTCATTTTGATTCTGTTTCGCTTGAAACGTGCGAAGTTTCCCCGTTGGAGCGTTGTAGCAGACTTCCGATCGCCGGTTTGATATATTTGGTTAGGTAACAACTGTTTGCTCTTGTTAGTTACAGCATTGAGGATTGCAGTCTTCAAATCGTCTTAGAGGACATCCAGGTATAGGTTCCGTCGGTCTCTTGTCCGTGACTCGGTTATGTGCAGTTCTGTTAGAAAAGTGTGTTTGTAGAAATACATCTTCCCAAACAGACGAATAGCTTGGATGCTCTCCTTCAAGGAATGCTTGGAACGCTCGACCATGCCGTGGGTCCCTAGGTTATACGGAGTCGTACGCGAGTGTTGGATGGTGCGAAGTTGTGAAAACGCATGAAACTATTGGCTTGTAAACTACGGTTTGCTGTCTAGCACAATCTTGTCTTGAAATCTGAAACCAGAACGCATAATTTCAGTAGTTGCTAATGCTGGTAATATTCAATTATCTACGTAATTGCAGTTCAAACCACCTACCATAAAGCACATTTCAAGAAAACAGTTTTTTTTATTCAGTGGCGATGAGCTGAGCGCTCCCATGACCTCAGTTTCTAATTTGGCCTGCAGCCGGAAGGGATAGTCATAGGGTTGGCGTTGTATATTAAAGCAAACCTGTCTTGGGCACTTGTTTGCCGTTCGGCTTGAACAGCATTCATGGAACCTTTTTTCGATTTTATGTGAAAATCTGGGTCACCAGAAATATGCTTTTAATTTAAGTTATTATAAACTATGTCAGAGAAGTCTTCCTGGGCACACGACGTGAATTTAAGCTCTAACATACTGGCGCAAGGAATCTATTTACGCATTAAACATCCATCCACAACGGTAGCACGGACACAACACGCAGGACAGAAGAAGCTCACCTGCTATTTTGCTATTATGTGGCCAACCGTTCATCAAAAAGTTTAAACGTAGTAGTGCGGCATTTTCTTTAGTCTTCTTTTGGAGTACGTTCCCAGCAAAACTTATATTACTTCGTTCTCCGAGCTGATAATGTAAGGTCAAACGTTTCACCACTTCCCTCAGTGCCATTTCAGTGTACAGCTCCGTAGGGGAAATCTCACGGAAAATGTCGTTGGGACGTAGCTGTACACTGAAGATGCCACTGAGGGAAGTGGTGAAACTTTTGACATTAAATTACTCAGATCGGAGAACGAATCAAAACGTTAACTACCAACCCGAGTTACAGGTATTCCGAATTATATTACTTCATTTGTCAAAGATGACATCAGAAAACGCTCGTTGGCTTTCGCGTCATATTTCGTTTCATCAAGCGGTAGCCGAAATAGACCAACTGCTGCTTGATGTTTACAACCTGGATGAAATTTGGTTTGGAAATCATATGTTAGTAGCCGTGTACCATGGATGTATTCATAGCGGTTTGATGTATTTTATCCTTTGATTAAGTAAACTAGTTTAATTTGCGTGGTCAGTTTGCAGAGTGAATGGTCTTTCGTCGAACGCGGCTTGTTGGGCTTGACCACAAACTGATACACTAGTTGCCCATTTCAGTTCCTACAGCGGTTCAGCAATATTTCTGAAATCGCATAGGTTACTTATCTTTCCGAACACATATCCCGAAAATGATTTAGTACCGTAGGGTGCTGTGAAGGCGAAGCCAAGATGATAGTGCACAGGAATGTGACCTTCGGTTTGATGGTGTCAGTTGAAATTATGTGACACAGAAACGTGCAACGGCTAATAGTAAATGTGCATTTCTCGAGAATCAAACAATTATTAAGAAACTTTAGTCTAAGTAAGACTTCATGCAGTCGTAAATTGTGTTCTTCTAATGTTCAATAGAATACGCAGAGATCACCTATGTAGGCTATTTGACCAGCTAAACTGGCAAGTGAATGGACCATAAATTTTGTCAAGAAGCTGGGGCTGAGCTCAAGCCCATGGGTAACAGTTTATATGGAATGTACCCATCCACTTTAAGGAATGCTGTCCGTGAATTTGACGGATAACTTAGAACAATGTGGAATAAAGCCGTCCTGCGTCCAATTCGGAAAAAATTGGCACTGCTAGTTTGACCAGTAGGTCACCGGCCTTTGGAAGTACAAACTACTAGACAACTACTTGCCTACTAAGAGTTTGTAAGTGTTTGCTTATTCTCACCGTGCCATCCTTCTTGCTGACTAAAACCATAGGGTTTATCCATTCAGAACAACTGATCATTTTAATGGGATAATCTGCAATCATCTGCTTTAAGTCATACGTAGCGGCTACACCTATGGCCAGAGGTATATGTTATGACTAAGAAATACTTAGTGGCTTAGAATCCTGATTAACAGGTATGCAGTGAAAGAAGAAAGAAACACGTTTTTTGATTTTTCCAGCTGTTTCCGGTGCTAACTATATGGAGGGAATAAGCTGACGGCCATGATACGCATATGATATAGGGACGGGGTAACTCCCAGTGCAACAATACAATTTCGTCAAAGTAATGGACGGTTGTTTCCATGGGAGACGTAAAAAACAACCGAGGATTTAATATCAACAAGCTGCCGTATAACCACAGCGAATCATCATTTTCATAAGGGGGAATTGTATAACTGTTAAACGTGTAAAATGAGAGATGCAGGGGTATCTCATCTAGGCGACTGACAAAAACTACCTAGAACAATCTTGATAGGAAAGACAGTGTCAGGTTTCATTGAGTTCATTGAATTGTAGATGGCAGTATGGAAGTACCATGTTAGCCCAGTCTCCTCCAGATCAGTATGAGCAGCAAGTGTGCCTTATCGACCCAACAGGCCCCAAGGGACAAGGGGAGTCGCAGAGAAACAGTGCAAATTCAGTCATCTTGCGCAGATGGGAGCCCAAAAGCCGCTTGAAACTTTCCTCAGTCTGTGCGTTGACTACTGATTCTGGGAGGCTGTGCCAGTCATTTGCGACCTGAGTAGAAAGAGTGCCTGCGGAGTGGACTTGGAGCATCCTCGGTATAAGTACTTTCCAAGTGTGACCACTTTTTGGGCCTACTAGGTTAAATTGGAAAAACCGCCGTATTTCATTTCCAAGTTCCCTCTAAGTGTGCGTCTGGTGAAGATAAGGTCTCCATGGCGGCGACGGTAATCCAGTGAGTAGAGGTTCAGCTCTTGTAGTCGAAGAGGGTTGGGAAAATCCTGATGTCTAAAGATAAACTTTGAACCAAGTCTCTGGACCCTTTCTATTAGGGTACATGCTAGCTTTAAAAACGGGAACGTAACCGGTGGACGGTACTCAACAATAGATCGTACGTGAGTTAAATAGTAGCCTGAAGATCTGGTGTCATCCGAGAGAATGATAGTCTTATGGCACGCCACATCCTGCCAGAAGCGACCACTCTCCTTGGTGTGTATTGTGTGGTTTTTTTGTCGGATGAAATTAATACTTGTAGGTTTTTCTCTCGGGCGGCATCCTTGAGGAGAAAAACTTAAATATGCTACGTGCCAAGTGGATCAGACGCATCAATCGGGTAGACATAACCTTTGGCATAGTTGATAGGCAGACCACACATACTGGATCAATCATGTAGAAGATCCAGCTTGGCCTGTAGTTTATCAGCAGTATCCACGTGTCAACATGTGTTGCTCTGTCGTCACTGTAACTACGACGGTCTCTTTCATTCGGGGGACGAAATAATACAAACCAGCCTTCTCCATAAAGTAGAGTTAAGGAAACCTGTATCAATGTTCATGTGAATAGCTTAGTACATCATTTCAAGTCCGAATTATCCTCTTCATTCTTTTCATTTTTTATCGTTGGCTTCATAATCCTCACTCCTGTCATTCTAGGAGATTGGTCGAGCACTTGCCTTTTTACCCGTGGATAATCAGTTGTTATTGTTCATTTTTCGCACTGGGGTAGACTAGCACAAAAGGTGCGATTTGCGCTGTAAATAAGATGGGGAGTGACTATATTCATTCGACGAAGCGCATAGGCTGCGAACAGCAGATGACGTCATGCGCGGACTTGATGGGTTCAAGATAATCCATTTCAAGACGAGAGAGACAGTGGTGTTCATGATGTGTTCACTATTTCTTTAGCGCACTCAGTACAGCATTTCTGATATCCAACATTCTGTGGGCGACAAACTTGATGAGGTGGGAGCCATGAAAATATATCAGTCATATCTATATACTTAAGTCTAGTTCACTTACTAGAAAATAGCACTTCGTGGAATTTCATGCATTCATAGAAACGACTGTTTGTTGGATGGTTTCACGTCATATTTTCACGACAAATTTAGAACCAGCTGTTTATTTCACCAAACGAACTTAGGTCACCAGGTTTGGCGGCAAACGCTTTTCAACACATGCCACAACATCCGGTGTTCTTCAAGGATCTATTTTGTCACCATACTTGTTCTCTATGTACGCTAACTTTATATCGATCCCAGAAGAAACCATTATGTTAAGAGATGCAGATGACGTTAACATTGGCGTGAATCATGAAGCTTCGGCCTCCTCAGCCAACCAGTACAATTGTTTGGACGAATTAATGCAATTGTCAAATTCCCGCTGCTTATTGTTGAACGCTCCAAGTGCAATGACATACATTTTTCACTACATAGGACAGCTCATTAACAAAAACTGGTCACGGAATGCCCCAAAATTTAGACTGTACGTAACAGTTTTGGCTTCTATACCTCAGTCAAGTATCTTGGAGTTAACTGAGACACAATCTATCGTGAGCAAGCCAGGTCAAGCAATTGTTTAACAAAGTCAAGCGATTTTTGTTTTACGTCGCCCAATCGTGATCTTCCTGCTTACCGTAACTTTTATGCTGACCTTCATCAATGCGCGCATTACATCACGCCGTACTTATTGTTCTCCTGTGCTTTTTCCTCTCCTATTGTGTAAGTATTACAATTTATTTTACAGATCGTTGAAGCTGTTGTCTCACTTCAGTGGTATTTCAAAACCGAATTGGACAAAACATTTGTATCCGTTCGCGCTAATTCTTGCAGTAAATTCGCTTGAAAATTACTCACTGACTCTGGCCACCTCCTTCACGCTGCAGTTTCTAGTTGCATATCTACCTCGTCGACTAGGCAAAAGTACAGAGCAGTATAAGTCCGCAAGAAAGCTTATGGTTCGTCAGGCATTGCTTATTTGGCCAGATTTATATTTATCAAAACGTTCTTATTCACTAACTGGTCGGTAAATACCGCATATGAAGTTCTGTTTTTCACTGAGCATTCTTTTATACTGTCGTTCTCTCGCGCTTGCACCGCTTTTTTGTCGTGTTGAATAGTATGTGTGTCAAGCCTGAAAATTCATCCGTCACGGACGCATCAAAGCGCATTCTTGACTTGAGTTAACTAAAAGTTTGGGAACTTTGACTCTGTAGTGTTCTTTGGCCGTCTAAATTACTCCACAGATTCTGCAATACATACAATTATATACAGGAGCTGATGCAAAGCGACTTTTAGTCGCCAAATATCAGGAGCGCATTAGCATTCCCAAGCTGCTGGTTTTCACTGTGCGGCATTAGATCAGAGACCTAATGGGTGTAGGAAAATGTCCATATATTTGCCTTGATGTAATAAGCTGAATTACGGTTTTAGAGTAGAGATGAAGTGCTTTCGCTTTGATAAGCGAACCACCAAAGCTGAACGTGGTTGACTTATACGTTTGCCTTGATATCTGAAATCTGGGATACAACTGTCCATAATTGTTAACAGCGCTACATGCCAGCGCAGAACCTAACTATATTTAAGTCATTTTTTCCCCGACATATGGGAAACAAAGCTGAGAATTTTGGTACTAAATGCTGCATTCTGGCAGAAATAAGCTGCAAACATCTTGCTGATGGAGGTTCACACATATAATTAGAATAACAGTTTCAGAAGACGTAGTATTGATCATTATGTTTTCCTTTCTGGAGCAGTATGCAATTCCATATCCGACAAGTTCTTTGTATAAGTAGATGACAAGGAATTTGTGGGAGAAGATACCTTTGTGATGTATAAGATTATATTAAATCAAGTAATTTCCAGTTTTCGAGAAATGCAAAATCAGAGCAATTGGTTTCCACTTAGAAATATCTGCAATTTTTTAGTATTTGCAGTTATAAACTAAGCGAATAGGTAAAATATTAAAATATAGTATTGCACTCAGTCTGAGCATTCTTGGAAGTAAGTCGGATTGGAGGCGTTTAGAATATTAGTGCGAGATAGATTCTGACTTTTCAGCGCAACCGGACCCAATACGACGCCTATCAGTTGAATTAGGGTCTAACAAGCCAGGCTGAATCTTTCAAAACTGATCGGCTATCCGTTCAAGTTATAATTCTGTGTGAACTTGCGAACCGGCCCTCATTCATAAATCTAGGATATCAGATGCACTTGAAACACTGTTCTATGCAGAATGAGCACTCATTGAGACAATGTTTCTTAAGCCCCATGGTGTACCAAAGGGAATATAAGCGACTCGTATAGACAACTATGAAGCATAAGAATATTCCAAATGTATAACGCAGGTCGCTCTAAATGATATTAACTTCGACGAGCTTGCAACATACATGTCAAATGTAAAAGATTTTTGTTGACACATAAATGAAATGCATGAGACCTCAACACACACTCAAAAGAAGCTCAGGAAGCAACGCTTTTTGTCCGAACACAGGGAAATTTTAATATTTACGGAAACTGCGATGAAATTTGATGTTGGCACTAATATTGTTCAATCAAAATTAGGTCCATAAAGCGCTGTCTTCTGCAACACAGTAAAATTGCACAGAAATTGTGAATCCACTTCGATAAAGTTAACATCCTAAAGTATGCATAGAACTGACTGCGAAGATATGGCTTTCAAGTCTTACGAAATAACTAGATGCAGATAAAGTCTCTTGCAACGCTTGACAGAGTTGACAAACACGTGGCAAGAAATTATTTTAAGCCTGATAATGGGATAATCTGCTTCCAGATCTGTTAGCTTTTTTCATTGTGCCGAAAGACGATGTGTTGGAGATGGTGGGACACTGTTTAACTGAGGAGAATACGAATACGAAGTATACCGCAGATCAAATAAATTACGGAATGATACTGTGCTTTCGCGTATCCTAGTTTACTTCCCGATCGAGGACGTATCCTCAAGAAAAATATGTTGTCCTGGAATCACGATATCCACGTATTGACCATTTTGCATATGGAGAATTTTGAAAGGTGGGTGCTGCGCACCTGCGACAGTGCGCCGAAACTGATGTCGCTACGTGCATGACAAATTTGTGTTCATTAAAAGGAGAGGAAAGATGTTTCTAGATCACACGTACCTCCTTAATGAGGCGGCAAACTTCGCAATAGTATTAAAGACGTGCAGGAAAACATTCCCACTTCTTGACTGTTTAGAACACAGGAATGGATGGACTAAAGAACAACGATTTTCATTAAAGCGAAGAACGCAGATGGAGTACTTCATCATAATTCAAATTACTTAAACAGTGTGTACACTCGAACCGCTTGTCTCTGTTTTACAGTGACCAGACATTGCGTACAAATAAGGATCATGTTATAAATACAGCTTTAGATGATGTATAGCAAAGATGACCGATGAAACGTCATTTGTATTAGGCTCTGCACCCACATCCATTGCTTGTGACGGAGTGGATTGAAACGTTAGGAGATACCTTTTTTAATCATTGTTTAAATTTCGTACATTTGAAATACTTAACTCTTCTAGTTAGTTTGCGCCGGTTCGTCGTTATTATTATTATCTAATAAAGAGAGTTTGAACAGAGAGCTTCCAAAGTATTGTATTTCATGTAACATAGTAAAAGGAATGGGGCTTGAAGCTAGTTTCACGTGAAGCTTGACACAGCATATTCGAAGGTCATGAAGATTATTGTTGCCAAAGCACACATGACTTGCTTGGCTAAACTAGTTCGCATCATATAACATCAACAAGGTTTACTTTCAGTAATATACTAAAAATATAGTAAGAATACGAGTTACCCTAACCACAAAACCTGATATTTTTGTATTGAGTTTTTGTGATATGCCTTAAGTTCCCTAGTATATTTCTAACATTTGGACCACTACAGTATGTTCAGTGAGATTTATCAGTTGGGCAATGATATTCTTTCCTAGGATGGATTAAGAGCTATCTCCAATACAGTCGTCCAGAGGCATAAGCACTTTCCTCGGTTTAAAATCCTTTATACTTAGAATGCGGCGTAAACTATGGGTGAATTTGGCATCCCGACCGTTGCTGAGTTTGCTATCTGGTGAGTTTAATCAATTCAAACGGTTACCTTTTTGACGAATGTCTCAAGGTATGGACAGCGATCAAAGCGCCGATGACCACACACTGCTTCAAAGATACTTCGATTAGGGTCGTAGATGATCAGTGCAAAACATCATTCGGATCAAGGCAACTAAATTTCGAGTGCCGTGTATGCGATACCTACTGGTATTCAGTTATAAGCTCAAGCAAACGTCTCGTGAAATTGATCACAGTTTAGCGCTTTTTGAAGAGCTCGGATGAGTCATAGAGGAAATAGAAACGGAATGGCATTTAATAGGTGAGACTCCAACGGGCACGTTTCACATGCTCAGTTTATCCGTTTATCTCTGAACACTGAACTTGTATACGCTCTAAAGCGGACCGTATACTTTGAGCGTGGCAACTACGACAAATTTAGTACGACTTTTGCGATTCCATAACATCGAGACAAAAGGTCATTCGCACCATTTGTTCCCAGAAGGGCGATTAAAAATACCAGAGAGTTTCAGTCGTCGCTAACGCTGTTTGTGTGGTAGCCTTATCAGGATCTAACCTAGTTTAAGGTACTTTTCTTACAAATGTTTTTGCCTTTTAATATTTGAACTTGGAAGAAGTCTGGGAGGCGGTCACATTAAAATGACAAAGTATATATTTGCTTGGAGTAGAGATTTTATCCGTCCTTGCCATATGTTTTCCACACCTATAATGCACCAAAAGCCGTAATTTCTTCTCCTTGCATTAGCTTCGTTCCGTGACCTTGTCAACAATGCACCTGTCCAATCACAAGACAACCGTTAACCCACACTACTTATGTGAAAATAAGATAGCCAAAACTTGGCAAGCTACAAGCTTTTTGCATGGAAAACCAAAAGCATAGGCTTTGACGATTTCAACAGGTGCGAACTTTGTATATAGACAACGCATTGATCGGCATATTCCAGGTTAAGTTTTATGTTTGTTTTCTCTTTTGAACCACATTGCCAACAATCCTTGGACCATTCATTATTTATATAACCAATATACCAATGCGCATTGACCATCTGCTTTACCAAAAGTAGTCAGAATAAATACAGTTAGAAGGACGCTTCATGGTTCACAGCTCTTGATGGAAAACGGATTGTGTTAACCTTGTGCACTGTTGTATTTCCCACCATCTTTCCACTGCTCATATTTCAAAACATTACGGATGTCGACTTGTAACACATTCTTTCTTTACTCTTCTTGTCAACTGCCTTATTTTATTGAGACCTATCACTGCCGTAATTTTCGCAACTGAAATAATTAGGTATGTGATACAAGCTGTTGCCAGCCACCGCAATTTTTAGTCAGCACCAAGAATATTACCACGGAAACAACTTGGGATCTTGAGCTCGTTTGTGCTTGCTTTAATAGTCGGAAAGGAATCTTCATTGATTTTTATTGTCCGGTAGGAATTTCAAGCAACAGCTTGATAAAGTTTACTCCAAAATAAAATTCGTATACTTTTTATTTTATTGTCCAACAAGGTTAATCGCTAGTAACGTGCAACATTGTAAGTATCCAATCGCATACTTCAACTATGATGCCACAGCTGACAATGGCTCAGGAGTGCAGTTTGGTCTGCGTATAGAGACTGATGACCTGATAAATTTAATTTGACAAACAGTTTTATCCAAGCCGTTATGAGCTAGCGCCTACTGGTTCCATTACATATTAAAATTGGTCCAGTGAAGTGGCACTGGAGTTAGTAGCAATACAATGTACAATTTGCTGTGAATTAGACTGATGCAGCATTCATAAATTGCGTATATTCTATTTGATTTATGCAACACATTTAATAGCATTGCTAGTGTATATCTTTTGGCATTGACGATTGCTGAAATAATTCCGTTGATATCGTCTACCATAGAATACTCATTGGTTACTTTCAGCAAACGTCAATGATTATTGCAAACTACATGAAGATTAATGCTGTGCGTGATTTACCACTCAGCTTAAAAGCTTTGTGCATAGGGTGACGTACATTACGTCCGTCTGTTTAAAGCCCAGTTGAAAAGCAGTCTGGATTTCACTGTGCGTGACGAAAGCTGATACGTGACGTTTCAAAGGGTTAGTGAGATGCTCAGATAGATTGAAAGAAGTTCGTGATATGTTCACAACAGGACGATGAAAACGATATTTGCTAAAATGCTTTTCACACAGAGCGGTGTCTCCAGTGATTCTAAACAGGCAAGCGATATTTGTTGCTGGGCCATTCTCTCGTGCTTCAATAGACACCTGCTTGAGAGTATTGACAAATGTCTCATTTAAATGCAGAGATGCAAACTGAATAGGCTAGTTACTATCTCTCATTCAGAATGATGACAGATTCCATGCCATGCTGATTGCCATGTAGAACGGTTGACCCACATTGGTCAAACAAAGGTTTGCTGTCCTGAGGACAAGGTGAACTTTTCTCGCGCACTTTATTGTCTGTCGGAACATCAAACAGGTGGATAACGGAAACGTTTAAATGGGAACCTGTTATTTCAGGCAATACAGTGTGCATTAATCCTTTGTGAGCGATTAGCCATATTCGACATAAAGTTTGACTGCTTTGGAAAATTCAAAAAATGCTTTTTACGATTTTGCCGTACACCAAGAATCGTAATATTGGATTGGACTGTTCCTCACACCAATGAGAGATATACATTTGTATTTTATTCTCCACCAAATCATGTTGCCCATGCGCTTGCATGGTAATACTTGGATATATTTTATTTGTGCCAAATTTGGAAGCAGCTTCTCACTTCAAGAAAGATATATCCATTATTATTGGTCGCTCTCTAAAAACTATAGAGGCTAAACCTTCAGGAAATGTATCTAACCGGGTCCGTTACTCAAACAGAGATTGGTAACAACAGTGAGGTTGTAACCGTAGGAGAAACCGGCCTGTCATGTAACTATTTGCTGCTTATTTTTTGATCTTGTTTTTAGTACTCCTAACACATATGATGGTGACACTAATGACGGTTTTTGAAAAGCAATATTTGGCTTGTTTAATTGCATTATTTTTATTTATATTGCGAACAGAGCACATTAAAATACAACCGTGTGAACATGATTTATCCCATGTGATATTCGCAGACTAACTAGTGCAGGAATTAACCAAGTCAACCGATGAAGGACACAACAAGCACCACTCGCAGGGATTTAATACAGGCAGTCTTGTGTTTATGGATGAACGACGGAATCCAACGTGTACGCCGAAACCTACGGTTTCTTATGTCCCATCACAGTCGTGATCACAGTGGCCAGTGCGGGCTTGCTATCCGCCGTCGTCCTATTGATGCGGATATCTATATCAAAGCTCTCGAGAAAGCTTTCCTGTAAATCTAGGTGGGATCATAACATTTTGAAGTTAATATGGTTTCTTCGGTTTCATCGGCTTCAAAAGACTGGAGGTGTATAACAAGTGAGCCGTTATTAATGATACATGATAAGTAGTCTCAAGCAAATCGTGGCTTGTTTTTAATTGAAATTAGATGAAATCTCTCTTTCCTATGCAGCTCTTCTGTTAAAAGGACAGTAGTTGTAAGTTTAAACTATCGGTTAACGCGCAACCTCCAGATGCGGCTGGCACACGATGCTGTATGTACGAAAACCAACCAATTGCTATCACTGTTTTCGTTAAGCGCGACCCCGTTAACATAAAATTAATATTTTGCCCAATAAAGTCAGGGGTCACATTCTTCATATAACTGTTATTTAGCACGTCAATTCAACATTTATCTTTCTTTGGCTGCATGGCACTAAAAGGCGTCTAACCGCATGGCTAGTGTAATTAGGAATGCACCTGGTTTCTGGTACTTGTGTGGCAAGGGAAAAGTGATTTCCGCGTTCAAGTTATCAGGTTGTAAACACACTTGTGAAATACTGCAGAAAAGAGAAAAGTTTCTATCAGGAACACTGAATTTATCGTTGTGCTCTTTTTCAGATTGACCGAGCTAATAAAAGATTTATGGGCATTAACCGGTTGTCGCGTAAAAACTGCAATAGTCGTTAAACCGCGGCCAATACATATGAGGAATTGTTTGCTGTTCTGTTTAACAACTCTGGATATAGTTACAAGGAGATGATGTATCTCACCATCGCTCAACACGAAGCATTTGATGATTGAAAATGCTGTTGTTTGCTTGTCACACAGAGGATTCTGTTGAACACCATCAAGTATGACACAGATACGAATGTTGTTGTAGGGGATTTTCATCACCAGCATGTGCGATGCGACAAGGAAATGCAGCTATGATCTAGGTAGTACTTATCCATCTAATTTAGCTAGAGACTTCTAAGACTTTTGTGACGATATGACAATTGTTCTTGAAACATATCGTGCTGTCCTTGTTCTACCGTACGGTGCTAGTTAGTGCAGTCGCGATTTGGCCTAATACGATTTCCACGCGTTCTTACGGCGCATCAATACTTGTGCATTAACGCAAGCTCTGGATCCGAGTTAACTTTATTCCGAAATCGAGTAGTCCTAGCAAGTCCATTCCTATTCCCATGCGATCCTGTACTGT
>OX104063.1:134357763-134548097 GCA_944474145.2 Dicrocoelium dendriticum
AAATTTACGCTTTTGCTAACTGGAAAGATCCACATGGATACCCAATATTTGGTGTGCTATTGGAATCTGAGGGACGAGTGGAGCCGCGAAAAAAGAGGAGCTTCTCGCTAATGATCAACAATAGGCTAACTCAAGCGATGCCCAAGATCACCCTCGTGCTGCTGCAGTCAGTCCGAATGATAAAAGGCGACCTAAGCTGACGCTTATTTACGCAAATGAGTCCAACGATCTAAGGCATCAGGCACTCTATCATCATGACATATAGCTTCACAGATCCTGGTTGATAAACCACTTGATGTGGGTGAGGACGGAGTAAAAGTGTAGCAACTCATTCGCCTAGGCAAAACACTGCTAAGAAAAAATAACTTATGCGGATAACATTTGCCAACGATGCCAACCTGCAGGTAATAATTGTCTTGATTGAATAGACTGAGTCGAGAGGGTGATTATAATTCCGGATGTAGCTCCACCTGATCCATCATCGAGCTAAAACTGCGAACCGATTAGGTGGAAACAAACATAGCTCTCGTAAATTTTCATGCGTTACTAACAACAACGTAAAATCAGGCATTTCGGTCCCTTACTCTTCAGGTACACATGTAGATTCATATTGTGGCTTGTGTGTAGCCTATACCAGCATTTGCCATCTTGTAAACAAGCGCGATGAATTGTGCCGTTTTGTTGCTTCAGAACAACGGGATGCAATGGGACTTACAGATAAGAGGTTAAACCATAGTCTACCTGCTATGGTACGCTACACGATGCTCGTGGTGGTCTCTTGCTCTTCATCCGGCCATTTTTATGCACGTTGTGATCGCCCTCCGAATTGACTATGGATTTTATGAGTATTTGAGGTGCTCGACCCACCTCAGGAGCGGAGAGCTACTTGTGAGTGCATTTTTATCGCAGTCTTCTTGGCAGCTTTTTTTGGATTGGCTACCGGTTTCCTGTTACCACATGAGTCGCCGTCATTTTTCTTGCCGTATGCGATGGCAAATGTCCTGGCAGTCCCGACGAGACTGGACTTTAACTTGGTTTTCGTACACTGCTGACCCATTAAGCTCTAATGGGTGGTACCCCGGGCCACTTGAGGTATAATCCTAACAGGCGGCTTAATGCTTATAGATCAGACGAACTCTGTCTCTTGGTCCTCCATGTTGAGGGTTTGTAATATTATGGCGTCCACTTTTGTAGAATTAAACAATTGCACCTCCTAGCTACGCTGCGGATGGTCTTTTGAGCCAAAAGCTTTTTTGTGGACCCTATTCGTCCTTCTGTTTATGTCTGGGCATTCTGTCAGTATCTCCAGCCCTCGTATCACCGTAATTAACTTCACAAACTTCAACCAAATCCTATATCAGCCATCGCGCAACTTATCAAGTGTCACTTTATCTGTTGCGTATAGAAAAGCGGATAAGCGAATACATGCCACTGCTGACGCCTCCCTCCTTTCTTTTCCACCTGTTTCTCTTACTGACATCCCGACACCAATTACTAACCTTCCTTCTAAAATTCCCTGCTTAATTGACAGCAGCTGCAATGCCACTAATGTATCACTATCTAAATCCACCTTTTCGCAACACCCACCGGACGCCAATCGCCAACAGTTCATTAAGGTCACACTGTCCCGTTTCCTTGGTGACTTTCAACCTTCATACTCTAAGACGAAAAAGTTAACAAGCGGCACTCGCACGCACATTAGACCTACTGGGTATAGAGTAGTGTTTCGTTTCCCAACCTAGGCTCATTGACCCTTTTAGGGTTGTTGAATTATCTGCGTCCTGCTTCTCCTCTTCCTATTAGTTGCACGCATCCGAAGATGTTGGTACAGCATGCACTGGTCATGCTGGGATGGGCATCGTTCGCAGCTCCAAGTCTGAGTCACCGTTGGCTGGTTGGGTTCCCGTGAATAACCGTTTGACTGGAGTAGCAATAGATATTGTGGGCTGGTGATTTCCGCTTATGCACCCACCTGCTGCAGTTGTGATGCTGCTAAAGGTGCCTTCTACCACATACGGAACAAGCTACTACACAATACTACCAGTTCAGATATCTTGATTCTTGCAGGGAGCATGATTGCGCAAGTAGGTCGGACTGAGAACTTCAGAAGCTCAGCTAGGTGTTAAGTATGGATTGAACTCCGACCGTACTGACAACGTAAAGCGTGTGTTACAGTTGTGTGCAGAGCACCGGCTGTTTCCCATTAGCACCGCCTTTAGGCACATAGGTGCCGAACTGTTATTTCATGTCCATCTATAGCTGGCCTGCGATGGACCTAACTAGACCCCATTGCCATAAGTTAAAGTTGGCGTGGTCGAACTTGAATTGCCGGTCATTTTTGAGTACTTGCGTCCAATTTGCTCATGATTTGGTACGCTGTAGTTTACCTACGGACTTCACTTGGAGTACCACCAAATGTCTCCCACGATTCATAACTAAAAAAGTTCTCGTTCTTCGGTCAAGCAAACCTACCAAGATGGACTACGTACAGAAGTTTTACTCTCTTTTCATAATGACTCTAAGCTTCAGTGGAACAGGCTCTCGACTGTTATGAAGCTTTCGGGAGCATCTTCTTGTGGTACTATCAAGCTTTACCGCACCAAGCAGTGGATCATCGAAATGTAGATGAGCCTGTCGGAACCTGAAATAAAACTCTCGAGTAGCTCTGTGCACAATGAGACCAGACAGACCATTCGGCGAGAACTAAAGCGGAGCCTGAGCGTTGACAAGGCCGCCTGGTGGACCAATCGGGCTGAAGAAAGAGGGGATGCTGAAGCACTAGACAATTATCGCAACCTCTGCTAATTGATCCGCAGCAACGGCCACAAAGAAACCGCCGCAAATGAGACCATTAGAGATGGCGCGGTTTCCATGATTCACATTAAGGAACGCGGTATGGCTGGTTGTGCGGAAGACTTTCGAGATCAGTTTAGTTGTCACCTTGCTCCTAGTCCTGTTTCCACTCAGGCAGTGCCCGATAAGCCATGGGCGGTTAGTTTAGAGGCGCCGTCGGACGCTGACTTCCGAAACCTGATGACAGCACTCAATCATTTTCTTGCTACTGACCCGGATTCCCTCCTACCTGTATTTTTTAAGGATGGTGATTAGGTCTACTGCAGAGCACTGACCTCTCTGTTCAGACAAGTCGGAAAGAATGATACTATCCCAGTTACAGGAGTTAATGGATTATAGGGGTAATAAACAAGAAGGCGAGTCGCACTTATTTTGCTAACTACAGGGGTATTAGCTTAACGCCAGTTGTGTTAAAATTACTGGCACCAATTCTCGTTCGTCGACTCACTGCAGAAAGGGAATCCCAGATTAGTGAGGATCAGGTAGAGTTCTGCCCGGGGAGTCTTAAAGACCATAAATTCACCCTGCCGCAGGTGCTAGAGCAGCATCACACCTCCTGCAGTCCGACAGTGGCTGTGTACTTGGATTTCAGCCGTGCGTTTGATTCAGTCAATTGATACGTGTTGTTCGAAATACTTGTGCAGAAGGGGGTAGCTATGAAATATGTGAATACTTTACCTGCCCTTTACTCGAACAAGAGAGACCGCGTCAGGGTCGACGGTAATTCATCACAAACCCTTCCGAGAAGTCTCGTTCATCTATGTTATCCAAGTTCAACACCTTTGTTCAGTTTGGTCGTGGATTCCACCATGTAGTGTTCTCCTGTAAATTTCTAATGCAGGCTGATGAAAAACTAAATAATATTGCTAACAGCACGATATTTTTCCCCATTTAACGAATTTGGGTAGGTTTCATCAATTCTAAATAGCCCCTCAAGAGTGGTCTCATTATTTGGTATGCGCTTCACATCTACAAACTGCGAGGTGTTGTAACTAGAGCATCAGCCACTTGATGACCACTTTACCGTTGATAGTGAGGAACTCAAGGTAACTAATCAATCCACTTACACTGGTAGCTGCATCAGCAACCATAGGTGCGTGATCGCCGAAGATAATTCATGCATTACAAAAGCAAAAACCGCCTTCTTAAATATGCGATTTCCGGGGATTTAGAAATTACTTTCCCTCGGTCAAAAGAGCCTAATTTACAAGGCTACACTAAGGGCCATCCTGCTGTTTGGAAGTGTGAACGAGGACCTTCGAGTTGAAGAGCTGCGACGCCTTCAAGCAATTATTCATCGTAGTTTCAACGTTAGCTCGCTCTTTACCAACTTGTCAATTTGCGACGTTTTGGAGATTGCGAAACACCGCCCAACTGGGGAGAGTAAGCTGGGAGAGAGGACTACCCTTGCGGAGGATCAAATAATAGAATGAATGAAAGTATGCCCTAACATGTCCTATTTCACGTTCCAGACTAGATTATACACTCAGGAACACGGACTTGCCATGGGATCGCCTATACCTCCCGTGTTGGCAAGTTTGTACATGGAAGACTTTGAAAGCAGAGTGCCGACTGACTATTGTAGCTCACCGAAAATTTGGTGGCGGTTCGTGGATGTCACCTTTGTTATCATAAAACGGGAGGACAAAGACGAGTTTCTAAACCGCTTGAGTACTCTCGCAGAGATGATAAATTTTACTATGGAATTTGAATCTGGCATTGGAACATTGTCATTCCTTGCCTTTTTAGTTAATAGAAATGAGGGTAGTCTGAAAACAACGATATATCGGAAGCCGATAGACACAGATGGTGTACCTCACTATAGTTTTGGTCAAAAGCATGTATCTGCTGGAATCGCCTCATCTCTGTTTCACACCGCCTAGACTCAATACACGGAGGAAGAAGATAGGAAGGCAGCTCGGAAAGAAGAAAGGAACCAATTGCTTGGTATTTAATACCCGAGGCTGTTAGTGAAACGCTAGTTTCAGGGAATTTTAAATGCTCACCTACAGAGTACTATGAAGTGGATAAGGACAGTATGTATTGTTTATAAAGACGGCACTTCGGAGGTCATCCGGAGCGTCTTAAATAGAGAAAACATATGGGTAAATTCCCAGGAAGGCCACGCGCTCCTCTCTACACTAGTGCACTTGAAAGACCCAGTTTCCTCAGATAGGACAACCAGTTGCGCCTACAAAATAAGTTTCGAAGACTGTGCACACATGTAAATCGGCCAAACCGCGAGAGAGCTACGCACAAGGACAGCAGAACGCAAGAGACGTATAACACGGCCACTGAGCTAAGAGCTTGAATATTTGGCTCTACCAAGGGGCCTGGCAGTAGCGATGTACGTGATAGATACAGAACAAGACATCGACTTGGATAAGGTCAAAATCGTTAGAATGGGTCTGCGATCAAATCGCCAGAATCTGACTGCTGAGGCAGTTGCGATCAGCAAAGTGAACGGCTGCATGAATAGAACGGGCGGCGCAGAGTTTTGAAGCGTGTGGTGAGCCGTGTTAACCCGACCAGTCTGAGAAGCTCCGGCGGACGGACCCAGGGAAGAGAATGAACACCACATCTTTTCCACACCTATGTTTAACAGGGCTCACTTTTGTGATATTGAAACGCGGACCATTTATGACCGTTCCATGCATTATTTGGAAGGATGCGTTGACCTGTAACGCGATTGAACTTCTGCCTACATCCTATTCGTTGTGATGATCTTCCCAGTTAGCTATAATTGTTATACCAATCCATGACCTGCTCAGTCGGCCTGATGAATTTTCTGTGGCAAAAGCGAAACGTTGCCCACAAACTATCCAAACGGCACTCAATATCTTGGAACATATTTGGAACCGATCGGGAAGTCATCATTTCAGAAAACTTGGTGGACGACCGGTTAATGTATTTATGGTGATAGACAACGTTTCGCTTTGGACACAAAAGCTTCATCAGGCGATGTGAATTATCTTAACAGTGGCATTTTATAGCGATCATGGCTAAACTACATACAGAGACGAATCAATTTGCAGTTCATCAATGAATGATTACAGCGGTCAAATGTCAATATGTTCGTGGGTACACTGTAGTTTGTTCCATTGAGGGTCAAGTGGGCAAAAGAATCATTGATGAACTGCAAATTGATTCGTCTCTGTATGTAGTTTAGCCATGATCGCTATAAAATGCCACTGTTAAGATAATTCACATCACCTGATGAAGCTTTTGTGTCCAAAGCGAAACGTTGTCCATCACCATAAATACAGTAACCGGTCGTCTACCAAGTTTTCTGAAATGATATCCAACCGGCAGTTTTCAAACCTTTCTGAAATCATGATTTATCGATCAGTTCCAATATTATCCAAAATGTTGAACAGGTGGCGCTGAATAAGTTTCATTGGCTTAGGCATGTATTCGTATGCTCATTCACCGCTTACAATAGAGGATGTTGTTTTGTCTGATGGATATAAGGTTGCTCAAGGCCCGAGATGGGCGAAATTTAACTTGGCAGTGTGAAATGAACTCATTGATTCCAACAATTGGGGGTGTTGTTCCGTCTCGCCTTCCGCGCTGGAGCCCGCATGCCTCACCTTGTGCTTGGCTCCCGCTCGAAACCAGTGGTGCGTCTGCTGTCGTCTCCTAGTTTGACTGCCTGTTTGAAATGTTTTTATTGCCGATTTATTTGCGGGGTAATGACTGATTTTAACGAGGCGCAGTGGAAGCCCTAAGCACGTATTTTCATTGCTGCCACCTTGTGTTTGAATGATAACCAGATGGTTTTGGCGGTATGCTATGGATAGATTGTAGGCGCCTTGACCATAACTGTTTGTTTACGGTATTAAGATCTTGCTCTTAGTCCCCTTGTCTCCTTGTTATTATCCTTCGTTCCTTAGGTCACAATGGTTTTACGGCAGAGGAGCGTCAGTCCAAAGGGCTGATGTAATGTCGTCCATCTTCAAAGTTGGACTCGGAGAATCCGCTGTGTCGTTCCGTTGTGGTTCCTTTTTTCGAGTTTCCTTGGATAGGCTAACCAGAATTGTACGTCATGACCGAATATTTTGAGACCAAAAAAGTTCGCTGATATGGTACTTGTAACTGGGGCTTCAGAACACAGTTACCATCCGTCGGGCGTAACATGACGCTCTAATTCATCTTGCTTAAACATCAAGTTAAACAGACTGTACAAAACGCTTATGACCTTCGGATCTTGAAACCAACAAAAACAGTTGGTGAGCAATTGCTTCCAATGATCCATCTTTGGGTTATCACATTCAAATATGGGAACTAAATAAACGTAAACTCGATCAAGTTTTTAATGCTTACAACGATGAAGATTAACTGCGTGTTAACGGGTTACGTGAGCGTTACGACGTGTGACCGGAGTCAGTTCAGCTCTGCGTCTTCCGTTTCCCCTGGCCAGAGAAGCTTATGTGTATAGACTAAATTCTTTTGCAAGCATAAGAGAGGGTTAAATCATTTAATGTAAATTGCCTCGGCCGCGGTACG
The DNA here is from genome assembly GCA_944474145.2 of Dicrocoelium dendriticum. Classification (NCBI taxonomy): domain Eukaryota; kingdom Metazoa; phylum Platyhelminthes; class Trematoda; order Plagiorchiida; family Dicrocoeliidae; genus Dicrocoelium; species Dicrocoelium dendriticum. The sequence continues at coordinate 134,365,123 of OX104063.1, forward strand.
GGTACGGAGCCGTTTACCTTTCGATCGGTACGGAGGAACTTAGTACCCATTTCTATAGGGTCTTTTAGATCTACCTGATTCCCTGTTTTAACGATATAGGTCCCAGTGGCACTATGATGCAGCCAAAGTGAGCAGTGTTTGTTCATGCGTTTACGCAAGTGTCACGCTGTTCGACCGACATAACTTGCGCCACATACGCACTCGAACTGATAGACGACCTTGGAGGCGGTCAGTAATGGTAATTTGTCCTTGTTTCGTGAGCGTATTAGTGGTTCGGTTGGAAACACGCATTTCAACAAAGCTGTTGTGAAGGTTGACAATTGCGGCTGAAAGTGTTCTAGTTAACAGTCAGTAGCCACATCTTCTTTGAAAGGTAACCGTATGAATAGCGACTTCTTCGGCACTGTTACACTAATGCCGGCTTAGTTTTATTTTGCCAGTTCCTTGACATAAACCTGTGTGGATATTCATTTTCGTACAAACTATTCTGTATGAACGGCAGTTCAGCTTCAAGGGTGTCTCCCAATTACCGTCGCCAAGCGGCCGAGGTAAGACAGTGAATTAAGTTGCACTTATATCTCGAAGAAAAGAAAATGTGCATGTGCGTATATCCACCAATCCATGTTACTTTTCTGTAGACTTGTCGCTGGATAGAGCCATCTGGTCTCCTGATTAATATGACATCAAGACATGGCAGTCGATTGTCGGTTTACTTTTCATAGATGAAATGCATTGCTAAATGGGCGCGATTAAAATGTTTACAAATTTCCTACAGGGGCATGTTTATTTAACACAATAAATAGGTCGTCCTGGTAGCAATGCTGGAGGTCAAAGGGGTTATCTCCGCTTGTATTTCGGTTCGTTCCAACTTCGCGATGAATATATTAGCCAGCAGCGGACCGTAGAGTGATCCCATGGCAACGCCGTCTTTCTGCTGATAGTGTTTACCACTGCACAGGCGTTGCACATTCTAGGTGCAGTGCAACACTACGCTTTATAGCTCACGCGTCGATACACACTTTTGTTTCTGGCTTAACTATATAGTCGCAGATATAATCCATTGCCCCAGTCAGTTAGGCATTGGTGAAAAGCGAGACGACGTTGAAGGATAGCAAAACTTTCTCATTAAGTTTAGCTTCCTTGATGCTTTTTCTGAGCTGTAAGCTTTCACGCAAGCTGTAACTTGTGAGCCGTTGTCGCACGGGTTCAAGGATTTCTACCAGCCACTGAACGACTATGGACAATATAGGGCGAAGCAAAGCTTGGGATTGTGACATTTTAGTGAAACACAAAGCTTTGGAACGTCGGTGTGAATCGGCTTAAGACTGTCAAACAAACATCTGAAATGTGCCTCTTGGCCCAAACTTCTTGGAAGCTTTTGCTGATCTGTCTCAACTTGTTCCTTGTGCTCCATTTCCTCTGGGTCCCAAGAGAACTTTGTTGCATTTTTCAATATTGCGGTTAATTTATCCATGTAATCTTTTCCCTCCAGTAACACAATTCCAGCACCTTTTCCCGTCTACACATGGTTACCTACTCATTGCGCTTTACTAATTTTCAACGAATCTATATTCTTTCGTGTTAGAGGATCACCAGTGCAAACCGGAAGTTTACAGTAATTGTAACAATAATTCACCAAACACCACTTAAAGGGATCCACATTCGATTTTATGACTAAACCTTCTGTGTTGTCATATAGGCTTTCAAATTGAAGCTGGTTATCTCTGCGTCTAGGAGCGCAAAATTTTAGTCCAAGAGATAACAGTTCAACTAGCTTTGTGTCCAGTTTCAAACAAGAGAAGTTGTATACGTCACTTTCTATCTTGAGGCTTCAACTGGATCATCGATTTTGTTACAGAAGCACGCCGCCGCTGTAAACGATTAGTAATAATGGACTCAAAAGAATCCGAAAATATATTATTTTCCTCTGCTGCTAACAACTTTGTTGCCGTGTCTCGCTGTGCTAGACTTTTTTCAAATTCAGCAATCCTTGACTGCCTGGTGTCACAAACATTAAGCGACTGTCGTCTAAGCGTCTTGCTATTTAGATAACTCTGATCACGGCGTAACTGTTTCCAGAATTTAGCAGGATTCTCATTAAGCTCACTGTAAGCATCGAAAATTAAACACTGGTTTTTAAATTCAGCAAGCTTAGTGGAGAATCTTAGGGACTGTTTGAGCTACTATAAAACTGATATTCGGATCCTAGGGCTTCAGTTCTCATTATCAAAATGTGGCAGCCGCTGCAGCAAGCCCACGCACTGTAGCCAGATTGCAAATACCGGAGACAGATTTCGATGGATTGGCTCCAGCCGCAGGCCAAATTGTTTGGTTTCTTCCGTAAGCTGCATCTGTTAATGCGTGCCAATCAATTAAATTAATGGAGTACTCATTGTATAACCAGATTGTGCTTCGCACGTGTCGAAAAGTCGGACCTGTCAAGACACATCGGTTTTACAAGTAATACGGCTGCGGCGCAGGCTGTGAGAAAAAGCTCCCATCTCTGAATCATTAGACGACTTTGAGATGCATAAACTGCAATGAAATAGCCACAACTTTCCAAAACGGGCAAATACGGACTAATTGGACAACATCAAAGATCGCCTCGAAGAGAGCCTGTGCCTATGTGAAGCGTTGCCTGGAGCCGACATGTGACATACCAATGCTGTGGGGTGTGGACCGACAACCGCTAACCTTCAGCACTGAGTGGCTTCCGTCTTCGCAGTCCACATCGCTACTGTGTTCACAAATTACAAGGTGCCTGAACCGAGTTGACGTGCACTGGGCTTATTATAGGGTGGAAGAAAAGTGTCACATAAACGCATAATTTGGCGGCACCAATTCTGCTGGGCCTAACGGAGTTCACCTGCTGATTCTCAAGTATTTATCGGTCATCACCTCGTCGGCCATAACTAAACATTTCGAAGGTTGCTGTCCGAAGGTTCATTAACAAGTGGTTGGAAATGCTTGGTGATGTGGCCGGTTAAGAAGAGCTGTGCACAATTACAGACCACGGTTGAAGACATGATTGTAAGAAGTGTTTGCTTTAGATATTCCAGTCACCAGATCTTTTAATACATGTACGGCACGGTTTCATGCCAGGTTGATCATGCACTAGCAGTCTGCTGGTGACGTAGCATGGGTGCTTGTAAGTACTGACCCGGGTGAAGTTTGTCCGTATGATCCACATCGACTTCAACAAGGTGATTCACAAGCTATACGAATGGGTCCTCCTCCATTCACTGACAACTTGTGGAGTTGGTGGATCCTTGCATCAGTGATTCCGCGAGTTTCTCATTTGAAGATAGTCTACGGTACAGTTCGACGGCAGTTTAACTGACTGGTATCTTTCTACTATTGGTGTACACTAAGGCACAGAGCTGTGTCCCACTCCGTTCCTAATCCAACTCAACAATCTACCATAGTTTCTTAAGTCGTTGTGTGCCTTGAGGATTTGAAGAGTGGTTTGCACCTTAGACTGCTGCTGCTGCTGCTACTGCTGCTGCTGCTGCTGCTGCTGCTGCTGCTGCTGCTGCTGCTGCTGCTGCTGCTGCTGCTGCTGCTGCTGCTGCTGCTGCTGCTGCTGCAGTAGCCTACTTCAGCATGAGCTCGACTGTATTTCTATGTGGTCCACGGAATTCCGCATCCCAATCAACCCATCAGAGTCGCTAATCATGAGTCTGGGCACTAGTGGTGACAACCGAACCCACTCCCTTGACAGCCAATCGTCAAAACCTACGCTATCCATTAAGGACCCAAGCATACTCTGGTGCTGCGCTTTGAAGTATTGTAACAGCACAAACAGGTTAGTTATTAAAGTAATGTTTAAGTGCTGCGCACAAACCTGGCTTCCGTACTTGGTTTGAAGAAACCGCTACCCGCCTTTTCGCTTCCATCTTAAGACAAGTACTAGAGTACGACTCGCCCGTGAGTCGCTCGCAATGTGACTTAAGACATATTAAGGAGACCTTGTGTAAGACGCACTCCCTTAAGGTTTTAGGTGAATAACTGGCTACATTTGCGAAATTTATGAAATATCTACATTGCATTCTCTGGTACATCGTTAGATTTCCAAATCTTTTAGCTACGGGTGATGTCAGCAGCGGTTGCAGCGACTCATATAAATAGCTTTTTTCTTGGGGTGTGCATCTTACATTGGTTGGCGTCATCCGGTTTGGGATTTGCCTGTCACTGTGGCAAGTCATAAGACGCCTGCGCCTACAGAGGGACCATGGATGGCTGGCGCTGCAACACCCACAGCTCCAATCACACACCCTATATCCAGGGTAAACCCGAGGGAATAAGACCGAGAAGCATTTGGATGTGAGCCACGTTTCATCAACGGAGCCGGCCCACACTCCTTCACAGGCAAAAACAAGCACGCTGTATTTGGGGAATCATCCGCACACAAGGTGTTGGTTGGACCGTGGTCCGCTCCACACTAAGTGCATGGAAACACTTTTCGAGCCTAACACGGCCACAAGGACTGTGCACCCCGTCCCCTCCAGCAATGACCGACTGTCTCCTGGAGCCAGTATGGAGGAGGTAGTGTGCAACATACAGATGGACATCGTATCAACGTGCACATCAAGCGCAGTCACACCGGCGATATCAAGCAACATCCAATCATTTGAAATGACATGGTTAAATAAAGTATAAATGTTAAAGTATATGTTTATGCAAACATAACTATTCGCTAAGTTAGCATAGAAGTAAGTTGGTTATCAACGAATAAGCGACAAGTGCAAAATGTCCACAAGTTACTCGAAATACTTTACAAACGCAATAAAGTTAACGAAGATAAGCGCAATTAGCGTAAGCAATGTGGGCAAGTTAATAGAAGATTATTCAGGTAGGCAGAACAAACCAATTAAAGTGGAATGCAATCTATCCAGCCTAAAAAGACCTGGTTTACTTATTGGTTGGTTTAGCCCAACTGCGGTGAAGAAGCATCATGAATGTAATGTCAGTCTTGCACATTAGGTAAAACTCCTAGACATGTGGGGTAATTTACCCACAAGGAGGCATCCTACATCACTTCGTCCCCAGCTGCTTAAGAATGTACACAACGATGTGCGAAAACTATTGAAGATAGCATACTGCAAATCACTCATCACATATACACATGGGGATATCCGGATAGGCAGTTAACAAATGATATCATAAAGATATTTGAATCACAATGCACACAATTTATTTTCCTGAGAAGCTCAGATGTTTTAAGTGAAACCAAAGATTTAAAACCATCGTATGATTCATAGGTGTAGCATACATAGACTAGAAATTCCTGGTGCGCAATCCTCGTGGGCCCATATTTGACACACAATTCAGGCTACCCAATTTACACCAGGTGGACTGCGAACAAATTGTTCCACGCAAACCAAGCAGGAGCGTCCATTTGACTGGTACTATGAAGAGGACAAGTTGATAAACTTTGCATGTTTAGGCCACTGCTCCACTTGCAAACACCATGCAGCACACGCGGACATCTGATAGGAAGCGGGACACCCACCCCATTTGATTAGAACGGAAAGTGTAAATTGTTGAAACAGTCCGCCAGAACAATTCGTGGTGACCAGATCTGTGTAGCAGTTCAAAACGTTGGATCTACATTTCACCACGCTTCGGTTCAGAGTAAGACTGCACCTTAGTAATGAAATCTTAATTTGTTAGTCCGATGTTGCTGTAAGTCAGACATATTGAAACGCCACATATGAAATCGAAGAACGAGTAATCGATAACTGACAGATAATTGTTATGACATATTGAATAAGTTTTGATAAATATATAAATAAAAGGTTTATTCTCGGCATTGGGAGGCACACGTCTAAGGGCTTGAGCGTAGTAATACAAGCATATGTGCTCGGTAATTGCGGAAACATTACAGCTTAACTAGTAACATAAGTTTATGTATAAATATAGTTGTTTGTGTGTATGTGTAAGTAGTCATGTTGAGTGAGTTTATTACCGTGACTCTGAATGTGTGGTTTTACTCGCCGGGTTCTCCATCGAGGAAGAATCAAAGGAAGACATCAAATTGGATGACGTACGTGATGCATACAAGATCCTCCAAAAAGGCACCAAGGAAAGAGGAAGGATGTGACTTGGATAGGCGCTCGAGCAGCACGGACTCCGTAGGGCATCTGACGAGGAATGAACCGGATGAAGAAACAGTAGACACGGAAGGGCTTGAATGAGAATCATCCAGCTGGACACCCTCATCGTTAGAGTTTATAAAATCACTGTACCATGATTATGGTGGTTGGTGAGGGTCACAGTAATTGAGCAATTGATCCTCATGTAGCTTCAAACTGTCAGCGAAACAGAAAAATTTGGGCTTGGAGACTGCTCGTATACAAGGTAGTTGAACCCGGAGGTATTGGGATTGCTTAGCCAATTTTATGCCCGGTTCGGTCGACATAAGCTTGTTGTCTGTGGGTCCTGACAGATTTTCCTGAAGGTGGGAACACCACGGTGGAAATGACAACAAAATCACAAACTTTTGGCATCTGGTCACCCGACATAGTGTCATTCATGTTGGAAGTTCGCGCGGTGGGTAATATTTCGTGGCTTGTGGGGGAACAGTTGGCCTTCGCTGCACCCAAGCCTTGAGATAAAGGAACGTTCGGTATTTCACCAGTAACCTCGATTGCAGAGTGCACCGTCTGATATTGGGAAAATCTGTAGTTCTAACGGGAATTTAGTTAATCCAATTGAATGGCGGAATAACTATTTCGAGTTTTGACCGATGCGTGTATTTTGTCGAGTATAAGTTTCAGTAGCCCGACTAGAATTATTGAGTCAAGGGCCGGAGGGGCGAAGACTGATGTTGAATATAGCTGAATTCCACATGGAAGCAGACAGGGATTTACACCCGTGAGGTACAGAGGCGGCCACCAAAACTTCACAACAACCGGGCGTAGGTATGCAAACGCACGTTTGGTCTTCGTCAAAAACTGCAGGTGCATTCTCTTTTCGAGGTAACAAATGAAGAGACTTTTGGAAGTCGAGGTTATGTGCGATTGCTGAATGATTCGTTGGACTTACTTCCGACCGCCATTCGTGCGCAGTATTCCCTTTGACTGGACTTACCGGAACGGGGCTGACGGTCCCAGGTGCATATTGTGGGTTCACGAACTGCGAGTCATGAATGCTAACGACCGACGTCGGTAGAACAATTAGATAAGGTCCGCAATATGCAAGTACGAAATGCTCTGCGCGTTCCAAGTTTGGCGCTTAGATGGACTAGGTAAGTAGGAGTTGTTGTCAATTAAATTGATACTTACTCCACAAATACTGTATACCGTTTTACGTAATATGACACCTCTTGAGGTATGCTTCTACTCTTGTGTCTCTCTCTAACCGTTACCTCTTACTCTAAATATTGATCCTTAGGCGGGCGAGTTTGTTTGGATGCAACTATGTTGCTTGTTTGCTCTTTTTTTCTTAACTTGGTGCTGTTAATAAATGCCGTTCTAACCGTAACACCGCTGGATGGAACGATAAAAGTGTCCTGCGACTGGGATAATTGCGGTTCCTTTGATACAGCGGATTACGTCACACTCGCAGGACCTGCATCCATTCAGTCATTGATGCTGGTAAATCGTCGGGTTTGCTCAAAACACCCTACAATGCTGTGCGATTGCTACCTTTCCATGACCAGGGGCTTTATCTACTAGACAGGCTAAAAGCGACACATACATGCTGGTCGTAACTTGAGCAATTCAGAAAGAGGGAAATTGAAAACAGTTGAACCTCGTTATCGCACAGTGATAAAGGTCTGTAAGCTATTAATGTATGTAAGGTTACTTAAACGCCTTGCTGTCACAAGATCTAGCAATTTAGTCAGCAGCTGCTAAGTCAGTTCCGTGTCTAATTTGTAGCTTGTGATAGGCGCATATACCTGTTACATTGAAATGCTGAAAAACAGCTTTAGTTGTGGTCAACTGGGAGCATCAGTGGTCATGAAGCTTAGCGCTTTAACTGATTTCGATACTGAATCAGTTATGCCAACGGTACCTACTTTGGCAAAGCGCTGATGTAAAAACCCAAGGGATTCCACGTGCAAGTCATCGTCTTGTGTGTTACCTAACTGAGAAAGCGGAGACTGCATGAAGTCACACTGGAAAATCCTACCGATTAGCAGTTATTGGTAACTTTGCTTCTATTACTTTTGCTTAATATAGCTGCCGAAAGCGCTGCTATTTAGTCAGCATACTGATCGTTTTTTAATTGTGACTGTATTTCATTAATAACAAGACACAGGAAAAGTAAGAGATTGCTTACAATGTGTCAGAGCCGTGGAGCTTCAGGGCACCCATTTATAGTGTACTGAACGTCAAGTCTTAATGTGATAACTAGCGACAAAGATGGATATCGCTAACCCCATTGACGCACGGATAGTGGTTCTGTGGTATCGTTACCGCTACATACATTTCAGTGCTAATGGCTTAAGGCATCGGTGGAGCCAAGTACGCAGCAACACAGAGAAACTAGACGGCACGGTTAAATTTGTAATGAATCTGTGAACATATTCAGACAATAAAGACAAAAATAGCTGTTCTTTTTGTACTGGAAAACGAAGTTTGGCGCGTCATTCGTCTACTAATCCTTTGGAATGAAGATATACGTTCTTTATTTCTATGCGGTTTGTTGATAACCTGTGTGAGAGTAACAAGAAGCGTAGTTACGCCAAGACATTCGCAGTGAAATCTGCGATCTCATTACCATGCATCAAGAGGAGGAAGCAACCCTTTTACCGAGATAAGGCGACGGTGGTTGGTGATAAATGCTAACCAGGTCTTTGGTGCACCGCGTTGCAATGACCAAACGAAACGTTTTAGGACAGCCTGATGCAGTCCAAATACGACTAAATCACACAGATCGATCAATGCTTATAGCACCACACGCCCAACGCGTTTCCTAACACTCGTCAAATCTGTGCGACTTTGACCGGTTAGACAGGACCAGGTCTTGAGCACTGCATGCACATATGCACTACGCCACAACAAAATCCCAAGTTAATGAGTATCGGTACTGATATGCGAAAACAGATGAAACTCGGGTCTTCGTAACTTCAATAAATGTGGCTCCTATTCCTGTTACAGCAGCCGCTGATAAATTGCGTCAAAGAGAAACTAAATGAATCCATTGGGCTTTTAAATATGTACAACATAAACGATGAATCAAACTTAGCGCCATACGCTAGTGCTGACTGCACGGTGACATTTGTAAAAAGCATGGGAAGTATGTTCTTGTGAATGCAAATTAGATCTCGTTGGTAATATTTTATTGATAGTAACAGAGCACCAGCATAAATTCTATTTTGCACTATGTTGAAAGACACGTTTAACGAATAGTAGTATAGGGATGAGTATCTCCGCCTGTCAAGTGGAAGGCCAGGGTTCGATTGTCCGCCGGGAAACCATGTAAGCGGCAAAATTATGGTGAGAACCGCTGGCTTGATGTCAAGCTTAAACGTCAGATATCTACTCCATCTGCACCATCTGCCAAGGGTGCGGATAACAATTATTTGTCTACCCCCATGTGATTCACACTATTCGACGTTCCGTGTTTTCCTTGTAAATCGCAACGTCGGTAAAGAGAATTGTTTCGGATAACCTTATGTGATACCTGCTCTAATGGACTATTGGGCCAGCGAAGTTTTGCTTGTCAAATCTACATGTTTTCATTCCAAACCTCACTGTTAGATTCTCTTCCATGCTGTGTAACGTGCCTAGGTATCCCACCAATCACAGAAGGGCATCCCCTCATGTTGTTCCCTTTATCTCACATTCCCCCTGAGACACGTTGATCTGGTTCCCTTTGAAAGTAATGACAAATCGTATCTTCCTATGTACCGTACAGTGAACTAATAGGATAAGCTTTTGGACCGATTAAAATAGAACTTGTATTCCACACCCAAACTGTGTTCTGTGTAGCCTTGCTGTACGGTATTAAGTGCAGTGACGTTGTTTAATTGTGTAACTGGTAAAGATCCGGCTGTTACAAGACTGCAGGTGTACCGCTGAGGTATATAAATATTGCACTTGAGTTCTGTTTCGTTTAATAGTACCGTAGTTAACATCTTGGCTTCCTTTCGCTGTTGTATCCGAGAGATTTTAGGCGTCACAAGCAACAAGCGTATTTGTCGCTTAAATTGCGCACACCACACATGTGGGAGCTGTTACTACAGCATACAAACTTCCTCTAGTGCAACTGCATTTTGTGTGGCTTATCACAAGTGATACATAGGCGAATGTCTGCTCTTCCTTGTGCCCATCTAAGCAACGCAGCCCAACCCCTTTCATCTACTCAGTGTGACCTCATTTGGGTTACTAGTGCAGTTAAACACTTGTGCACTGGACAACAAGAACAAATTCGTTGCCATCTTGGCGACCGTTTGTAGTTGAAAATGGCTGGATAGATGTATTCTCGGCTGATGTTCTTCACATAGCTAAAGTACATGAAATACAAAGACCTCAAAAAATTGTGTTAAAGGCGCGCTGAAATCAATATTTTATAATTGCCTCTCATCGCCATTGCATTGGACTCAGCCTTTGTACAAAACTGGCATCGGCTTTCTCAAAGTATTCACAAAGTTTGCAGTAAATGACCACTGCCTCCTCTTGACTAAACGTTAACTGGCGTATGGACACATTTAAAAACATGATTATACAAGGATTTGTAGTAAAACTGCACTATATAAATAAAAAGCAAATTTTTATTCATGTATTTCCTGTAATACTCGATTGTCTTGCAAACTGCGACCTTTGATTTAGTCAGGGATGATGTCGTGACGTTGGTCACTTCCTGTTAACAGGCGCGCAGTTTATGCTGTCCTAATCTTTTTTATTGTTTACTCTTCCATACGCTACTCATCCTAGTCACCGTATACCCATACAAGTTGGAGTTACGCTCTTTATTCGCCCACAAGTGGAATTATTTTCTACGATTTAAATTTTATTAACACAACTTGCTTTGAAAGGCTCTGTTGCGTAAACCCAAGTGAAAATTGTTATTGCTTTTGAGCCACCGATTACAGTCAAGCGACTGCGTATACACCGGTATGCAGTGATTAACACCTACCATCGATGTGAGTTTTGGAAAATTAGATGGTTGACTGAGGTTACAACCCGCATGAAACCAAGACGTTCAGGTCTTCCATGAACGACATGCGACTCTTTAGTGAGTGCGGCTTATGTGTTAATGTCGTTAAGACAGGGCCCCTGAATAGGACTATCATAATTTGAGGCAAAGCTGCGCGACAGCGGAACTGTTATGTCGGAGTTTTGCCAGATTTGCTAATCCATCCAAATTATTAATACATGAATAAGTGGATATATTTTTCGGATGGCAGGTTACGTGTGAATGACTACTGGAAGAACATGAGCAAATGGTGAACGCCAGGGATATACCTATGGAAGTAAAGGTTGCTGCGCTTGCATCTCAACGAACACCATTAAATTCTCATTCAGGCCTAAGCTGAGATCCCGGCGTCCAAACCTTACCTAAGCGTCTCCGTCCGTGAATATCCCAAGTCACTTTAATACCCTATATGAAAAAGATGTTTACAAGTTGCTGGTTTGTTTACTCTTCCTTCATGTGTGTTCCCCACAGTTATTTAGCTGCTAAAGCTAAGCCAGCCCAAAGTAAAAGTTACTTGGGCATCATAGACATAGGCTGATAATAGGAAGACGCAAGCACAGACACCCTTGACTACACTTACTGGACTTGCAAAAAGTGAAGTATAGCTGAAGGGATTGCTATCATAAGGGCAGCCCAATAATCCCCAGAAATTCACGGAACCTAGTTCTTTTACACCGATAACCACCGGAGGACAGCCAAGGTACCTTAAATATTGTGTGCTTTAAACTTATGGAATTCTGATCCAATACAACAGTGTTGGGGCATCAACCTGCACTATTGCAGCCTGCGGCCAGTTATACCTGATGTTTCATCCAAAGGTTAAAAGAGAAGTCAGACACAGGTAAACATAGTGTAGTCTATGGAACGGAATGATGCTACTTATTGGTAACGAAACTTCTAATTAAGGTAGCCTCGAACTCCTAGTCGTCGGCCTCCTGGCCTTAATTAATGTGAACACAATTGGTTTTGCATCCGTTACCGTATTTGGCCATTTGTTCTTGTCCGAGTAAGGCTCCCGTACATTCGATCGACACGCACTCCGGGTTCACCAGCCAGTCACATCGCACCTGTGTTCCATATTTGGCACAACCTCGTTCACACGATCGGCTGTCACACGGCCGACGCCCACACGATGTTGCCAGCCACCCACGTCGCACTTGCGTTCCGTTGTTGGCCCTCTGACCACATGTTCGGCATCGCGCCAGACCAACCTGTCAGCCCAGCCTAGTGCAGTAACGCCGAGCATGGGTATTTGCCCAGCTCAACCGCCTGATATAAACAGTAATCTATTAGACGATCGTAATTAGTGGGATTCCACCTCTGGCACCACCAGTAATTGTGATGACCTCACCGCACTGAGATCCCCTGCGCATCACCAAACTCATCGCACGGTGGTCGACTATTATGAGTAATAACAAACTACGCGGAGGAGAGGAAGGTAATTAGGCCATCTGTAAATCAACCCAACAATGCATCAAGCAGAGTGCGCATACTAATGGACATCCAATGAAACGTTCCAAAGATGAGAACAACCAAGAGGGAACTCGAAAGCATTATGCTAAGAAAAGCGGCATTGCATGATGTGCCAATGAGGCTCAGCTATCCTCCTCCGACAGAGCCCAGGCACATGACCGGAAGCTTTGGCGCTAAATCCGTGAGCATTGTACATGTTAAAGTTTGATTCTTCGTTGATAAGTATTCACTAATTACAAAGTATGTAAACCAAGTTTGTTAAAGTTGGTTTTGCAGTCTGGGCTTATGATAGAGACGCATTTAGAGTATTATTCGTTGTCACTGCCTATGCACCGACAAACTGTAGCGATGACTCGGTAAAAGACGACTTCTATCGCCAACTGAACGAACTCCTTCGCCACAGAAGAAGCTCGGACACTGTAGTGCTGGCTGGGGATCTGAACGCTCAAGTTGGAAATTATCCACAGCTGAGCTGCATCTGGGCGGCCAACATGGTGTAAGCTCCCGTGATGCTAACGCTGAGCGGTTACTTCCGTTGTATGAAGATGCTCGCTGGTTTCTCGCGAGCACTAATTTCCGACACAGCACCCGTCGGAGGGTGACTTGCCGCCCACCAGCCTCGAACCAGCGATGGACGCAAATCGATCACATTGCTATCAGTTACCGCTGGAAGAGGGCTGCGTCCAGAACTGTCGCTCGATTTGGAGCACAGGTGTTGACACCGATCATGCACTTGTATGTGCTGACCTGCGGATGCGCTTTGGTGGACGCCCGCGACGATGTTGTGAGGCGCATTGACACCGGCAGGACTGGTGAACCCAGCTGTTCTGAACGCCTATCAAATTACGCTGTCATCCGAGTTGGATAAACGCTCACTGGATGCAATTGAAGCTCACTGGTCTCATATGCAACAGGCCTTACTAGCAGCAGGCAAATCCTCATGTGGTATGTCTAATCGCCAACATGAACATTGGGTCTCTACACAGTCTCTGGAACTTATAGATGCTCGTCGGCATATTATTGCATATACAAATTTGTGTGCTACTGCTGAGACACTTACATAGGCAGAACCAATCGGTCTTTGACTTCCCGAATAAAGGAACCTGTGCCAAGTTGGGTTCAACTTGAAATTGACCAGCATCCCTGTCCAACTGAAGTTCCATGCTTGCGCAAGCCGCCAGCTTCCTCAATAGGTAAACACCTAGTGACTACGCGTCACTGGATAGAGCTCGGATCAGCGTTCACACTTGTATTACGTCACCCTAATCCCCGCTTCCTCCGTTTCGCCGAGGCCGTTGTGATAAGCCGGATGAAGCCGGCCATATGTGCTCAAAAGCAATTACTTATCAGCTTAAGACTGCCATGGACATAGGGGTGGAACTTCCGTCACTCATTTTTCACCTCACGCCTCTGTCTCAGGAGCCTCGGTTTACTTGCGTCTGTCCGCAACCCGCCAAATTCATCAACTATGAATGTTGTTCATATCTCCTCAGCTTACGATTTTGCATCAAAATTGACACACAAACAAAGGATACTTGTAGGTGGTTTCAACACACTGAAGTGACACTGGTCTTCACAGACTTTCTTCTCTATACACAGAGCCTTCATTTATTCAGTAAGGGTTGGTTGGACACAGTGGTTTACTACACCTACTAAGTTGACGAACACATTAGACATGATGTTTACATTTGATATGGCCAACGCGCAAAGCGATGTTTCAAAGAACAACGCTGGTAGCGACAGCAACATGATAATCTGAAATTTTACCGTTAAAATGGCCATCAACTAGGTATCTTCTTCCTACTACACCAACCGCAGTGTTAACAGGGAACCCTTCCGTCAAATAATCCAGTTCTGTGATTGGGATGTCTTCTTTCTCTTCAACAATGCATGCACAGCCGTGGAGCACTTCTATCATTAGGTTTAGCAGGCCATAACCTTCGTTGCTGCACAAGAAAAACAAAGCAGTGCGGTTTAAAAGATGAAGCCGAACGTTCCATGAGTCAAAAATCTAGCAAACCGATCGCGCTCATTAAACGATAGGATATTTTACAATGATTCCGCAGATGCACCGACTCGGCTCTGAAGTCAAGCACTTACGTTTGATGGGAAGAACACATGAAAATCAAGCAACCCTCAGTGTATACAAAATACTCAAACTGCAAATTTGCCTCCTACTATCTCACAAGACAAACATATGGGGCAAATACCTTGCCATCAATACTGACACATATAAGCAGATAAATTGCTATGACTTTTGCATAAGCATGACCTCACCTGTGCGTGTATGTACTATGCCAAATATTGTCACAGCTTTTCACATGATGTGAAATATCCCCATTATTGTTATTTTTATCATTATTATTACTATCTTATGCGGTATATTTTTTCGACCGGAGGCAGTACTGACCCGGAGCCTAAGTTCTCCACTGGTACCGTACACCTTGGAATGATCACATGTTGTTCGCTCGATACGCTATGTACTGCTCGGACAAACGCTGGAAGCTTGGCACAGAGACACCGGCTACCGTCTGGGTCAGAATACCAACCAATGGTAACGCTTTCCGAGGAAACATATGTTAAAGGAATGCTAGGGAGAACGTTCAAACACCTCATCTTAGGTTGACCAGCTGCAGTCATGCATACTTTTGGGGACCCCTAGCACTGACACTCTCATCCCTGTCTGCCTTCCGTTAACATCAATGTGTCAACCTATTCGGAAGCGTACCTGTCGCCCATGGACGCATATATCTAGCCTTGTACATACATTCACGTAGTCCCACTGGCTAATATCCCAAGACCAATGAGAGTGTCACTGATAGTGCAGGCAGGCAACCCTTCAGGGCGAAAATGAAGTAATACTAGAAGGAAGTGCAATGAACAAAACGTTATATTAATTTTTGTTTAACATGCTAGCATTAACGCTATACTTGATGTCCCCTTTATAATGGTATATTAAATGTCGAATTCACCTTAGGCTGTGCAGACTTGATTCTTTTCATCTTCACAAAACGTAATATTACAGCATTATTGCATAGATTTTCCGTTATCCCTTGTGCATGATTTTCATTGCGCGTATCCCAATAAATGGTGCTCCTAACTTGATTGGATCCGTTTGCAACTATTCCAAACTTTTGTACATTTATTTGGCGGTTGGCGAACATCTGTGTTTAGTGATTTGGGAAAGCAATGGGTGATGAATTTTGACGTACATTTTACCTTTATTTTCCACTGAACCATTTAGTTAGTCGGTTAATTTTTGCTAATCAAGTGGACTACGATATCGGCATGTAGATTGGATCTCAAAGTTATCGTCTGTTTGCACAAACGAAGTCAGCTGTACTATTTAACATGTAACACTTGATTCAAGTAGCGAGCATGCGTTTTTGTATCGCTATGATCACGCATTTCTAGGCATGAATCACTCTGTTCGGAATGAAACATTTCTTAATTTATTTATTGATGAGAAGTAACTGATACACTATTTTTCACATAACCTGCACATGAGACCACGTTTCGCATTTCCGTGTAGAAAAAGATATACTGAGATAGAGAGAGGCTGCATC
Organism: Dicrocoelium dendriticum; assembly: GCA_944474145.2. Taxonomy (NCBI): domain Eukaryota; kingdom Metazoa; phylum Platyhelminthes; class Trematoda; order Plagiorchiida; family Dicrocoeliidae; genus Dicrocoelium; species Dicrocoelium dendriticum. Next base: position 134,381,310 of record OX104063.1, read on the forward strand.
ATCTGTCATATATCCTTGAGATCAGCTGTGATTAACATAACTGTATTTGAAATGCATGGTAAGAAGACGAAAACTGGTAGATGCATGCATTTCGTATTGTCTCCTCAGTACCATTAACAATAAGCGGTATGCAGCTATGTACTTACATACACATGTGACCGAAGAAGCGTGGGGTGAAAAATGAATGACGGAAGTTCCACCCCTATGTCCACGGCAGTCTTAAGCTGATAAATAATTGCTTTTGAGCACATATGGCCGGCTTCATCCGGCTTATCGCAACGGCCTCGGCGAAACGGAGGAAGCGGGGATTAGGGTGACGTAATACATGTGTGAACGCTGATCCGAGCTCTATCCAGTGACGCGTAGTCACTAGGTGTTTACCTATTGAGGAAGCTGGCGGCTTGCGCAAGCATGGAACTTCAGTTGGACAGGGATGCTGGTCAACTTCACGTTCATCGGAGCAGCAGATTGTTTAGTTGATGCAGCAAATCAACTACGCACATACCAACTTGCAGGTCACCTTCGAAGTGGAACAGAAGGACTGTCTGCCATCCTTAGACATCCTCATCAGTCGCAGAGATGACGGGCTCATTATAAGGTCTATCTACAGAAAAGAAACCTGGTCCGGCCAATACCTGCACTTCACCAGCTTCACACCAGTGCGGTACGAGCGGACCCTTGTGAAAACTTTAGTTAGTCGTGCTAGACGAATTTGCTCGGCTGATGATCCAGCCGACGAGCTACAGTTAATTACAACAACACTTGTTGCAGATGGTAGCCACGTAGATTCATAGAGAGACAACCACCAGCCAGGCCCGAAAGGCTTGGTGCATACGGCAGCCAATAAAAAGATCTGTATCGAGTTGCATTTCAAGGGTGACTTTACTGTATTGAAAACCACGAAACGGTTAATCTCCGCTACGCAGAGAAGTTACTGCGCTCCTCAGGTTGTGGTCATCAATAGGAACTGTAGCTTGCCTGTGCCTCCAACGAAGGAAGCTCAACCGATAGGGGCCAACCTACATTGCATATACAAATTTGTGTGCTACTGCTGAGACAGTTACATAGGCAGAACCAATCGGTCTTTGACTTCCCGAATAAAGGAACCTGTGCCAAGGTGGGTTCAACGTGAAATTGACCAGCATCCCTGTCCAACTGAAGTTCCATGCTTGCGCAAGCCGCCAGCTTCCTCAATAGGTAAACACCTAGTGACTACGCGTCACTGGATAGAGCTCGGATCAGCGTTCACACTTGTATTACGTCACCCTAATCCCCGCTTCCTCCGTTTCGCCGAGGCCGTTGCGATAAGCCGGATGAAGCCGGCCATATGTGCTCAAAAGCAATTATTTATCAGCTTAAGACTGCCATGGACATAGGGGTGGAACTTCCGTCACTCATTTTTCACCTCACGCTTCTTCGGTCACATGTGTATGTAAGTACATAGCTGCATACCGGTTATTGTTAATGGTACTGAGGAGACAATACGAAATGCATGCATCTACCAGTTTTCGTCTTCTTACCATGCTTTTCAAATACAGTTATGTTAATCACAGCTGATCTCAAGGATATATGACAGATGATGCAGCCTCTCTCTATCTCAGTATATCTTTTTCTACACGAAACTGCGAAACGTGGTCTCACGTGCAGGTTATGTGAAAAATAGTGTATCAGTTACTTCTCATCAATAAATAAATTAAGAAATGTTTCATTCCGAACAGAGTGATTCATGCCTAGAAATGCGTGATCATAGCGATACAAAAACGCATGCTCGCTACTTGAATCAAGTGTTACATGTTAAATAGTACAGCTGACTTCGTTTGTACGCGAACTTTTTGAATGTGGCCAGTTTTCCATGAGTAACATGTTAACACGTCGCAGGCGCTTGTTTGACATAAGAGCACAATATATTGCCGGCTGTCCAATGGTGCATCTCGGTTTTCCGAAATTCCGAGTGACGGCGCGCAGGGGTATGCGGGGCACATAGCAGGGGTGGGCTGTGGGACACAACCACGGGACTGGTCTTATTATGATCTATGGGTAGACCGGCCAAATCGTCGGCATTCGGCACTGATTGAGGAATGCGTAAGCAGCACGGCAGCAGCCCAGCGATTTTCCTTGTTACGATCGATGGGTAGACAGCGCTTAACCAGGTTAATAATTCAGCCTGTGCAATCCCTGTGATATGGTTATTGGCTCGCTGTTCTAGCAATGGAGAAGAACAGCCTGGCCCTGAGCAATGAATGTTTGATGAGCGATTGTTACTGTCACAGTTGATGGCGAAACGCTATTGTGGCCAAAGCTGTTATATACCCATATGTCGCTTCCAAACAGCCGGAAGCATTTATTAGTCTGCTTTCGTTTTTAAGGTGAAGCATACTGTCTGCATTACTTGCTCACGTCACTGTCATGTCTGCTTTAGACAATGAAGCTAGCATGCATTTGCCCTACAATATTGCCTCCCTTAACCAAGGCATCGATTTCGTCCTGTATGCATTCCTTATAGAGGATACGTATAATTTCCTGAAATCTCTTCAACGCTCATAAATATCACCGAAGTAGATGTTCAAATTGTCCACCGTTGTCTTGTTCGAAGAGCAGCATGCAGCTGATGCTATTGGCTAGCATATTTTATAATGTCTCCACCGCGATTACGTAACACTCTTTCGGCGTGCTCTGTTTCACTTTGTCAAGACAATTGTGTTTGGTTTTGAAAACTCTTAGTTGCAAGTACCCCATAGGAATAAATACAACGGTGTACAAGTGTGAGGACCGTGCAGGTTACTCACTTGGTCTTCTCCGACCGATTCAATGGTGACGGTAGGTCTCGCTTAGGTAATCATGTACCATGTAATGTACAAAAAGGAAAAAACGGTCCAAAGGCAGTATGACCAGTTGACCGATCTAATGCCATGATATTCACGCTGTCTTACACACAGAAAGCCCTACATCCTCGTGGCTTGTGTTGCTCAAAAAATACTGCTTTCTTGCGTTATGCGACCCATCAAACGCTTCGATCACTCATTCTGGATACCTCATGGCTAACCGCGCAAGCTTAAATGTCATCTATGGTGGTGCGATGACGCTTGGTTTGTTTGGCGTTGTACACCTTCCCAATTTTAACAAATTTCTTCACCAGTCAAAGCCCGTACGGGTCCTTAAGTGGCTGCACTATCCATTGGATAGATGGAAATTGGTGCTGCCCACCCGAAAACACTGCACAACCACGACGCGTTTCGATGTAATTTCATCTCATCTGGTGGAGACATCAGGCTTCGATCCGGCGACCATTGGAATAGTAGCCGAAACCTCTACCCCTTTGGCTACTGTGGTCATCGAGGTTTCGACTATTATTCCAATGGTCGCCTGATCGAAGCCTGATTTCTCCACCTGATGAGATGAAATTACATCGAAACGCGTCGTGGTTGTGCAGTGTTTTCGGGTGGGCAACACCCAATTTCCATCTACTTTCAATACGGTCCCAGTGATCGCAGTGACTAAGGTTCATTCCAATGTGAATCACAGTCCATTACATTGAGATTGCTCGTCGCAATCCAATCACACAATGTGTAGTTCAAACTTGACCCTCCAATTATCCATTGGATAGTTTAGGGTTGCCGTTTGAAAACTCCCAAAGGACCGGATGGAAAGGGGCTGCCAATGACACCGAAAAAACAGAATAACCTGAGAGTCGTCATATCAGAACCAGTTACGGAACTAATGGAACCAATGGGAAAATGGCTTGTTATGGATAAGAAACCTAAAGTTAAACAAGTCCTATAAGATGAAAGGAAATATAGTTTTGCAAATGGCAAACTTTGTTTGACTCACCACAGAGTTACACTTAGCATATTAATAGGTTGTGTTACGTTGACGCTCAGTCCGAAAGGGTTAATTGGCATAATGTAAATGCATGAATGTATCATCAAGAAGTTATTAAATGCTGGTAGTGTAAGGGAAGGAAACACGGCAGTGAGTAGGACCTTTCTTGTTTGGCACAAGCGAAGGGAAAAGAAATCCCGGCGATAATCCAACTGGTTATACTGTGTGGTTAGCTATGGCTGGTGACCTCTTAAACTGCTATTGTGGTTCAGCTACAACAGTTACCGGCAAGCATGCTTGGGATTCCTCAAGGTTTGATATGTGTTGATCAGAAATCACCGATATTGCCAACTGTAGACCCCAAGGGTGTTCATTCCTAGTTAATAAGCAAGATGAAATAGACCAGTTACTTTCTTGTCGCCGTTGATTTTGGCTTTTTGTGTTTGACAAGGTCGTGCTTGTGCCAGTGCTGCTAGGCTTGAATGGCGTGTTTCAAATGGGGTCAAATTTAGACGGTAATCATCTAGGAAATAATGGAAGGATCAACTTGTCTAAATCTCCTTCGCAAAGCTCCAATGTGTTGGTTGGACTTATTGGATGCTCTCCCGGTATAACGGTCGCAGTTAAGATCGTCTGCTGTCATCACTCACAGGTCGTCTTCATCAGAATCGTGCAGAAAAACTCTGTTCCCAGCTTGTGTTTGTACGTAATTTGACGGCGCATACCCAATATCTTACACTTGGTGAAGCTGAAACGAAGCAAATCCAAGTCTCTTATTCGTATCCCGTGGCGGGAACAGCCCGCAGTGCTACATGGTCACCTGTTGTTTTATTGGTTCGCCATATCTTATGAGCACCAGCGGAAACATCGAAATGTATGGTGATCGCCGAAGTAGATATGATGGAATTGAAATAGTATACCGTATTGTTCCAGGAGACAAAATCTTGATTTAGAGCGTACAGAAGAACAAGAAAGAGCTACTACTCACCAGAGGCGTAAGTAGAAGAGCTGAACTGTTCGCGTAATAAAATTTTCAAGTCACTGGCTAGCATTTAGGAAACACACGGTTTGGTTGTGCTATGTAGATTTCGATGAACATAAGTTAATGCATGGCGAAGGGGAAATGATTTATCAAGTACTTTTGAATCTCGTTGAAATTGGTGCAAATAAATCATACTGTGGGAGGTCGTTCCATGGCTAACACAAACTGAGAGATTTTTCTATTGCATTCTAACTGTATTGTTAGTTCCATAGGATGACATTTTATATAAGCGTTGTTGTTCTGTGCCAGCTGCAGGCGAAAAATGTGATTAGGGTTATTAATTATCTGATAAAACACGATGCCTTCCCTTCGCAAACGCCGATATCGATGCTGTATGTTCCCAAAGAATTCAGTTTAAGCTGGTGGGGCAGAATGATGAAACCATTTAAGTCCTCGCGTGTCTTTCTTTAAGAGGTCTCGTGAGCAACGTGATCTTGCCTTTACCACGGATGCCACGCCTGAATGGTGTATTTTACGTGCAGTCGCAAGTAGGCATTAGCTATTTGAGGGAAATTTGAGGAGTCAAACCGACCCAGCGCACTGCCAAAACGGTAAATTGTCGGTTGCCGGTTCTCGACGCCTTCTCTGCTTGTTTTAAGCCACACAGATCCTGTAGCAGCACACCATAGTCACGCTTCAGAGACACATACGGCAATGTCTGGTCTTTAAGCTTGTACACGCTCACTGGCTAGTGACGCAGCTCGAGCACCTTGCACCTGTGTTCAACTAAAGTGGATTACTTGTCGACCATTCATAAATGTAATCTAGATCACGTTGGCGTAGATCGTGATCTTTTTGGTATTAGTGATCCTCATATGTTAAGATTATCGGTGAAAAGCAAGAAATTAGAGATGACTCTTGTTAGGTTGTTGATAAGTACTATTAACCGGCGCGGTTTCAGCACCGAGCCCTCTGGAACACCGCGTTCTACCTAAATCAGGATATAGATTGATCCCTTAACACATACTTAAAGCCTACTTTGGTGAGGAAATTTTGAAATCCAATTAAGTACGCGACCTTTGATTCCGTATCTCTGTCGTCTGTAAAGTAGGATGCGGTGATTCTGGCTGTGCAAATGTTTGGAGAAGTCCCGATGGATGACATCGAATCTAACCCGAACATCAGGCTCTTTCGTCCAACTACCTCGTTCGATTAGCAGTTCGGAAGTAAAAGACCGGTTTTGACGGAAGCCACGCTGCTCCGGTGCCAACAGGTTGATTTTTTTCAGGTGGTCCATCAGAGCGTCAGCGAAGACCGCTATCATACTTTCGCAAGCTCAGAAAGTAGGGCCACTAGGCTGAACGGCCATCACCTTTAAAAGTTAGGGTGATAGTACCCTGCCTCCACGTAGTGGGGATTTGTGCTTCATCCTAGCATCTTTAGATGAATCATGCCAGTGTCTCGGTTTGCTTGGTGTCCGCAGTCTCCAAGTGCTTTCGGGCTGATGTTGTCGGCTCGCGGAGAGCTATGATTCGGCAAGGAGAGAAACATTTTTTGGCACAATTGCTGGGTTGAAAATCGTAAGTGTAAAACCCGCAGTCGATAAAATAGATGGGGATATGTGACATGGACAATTTATTAGTTCGGAAATCGGTGCATATTTTAGACAGTGCATTGGATTCGCCAATACTTGTGCCCTACTGAGTGTTATGAAAATTGGAGGGATGCAGTACTTTGAGGTTCGATGGCTATTGATATGCCTATACAGTATTTTGTTGTTTGCCAGAAACATTTTGGCTAACCCCTGCTTATAATTTGCATTGTTCTCACAGACAAGTGTGGTGAAATGGTTACGATAGGTAAAGAATTTGCCTCAAGTTTGAGTTAGCCTTTTAGGCACGCCATGCCTCTTCCTTTTTGTTGTACACTTTTCACTCCTGCTTTCCATAATTAGCGGCACGTTTTCGGAACGTAGGGGCTTATTCCCTGATGCTACCTTGAACATGTTACTTAGTATTTCAACGAACTGTCTATACGTTGTCAAGGGGATTTGTGTTCGAGAATGCCCAAGCGGATGCCTCGAGCAGTTATTTCAGGACGTGGTAGAGTGTAATTGTATGCGAGTGTCCAGATGGATGCATAGCAAAAAAATCATAGTTAAGCGTTATTACTACATGATCGCTGAGACTTAATGCACTGTCCGTTGTTGAGAATGTGTCTGTATCTAGAGCGTGTTAAGCATTGATTTTTATCCGTAATACACCATTGTTGCATTGTCCCATCCTGTCCAAGGCACCTTTCAAGCTGGAATCCATTTCGGCAAAGGAAGCTGGGGGACAGTAAACGACAAATAAGAGACATGCGTCGTTGCGTCTTACTCGGAGATGGCAACAGAGTGAGTCGATAACATGGGTTTTCGGATCATCAACCATTGCGTATTGTAGGTCACTGCGGTAGTAATGACCCCACATCCTTGGCTGGGACGGTTGTTCGGGTTGATTGACAATTCTGCTATCTCAACCTCAACATCAGTAACTACTTGGTGTAGCCAACTTTTGTTATTGAAGATTATGTCCTAATCTTTCACGGCCTTGCGTACCAGAAATTCAGTACTTTCGCTGAGAAGTTCTTGGGCGTTAGTGTGTATACATGCGAATTTCTCAGATTTCAGCAATGTGTTGGTGATTGTGTAATTCACACATGAAGTTTTCCGACCGGTGCGCGGCCAGCGACTATTCCGTTTGTCGGTGGGTATTTGTCGAGTGATTAGGTATCATACTGTTCGGCTTCGCATTTAATCCCAAAAATAGGCTTCTACATACTGCTTAAGATGTTCGGTCACTCACTTCTTCAACAGGTTATATGTGTTAATCAGACAAAATAATGACTCCCTGTTCTATTGTGGTTTTCATAATTTTTATTACTTTTGAATACATGCCAGTTCTGGAGAGGATATCACACGCTACCTTTTGACGAAGCTCAAATGGGAGCATGGAACGGAATATGTACCCCCTTTTCCGCAGTCTTGCTGACATTCGTTTTGACTGTAAGACTACTCTGAACAAGCTTGGGCTACATCTTGTAGTTTAGTCATGTGCGTAGCCATGACACCGGTTTAACTAGCACGTCATACAAGGAGAGATTTTTGAGAAAATAACACCAGCATTCTTTATTGTGAGTAGATTATTCTTGCTCAGCGTATGCCTAATTTTCAGAAAAATCGTGAACAATAATGTTTTTGATTAACTTTTCCTCCGGTCGTCTTATAAACTGTGGTTGATTAAATAAGCCTCACCCAATGGGATGTTTTAAAAAACCTGGCCAGATCAGCCTTCATTTCTGAGTCGACCTGTCGATATTAGAACTAATTCTACTTTTGTGATAGAGTTAAGCGCGACAAGCAGTCTTGGCTACTCATTATTTTTAGAGTTGGGTGTCTTTTGATTCGCACTACATGGAAAGGTTTAAACTCACCACCGATTAGGTTACTAATGAAGTCACTCCGGTTGCTACCTCACAACAGTTTGCTTCTAGTTGACGTCGGCTTTGATGCTGGGTAAACAGAGTACCCTCCGTAAATGTTGTTGTTAATTAGCGTCTTTCGACGTGTCACGAGTAGTGGTTGGCATAATCCTTGGTGTACCGCTGGAAACCAGTGGTGCCTGCATCAGGAGACCTCGGCTTCCGTCCTCAGTTTCTGCTCTAGTGGAGCTGCTGCTACTTTTGAATGCCGGCTCTTCTTGGAAGCAGCCGTAACACAATTTTCGCTAATACTGACCTGCTCTCTTGCTATGAACTTGGTCGGGAGATTTTACAAAGCCTTGCATGCGGTGACCTAGATCGAACTTAGAACTGCATTAATAGTAGGAAGCTTCCTAAGCTAATGGAACAGAAATTGAAGTTTTTGGCTATTGATGTGGTTTTTCTTACGATGTTACCAGCCGTTTTTCTTAGATTTGAGCAGGACTAACTTGGGAAGCCTGGGTTACCCAGTCTGCTATAATAAGTCCAACTGAGGTGATTTGACTGGTCACCATTTTCTCAAAATTGTCTAATGGCTGGTAATACTCCCGAGATAATAAGAGCACGCTTTTTCTCAGTGGGATAGCCGTGCATTTTACGTAAAAATGTAGGAAAACCGGTTTGTTCAATAATTTTGCCTGGCTAGCTTTCATTCTGACATATTTTGCATAAAAATTCTTACAACAATCCCAACACAAAATACTTTGACAAGTTTCGCACATGACCTACTTAGATAATTAGCCTGAGGTGCGCTAGGCATCGCTATTGTTGTGAGAATGTTACGAACCATAATTATAAAGCACTCTTGATACCTAGCTGTTGTTCTCATGTTCCTGAGTCTGACGGCGAGTTCCCAGGTTCTGTTTGTAATTGTGTGAGTGTAAGCTGTCCTTCCTGGCGTGCTAGTGTGACGCGTCAGCTTGCCCGTGAAGCAGATCACAGGAGTGGTTGATAGAGAAGTTTCCTAGCCGGGCTTATGGATGGCCCTAAGTTGAACTTGATGACAAAATAAGAGAGGTTCGATGCAGAGAAATGCTAATTACACATTAGCTGCTCTCTTCAACATTGGACTTGGGAAAGCGAGAGCCTGTTAAAACACCGTTTATATGCTCTTTCGAGTAGAAGCAAACGCTGTGTCCGACGGTTAAAATTACGCAAATTTTGCGTTTTAAGATCGGTGAAAACTGAAAGGAATTTACAATTCATAATAATGGTAGGAATCATTGGCAGCGTCTGCGTGAAAATGGTATCACGAGGTACAGCTTGTAAAAGCAATACGGATAAGTATAAACCCAGTGGTGTGCGGGAAAATGCGCCTGAGCAGCAGCGAAAATCTAAGTGTGCACAAATCGCGACTAGCATGTTTGGATAGCAGCACACGGAAATGGGGAGCGGATGGCTACTTGCAAATAACACTGGTTATCACGAAGGCTGGGAAATTAGCTTTCCGGTTTGTTCGGTGAAATGAGACTGAAGTAGGAAGTAGTTGCTCATCAGGTTGCACAATGGTGATTGCAAGCTATTTGCAAAGTTACTAAGCAGGATTCACCTGTCCATACTTCCAACTTCGTTGGAGTGATCAAGGAAGAGAAGCCGCACAGTCTTGCATTTCGCACCTAAAGCAGATGCCAATGAGTGAAGATGGAATGCTATGGCATCCAAGGTGGAACGTTGGGATTATAGCAAACTGAGATATTTTCACAGCTGTTGGGTCCGTTAACATCCAAAGCACGGTCACTCGTACTGAAATTTCCACTACGCGGTACGTACTGGCGATAGGATGGAACTCACTGGATTGCTTCCATTGCACGGGCACTATCCTTACAGCTTCCAAAAGTTGGGATTAATTCCAAAATGTAGACTCTATGAACTTGATCTGTCAGGCGCATGGTGCGGCTAACGACACACTCCTTTAAGACATGTAGTACATAAGTATCAAGCCTTTTGTGAGTTCAACCTTATTTCTCGGTAGACTTCATAGTATTAGTATGGAAGTTTTGGGCCATAACCAGAGAATGAAAGCATATTTTATGAAAGGAATAGGAAGGCTTCTTGTGGAGAAGATAATTCGTCACTGAGTTGCTCCACACCCTCAGAATTAGATTTAACGGAGCTTTAGTCGCTTATCTGCTTTGAATGCCTCCACAAGTCTCGGTAATTGTCGTTGCATAAAACAAATGCAAAGTATACATTATTCAGTGGTAAAATCTTAATTTTATTATTTGACACAGACAGTCATTCTACACGTATGAACATATTCTATTTCCTTCTAATTTGGGACGAAGTATCTATCTGCTCGTAATCAGATGATTTGGACCGGACAGTATAAATGGAAGCATAACTTGTGATAATTACTTCGATGTTCGCTTTGAACACATATACCTTGGTTTGTAAAATTTACAATCAATAGAATACATTGTTGCTTGGAATGTCTTGTAAAAGTCAAGAGTTTCGTTTTTGCTATAATTAACAGTCTCGTCGCCTGATAGTTTGAAGAAATTGTAAGAAAATGCCAATTGTAAGCCAATGTATTGTCGTAAACCATTGGTCATGCTTTTCTAACAGGAGGATCTGAGTTACTTAGTGTGGCTCGCTTTAGCTTAGAAAACAGTCAGGCATTCCTTTTGAAATCGAAACCGAAATGGGCTTCAAGTCGGGTTGGGTTGGATGCTATGTTAGTAGAACTTTGTGCCTAAATGAATTTAGTAACAATTTTCTCCAACTCCCCAGTGATGACGGACTGAGTCGTCAATTTGCGACAGTAATGCCAAAGATAGTCAAGTCAAGATAGGCTTCACACGCCCGTATGGGAGCATTTTCAACATTTACGTAAACACTGCGAATACACGAAGACCCAAACCGTAGAAAAATAATACAACTCGATGGGGGAAACGAAAATAGCTCATTTTCAATCAAGCAATAAACTCGCAATTAATGCTTCATTACTTTTCTGCCGACTAGTAAACGAGACCAATAGGGCAATCTGGAAATGCCGTTACGACTTAGTAGGAATACTAACATTGTAAATTTGGACCTCGTGGAAGATATGGTTACCTAAATGGCTATCAATGTGTGTAATTGGCAAGATGGGTTGTTTAGAATCTGGGATGCAAACTTCAATTACACACCAAAAAGCGTGCTAATAAGAAATCAATAATGCATTCTTCGCTTAATCCAGAGCGTTAGCAAATAAAGTTTAGTGTGCTCACAGCGTAGTGTAGTACTCTTGAAAATGTCCTGGAAAAATAACCGCTGAGCAGTATAACGAATGGGAAGAATACATACAATGGCAAGTATAGAATTAGAGTACGCGGCGGAGACGACATGGTAAGCTTGAGCGATTAAAATATAGCCTACGGATATTTTGAGAATTGTGATGCCTATACTCTAACCTGGTTCAGTTGTAAGACAAACATTTTACGGAGCATAAAAAAGAGATGCTTTGATCTATCATGACCAAAGAAGGTCCAGTGCTTAAACAGGAACTTTGGCTGTCGTGGTGAAAAAAGATACTGCAACATTCCAGAATTAGGTGGATGGAGGGAGAGGAACCTGGAGCACGACTAAGTCAAGAGTTCATCTACTCTTCATTGAAGCTTCAAAGTTTCCTTACTTAATGGGACTATACACCCTTGGACAAAGTCTTAAGCGTAGTTACATCCAAAAAGCTATTTTGCATAAGCAGTTATTCAGATAGTCGGAAGACATGCAATGGAATAAAGTAGCTAATTGCAAAACTGCAATTCGCTGCGATTGAGGGAGACCTTCTGCCGCATAACTACATGAAAAGTGTGCAACTTGTTCATCAGTAACGCAATACGTAACGTGTATTTGGGATAATGTCGTTTTCGAAAGCAATGTTCAATATTAACGATCTGTCAATACTCCCAATGACAATAGTATACTCAAAGAACGGAAGCTAAACAGTCGTACAATTTTATCCCCCATAGATGCAATGGAAAGCACAAGATACGGAACGGCCTCCAGTGTAGGGCGGTCTGGCTTCTATTCAAACTCTTTTGTATCATCTGTATGATCGTTTGTGAAAGTGCGGGGAAATAGTAGTTTTCAAGCATCTTCAAATAACTTGTTTTCAGTGGATCATCATCAAGCTAGTACAACCACAACTATGTAGGTCCAAATTTAACACGTGAATCACAGGCGTCAATAAATCAAATATCTCATCAATAAGGCTATGTGCTTAACCCGACCTGTGTGGAGTCTGGGGGAATGGCGTGATATGTCGGCTTACTTGTGTTAGTTTTGGACCAGGGTAGACACAGCGCTTGCACAAAATTATTCTGTGCACACAACTCCGGGTTTTGGAGCTGAATTGCGATTGCCTCTGCTATCGACAACAGACGGCATCTGACAGCTCTCGTGTGGCGTCCTGGCACACAGTAGATCGGTTGGAATGAATCTTTTGTGTTGATTTTATGGTTGGTATCCACTAAGCGTGACAATACTGCGCTCGTCATATTCTTCCTCATACCACTGGATAGCCAAGCGGGACAATGCTCTCTAGCTCTTACGGACAGTCGCCTGGTCATTTTTGCAATATAACTTTGCTCGACATGAGCAAGCGAAATTGTACACACAGAAGGAAAATTGCGACAGCGGTATCCTGTCTTTGAACTGCTGGCGGACAATTGGTGTTGAGATGAAGCTTACACGTAGGTCGGCCGCAAAATACGTTTTGGCAGTGGCTAGGGTAAGCCTTCGGGTGGTTCGCTGCTCTATCGCGTCACCCTTAAATTGTAGCGTTAAGTATATTGGGCGCTTCTCTGCGGAAGCAGGTTTCATCTTCGGTACTTGCTGCTCCATGTGCTTCTGGATGAATTTTTCTGGGTACCCATTGCGTTCGAAAACCCTTCGGATGAAACTTAGCTCCTCAGATAGCGTATCTTCTGTGCATTTTAGCCTCGCTCTCTCAGTGAGACTACGGACTACATTACGCTTCTGGCTGATTGGAACGAAACTATGAAATTGGGTGTATTGCCCATTCCATGTTCCCTTTCTGTGTACTCTCCTCCGTATTGCCCCGTCTGCTGCCCTATTAATCGGGACGTCTAGAAAGAACAAGGAGTCGTATTTTCTAGTTCGAGAGTAAACCTTATGTTGTTGTGCGCGGAATAGAATTAGGCCATCAAAACTTCAATACTCAGCAAATCGTCCACAATACAAAAGATGTTATCTACAAATCGACCATAATAAACCAAACTGTTGATGGACTCCTTCAACTGGTTGCTCTCCAATTTGCTCATGAACACGTCCGCGAGTAATGGGCCTAACGGCGAACCCATGGCCACCCCATCTATTTGTCGGTACAGTGATCCATTAAACTGAAACTGGATGTTTCTCGTGCATGTCAGCAATAGTTGTCTCAATCGATCTGACGGGATACCGACGTTGATGTTGTGCAACTGAATGAACTGACATAGATAGTCTACAGTCTCTTCCAGTGGAACATTGCTGAAAAGGGATACCACCTCCAATGAAAACATTTTCCGCCCGGTTACTTCAAGGTACCTCACTGAGTCGAGAAACTCAAAAGTGTCCCTGAGACTGTGCCTGGCTATGGCTTTTCGGGCTGGTTCCAGCCGTTTGACCAGCCACTTGGCGGTCGAATGGTACGGCAAGTTGTACATATCTAGTATTGGTCTTAGTGGCAGCCCTTCCTTATGCACCTTCGGCAGGCCGTAAATTCTTGGAACCACCGTTCCACTCAACCTGCTGTATTCCAATACATCAGAGTCGATGATATTTTCTTGTTTTAACTAACACAGAAGTGCCCTTATGGAGTTCTCAATCGCCTGCGTCTTGTCATTCTCGTTAGACATTCTTCGAAACTTCGATCCATCATTAAGAATGGCATACATCATTCTGATATAGTCTGACCTACATAGTTGTGGTTGTATAGCATGATGATGATCCACTGAAAACTAGCTTGTTCCCCACTTCTTACTTCTAATGTTTTCTCGGGGTATTATTTCCAATCTGCAACAGCACGAGTTGCACGTTATTGGCCCATAGCTATGTGATTCCTACGTAAGCACTAGCTTATTCAGGCTGTTTGCAAATATCCAGAGATGGTGCCGATCGACAAACATCGGTTGAAAATCCATGTCAGAGATGAGTGTAATGCATCCACACACACTTACATAGCGATTAGTGACAGGGAATTACGGATTCTAATCTTGTTTGGTTGCAGCCTTGTACTTTCCATGTAAACACTGATGTGCTCAAATACGGTGAGGGCTTTGTAAAGAGATAATAATAATAATAAAATAATAATGTGTCAGCTGTACGCCGTAATGGCGCTTCGCTGCCGCGCGACCACCACCAGTCGCGCGCGGGCTGTGTATACCGCCAGGACGCCCACCCCTACGCGGATTCGAACCGGTGACCTTATGGTTGCAAAGCAAACGTGCAGACCATTCGGTCACCGTTCGACTTACAAGAGATAGTAGGAATGGGAATATGTTCGATGATGATGAGTTAGACTGTTCTTTGATCCTGTCCAGTTCCACAGTACCGAGTGAACTACTGGAATCTTTGCTAGTGAGTTACTGCATGAGCCTTCACAGGTCACGGAAACTTTGGTTTCCTAAAACAGCTTCAATCTATATGCTGTCTATTCATTTTATATGAGTTTTATAGCCAAAGACATACATTTGACACAGGCAGTTAGGTAATATTTATAGGCTGTTTCTTTATTTGTAAGCAGTTGCTTAAGTAGTGGAGGCGAAAATCTATCAATCCAAAGCAGGATGACCTCAGTGGAGTAATACAGATTGTAACAAATTCAATCTAGTATCTTACGCGCTCGCATTGGGCTGACAGGTCCTCACTGACCAAAGTTGAAACATCGGTTCAAACATGCGTGGATTTGAGCTTCGCAAATTGTCCCGTTGAAAGTTTTACCGCTTGAAGTTCTGAATAGCCTTCTTGTTATCGCTAAGTAGTTGGCCTTACAGTAATTCTTTGGGTAGAACTTCACGATGCAATGGCGTGAACTGCCAAGTGAAGCGCAAGGTATGAGAAACAGGATGTTTTTTGAAAAAACAAAACTCTACATGTGCGTCGTGCTTGGTGGGGTATTCCGTCAAGTTGTTTAGACCCAGGATTTTAATTAAGACTGTGCCAAACCCAGTAAAGTCATAAGCAGTGATGCAGACGACACCTTCTATCCTCAGTTGCCAATATGAGGCTAGGTGATGGTCAAAACACTTTACCTCTGACAACGGTGTGACAGGCGCTACATATACATTCCCATCTACTACATGTACCCTGTTCTCACATATGAACGGATAGGCGCCGCATTTGGGCGTATTTGGTTACTCAAAAACACAAAAAGAAAGAAAAACTATAGCGTAATATATCCGGAGAAGCTGTTAAACATTCCTGTGCATCATTACGAACTGCGCTCATTCAGCGCAGGTGACCGGTAAGTTGTGGCTGAACGACCGCTTTTGTGCATCCGCCTATCTCAGTGAGACACATTTGTGACGAATTCCATTCACACAAAAAGTCTTTAGTTTACTAATGGGTAGCGGGGAATTAAATGTAGTTATATGTGTAGCTTGATGTAGCCAATTCTCAGTCAGGCAGGTTCTGGCAGTCTGGAAAAGCACCAGAGAGCTGTTTCGACTTTAGCGTCTCGTCTCTGGTGCGCATTTCTCAGCCCCTGCAGGTTTCCGACCCATGACTTCCGGATGCCAGCAGCTTGGGGCATATGTGTGTGTCGTACGCAGTCGCTATGTAAAAACTCGTAGCTCTGGTACCAACCACTGTCCTCAGCACAGTTCGTAACTGACATGTTATTGGAGGATATATAGTAGTAAACTGTCAGTCATGCAGTTCTGTCTCCGCCACCTATAACTTAGTGGCACGTGTCGCTGGTATCGGGAGGTTATATGGTCAGAAAACAACGGGAATCCGAAGAAAGCGCACCAATGAGGAAACCCAGAAAGTGGGAACAGTTGGCTGATACCTTTCCATAAGTATTGGAATCTGAGTTATTGGGAGATGACTGCAACAAACTACATATAAAATCCTTGGTTTAACCTTGCAACTTTAGTGTTGCATAATTACGAGTTAGGAACTGAGTTACGTTTATTACTGACGCTATGTAGCTACGAAAAATGTATTTAGGTTATATGGTAAGGGTGCAATCGTAAAATGTTTCTGAGTAACCAACATTTGTCGCAAGTGTGTATCACTGTAGTGGCCAGTGTCATAGACGGTCAATCAGTAAGCTTCAGCACGCACGCCAGCGAACATTTTTTGTTGGTTACCTGTGTAATGCGGTTAACAAACCACTAAAACCTTTCGCTTGCATTCCAACAAATGGTCACTTAATTAAAGCAGTTGAATAAGCGGACAGCTGTGCACCTTACCTACGCCAGTCGTTGTTAATGTAGGTTGTTACGGCTTTCCTGGGCGGTGTGATCTAAGGTGTCGATAGCCAAAGCGTTTAACCAATCAGTAATCACTGTCGGGATTTGACGAAATTCTCTGTAACCCCAATTTACTTGTGTTCGATGAGTATCTTATTTTTGTAAAATGCTGTTTAATCAGTAATTTTCCTGGGAAGCGATCGGACAGTAATAGACAAGATAAGCGGAATTTGTGCAGTATTATCAGGACAAAGTCTGACACCAACTTGACAGCAAGCAAGGTGCTTTTTCATGTTCTCCAGCTATTTCTTCTCGATTCGTAAGACAGTGGATTTCAGTCAACATCATATAAGTAAATCAAACGATCAGCAGAGTGTGTCAATATGGCAAGCCTTCAAATTGGTTCACTTGCAAAATGATAAATAAATTTGCCGAAACAGGAGGAATATATCCGATGAGTAACGTGGAGCTGAATTTCAATGGTCAGCCATGGCTAAATTTGAATACTTTGCCTTTATGGGAAATGTTGGCCAGCGATAAGCAAACTCATTCAAGTCTGATGTTGTTGTTTCGGGGTCTATGTATGTTTCCAAGAAGAACAGAAATAAAACCACTCAAAGCTTTGGATCACATCCAATCAAATGACAGCTGCTGGTGACTGTTGAGTAGGTTATCACGACGTCAGCCGTTAACCATTAGGCCTTAAGTTCTACTCCCAGCTCAGGCTATCTCTGGTTAATGAGTCCATACAAAGACTAAACCGGTTGTCCGAAGCGTCAATGCTGGGAGGAGCAAAACCAAGACTTCTCCACATGACGGTTGAGTTACACCAGCTGTGGTGGACGTTAGTAAGGTAAAACCTCCATGATTCTGAGGCATTTCAAGGCGATAGGATCTAGAAATTCGTGAGAATATTTATATCTCGTGACGAGGATGAGGGTATGCGGGTGTTCTTCGAGCTGGCTGATTTGGTTGCAAGCGTTTCATCGTCAGGTTAGACGACATCATCGGTGGGATTTATGCGGGCCACTTACAGATCCAAGTGATTATTGATCACTTGATTCGAACGTCAGGAGTCGATTTGTCCACGTGAGTTAACCGTGTAGTCAGTTATTGCGTACTGTTGGATCTAATGGGAAGATAGTCAGCAAGTTAAATAACATCGCCTTTTACATCAGAAAGCAACCAGTTCTTTTAACCCTTATAATAGTTGCACTGGAACATCCAGTTTGTTGCAGTACAGCAGTCAGATCGAATATTCTACGAGTAATACATGAAAATTAGTGGATAGGATCGGTGGTATTTAAGTACTATTGACGACTTTCAAGTTAGACATGACAGCCAGAAAGTTTCCTCATGACTTCTTTGTAGCTAGTGCGGACTTCGTAGGCACACTGATCGATAAACCAAAGTGGAGCTGCAATACTTCTTCGCTCCTTCGTTCTGAGCTCTTCCGTGGCCAAGTAGTGCGACAAGCTGCAATAAATACCTCATAGACGGTCGGACGCTCGAGTCGCATAGTAAGAGGCCGATGCAAAGGAAGTAGCTAAGGAAGCACGGAAGGGGGAAGGAAGAGCGCCGGAGAGAAATATGAGGGTAATGACAACAAAAAGCAAAACCGATCGACCTCTTACCTGTTAACCTGTTACCGTGAAGCTCGCGGACCGGCTACAAGCAGTATGACGGAGAGATTTCAAACTCTTGGAGGATTAAGACAACATTGAAGTTAACAAAATAGTCTAGATAAACAAAGAGGCATTTTAACAATTTCGCCAAAGCAGAAAGAAGACAGGTTGCGATATGTCAACATTTCCATTGCTCTCATCAGTCGCAAACACAATAAAAGCAGAAACACAGACACATTTATATACATGGGAAAATATTGGCACACCAATGAAACTGTCAAAATCAAGACCAAGGCAATCTGATTGATTGCCTCAAGAGTTTTTGTGCACATAACACAGGTTGATAAGCGCTAATTAGCAACGCCCCACTGAAATGGTGACATATCGCAACCTATGTCTTCTTTCTGCTTTGACGAAATGGATCAAGGGGAACAAATGTTTTACATTTTAACAATTGCCTAACTCCCGCAGTTATTGAAGTAAAATTCATTTCCCAACGACGATAGTAACGGTAATTTGAAGACCCAGTAATGGAAAGAATCGGAAGAATTATTCCTTGGAGATGCTTGACCGGATCTGAATGGTTTCTCCGTGCAGTGAACTTCTGGTGCTTCCACGATTTTGGAACCCATGTCTAGTCGAGAAAACGCCTTAACAGCTGAGGTAGCGGTTTAGCCAAATCCATGGAAGTAACCTTTAAAGCTTATGGGTGGATATTTTCGGCACCAGCGAAAGTTTACTCGCACGAGGAAATATTCCACCTCAGAACATCTATGGCAAAAAAGGAGAGATGGCTCAATATTAGTGGCAACATAACATACTTAAATGACAGGGGCGACGCTGTATTGATCTTGCCTCTTGGGCAGAATTGCTGAGGCAAGGCATTAGTCCCCTATGTTATAGTTTCTGCTTCTCCACATGACGTGTGTAGAGCAGATATCCCTCGCTATACTTTACGGAGATTATGAACATATATGCAAAGGAGTTTTAGTTCGTCACAGACATTCTTTGCCAGATACCACGGTAAAGTGAGTACAACATTAAGTACCAGGTTCACGCGATGATTCCGCTGGGTAGGGCAGAGCACCCAATTTTCGGTGCCCAGTAACTCCTTAAACTTTCCCAGTACACTATCTATATATGTATTTCCAAATGCTGCTCTGTATAAAGTAGTTGTACTCAATCGGCGTAGGAGTCTCTTCCTCGAAACACTTCTTACCGGCTTCTTTAACTGATTGACAAATTCTCATCAGGCTAAAAACGACCAGTTGGTTTCATTAATATCGATAAAACTCCGTATTCTGCAGTGAACCGAGTAACGGTGTTTTCCGCGTAGTACTGCAAAACAGATGCCCTTGAAGAACACTGCTGATTTTGTTTACTGCGCCCAAAAGGCTATATATCGATGTCGTTACAATCATTATCTCTTAACTAGCAAACACGAGATCCCGGATGCCTGGTTGCTTCTCCACCCTTAGCTTCTGTGGGCAAATTAATGTGGTTTTAGTTTGTTAATCCATCGAATTACTCATGTAATTCTATTTCGAAGGGTTTGTCGCGACAAGCTGAAGTTTCCATGACGTGATATTGAAGTCACAAATCAGGAGAATTTGTTTGCGATTGTGCGAGAATGGTTTTCAGAATGGAAGCTGGCGATTGTTCGCTTCTGAAATGGAAGGATGGTACAAGCTATGCAAAAACACGTGTCATCACGTAATAGCTAAACACGGTACCAAAGCGCGTCGAGAATCTGGACATTCGGGTGCTCGACAAAGTAGATATATAGTTCATTTTATTAATAGATTAGAACATTATATCCTGTGTAAGCGGCAGTTCGCTTAAGAGTCTTGAGTGAACGCTTTTCCACCGATTTCAACAAAACAAGACTGGAACTGGTATACGGTACTATTACAAATAATTAAAAATCACAATATACAATACCTCTATAAGCTGTGCTTCCGAACACAGGCAAATTGAGCTTCAAGTTCTCGCGGAACAAGGTAATATCAATATACTGTGGCTTTAACAGGCTTACACATGACCAATCGGAAATGGAGGTTGCAGTGAAAAGTGGGCATTCGGCCAGTACCTTACACACACACACACACACACCGTGATGGTATTGCAAGTGTTTCAATTGCACATGGAGTGACATTTACAATTGTCCTTACGGACGAGGTGGTTTCATATATGTGAAGTCTACTCGCATGATCTCGCAACATCGTCGGGTCACATGCGATGTGAGGAATATCGTGCTCGGGACTATCCGAATGCCACAGCGAGAGGGTTAAACGGAACATCATAAACTGATAACATGAGGCGAAGCCACATGAAGCGACAATTAATCTGTGCAGAACTTGGTAAGATAGCTCAATTCACGCACAGTTGAATGCAGGCCATCTGCGTGTTTAAAGAGCAAATAAAGTTAAGTCACTTGGCAAGGAACACTAACTCCGTTGAGAGCCAGATAATAAAGACAGGTTGGGACAGGGAAAGGAGTTGGATAACTGGCACAGGGAACAACAAGCAGGGGACAGAGAGCGGTAGGAAGGCAGCGTAGAACAGGATATTGTGGAATCTGCTACACCCTTTATTCGGTCAATATTTGTTCAGGACGCACATCATAAGTAGAATGATTTCGGTGTCAGTGATCACTTCATTCAACAATATCTGCGTTAATGAGGTTGCACGCCATTGAGAATTGACCCCGTCAGAGCCATACATGTTTTATGACAAGGCAATGTGCATTGGTATAGCAACAAGTGAGCGTCTTATATGCTGACCGTTTGAGAGTTTGCCGACTTCCATGAGGCCGGTTGATAGTCATTTTGTGAGTAGTCGCTGAGTCTCGAGATAGAGTTGAGTTACATGACGGCACCAGACACTTAAGATCAACCTAACCCTGATGGTCACCTTCCTTGTCCCTGCGGATGTTATGACGTCTATTTGATTAGCTGCTGGAGTAGACTCCACAGCGGGCGTTTTCACTGATTTTGCCATCCCCAATAGGTGGCGAGTGTTAGGTGGTTGTGTCTCTGTTGCTTTCCGTTGCATTTCGGTTGGTAGTACGTTACGGAACTTAGCCTAGTACTCTAAAAGCGTCTGTACCATAAGCCCAGACCGTTAAATCAACTTTAACAAACTTGGTTTACATGCTTTGTAATTAGTGATTACTTATCAAAGAAGAATCAAACTTTGACATGCACAATGCTTACGGATTTAGCGCCAAAGCTTTCGGTCATGTGCATGGGCTCTGTCGGAGGAGGATATCTGAGCCTCATTGACACATCATGCAACGCCGCTTTTCTTAGCATAATGCTTTCGAGTTTCCTCTTGGTCGTTCTCATCTTTGGAACGTTTCATTGGATGTTCATTAGCATGCGCACGCTGCTTGATGCATTGTTGGGTTGATTTACAGACCGGCTACTTACCTTCCTCTCCTCCGCGCAGGTTAGTGTTACTCATAGTAGTCGAGGCTGGTCACCGTACAATGAGTTCTGGTGATACGAAGGGGATCTCAGGGTCATGAGGTCATCACACCTACTGGCGGTGCCAGCGGTGGAATCCCGCTAATTACGATCGTCTAATAGATTACTGTTGATATCAGGCGGTCGAGCTGGGCGAATACCCATGCTCGGCGTTACTGCACTAGCCGGGGGCAGACAGTCTGGTCTGGCGCAATGCCGAACATGTGATCAGACGGCCAACAACGGAACGCAAGTGCGACATGGGTGGGCGACATGGCGTGGGCGTCGGCCGTGTGAGCGCCGATCGCGTGAACGAGGTTGTGCCATATATCGAACAAAGTTGCGAGGTGACTGGCTGGTGAACCCAGAGTGCGTGTCGATCGAATGTATGGGAGCCGTACTCGGACACGAATAAATGGCCAAATATGGTAATGGATGCAAAACCAATTGTGCTCACATTGATTAAGACCAGGACGCTGACGACTAGGAGTTCGAGGCTCCCGTAATTCGAAGTTTCGTTACCAATAAGTAGAATCATTCCGTTCCATAGAATACACTCCGTTTACCTGTGTCTGATTTCTCTTTTAACGTTTGGATGAAAAATCAGCTATAACTGGCCGCAGTCAGCAGTAGCGCAGGTTGATGCCCCAACACTGTTATGTTGGATCAGAATTCGAGAAGGTTAAATCACACAATCACTAAGGTACCATGGCTGTCCCCCGTGGTTATCGGTGTAAATGAACTAGGTTCTGTGAATATCTGTGGATTAGTGGTCTGCCCTTATGACAGCAATCCCTTCAGCGATAGTTCACTTTTTCCAAGTCCGATAAGTGGAGTCAAGGGTGTCTGTGCTTGCGTCTTCCTAGAATCAGCCGATGTCTATGATGCCCAAGTAGTTTTTTCTTTGGGTTGGCTTAGCATTAGCAGCTGAATAACTGTGAGGAACACACAGGAAGGAATAATAAACAAACCAGCAATTTGTAAACATCTTGTTCATATATGGAATTAAAGTGACTTGGGATATTCACTGACTGAGACGCTTGGGTAAGATTTGGACACCGGGATCTCAGCTTAGGCCTGAATCGGAATTTAAAGGTGTTCATTGAGATGCAAGCGCAGCAACCTTTACTTCCATAGGTATATCCCTGGCGTTCACCAGTTGCTCATATTCTTCCATCAGGCATTCACACGTAACCTGCCATCCGAAAAATATACCCACTTATTCATGTATTAATAATTTGGATGGCTTAACAAATCTGGAATACTCCGACATAACAGTTGTGCTCTGGTGCAGCTTTGCCTCGAATGATGATAGTCCTACTCATGGGCTCTGTCTTAACGACATTAACACATAAGCCGCACTCACTAAAGAGCCGCATCGCGTTCATGGAAGACCCGAACTTTTTGGTTTCATGCGGGTTGTAACCTCCGTCAAACATCTAAGTTTCCAAGACTCACATCGATGGTAGATCTTAATCACTGAATACCGGTGTATACGCAGTCGCTTGACTGTGATCGGTGGCTCAAAAGCAATAACAATTTGCACTTGGGTTTACGCAACAGAGCCCTTCAAAGCAAGTGGTGTTAGTAAAATTTAAATCGCAGAAAATAATTCCACTTGTGTAAGAATAAAGAACGTAACTCCAACTTTAATGGGCATATAGTGACTAAGATGAGTAGCGTACGGAAGAGTAATCTATAAAAAGATTAGGACAGCATAAACTGCGCGCCTGTTAACGGGAAGTGACCAACCTCATGACATCATCCCTAACTAAATCAAAGGTCCCCGTTTGAAAGACAATCGAGTATTCCAGGAAATACTTAAATAAAAACTTTGCTTTTTATTTATATGGTGCAGTTTTACTACAAATCCATGTATAATCATGTATTTAAATGTGTCCATACTCCACTTAACTTTCAGTCAAGAGGAGGCAGTGGTCTTTTACTGCAAAGTTTGTGAATACTTTGAGAAAGCCGATGCCAGTTTTGTACAAAGGCTGAGTCGAATGCAACGGCTTTGAGAGGCAATTATAACATATTGATTTCAGCGCGCCCATAACACAATTTTTGAGGTCTTTGTATTTCATATACTTTAGCTATGTGAATAACATCAGCCGAAAATACACCTATCCAGCGATTTTCATCTACAAACGGTCGCTAAGAGGGCAACCAATTCGTTCTTGTTGTCCAGTGCATAAGTGTTTAGCTGCACTAGTAACCTAAATGTGGTCATACTGAGTAGATGAACGGGTTTGGGCTGCGTTGCTTAGATGGGTACAAGAAAGAGCAGACATTCGCCTATGTATCACTTGTGATAAGCCACACAAAATACAGTTGCACTAGAGGAATTTTGTATACCGTAGTAACAACTCCCATATGAGTGGTGTGCGCCATGTAAGCGACAAATACGCTTGTTGCTCGTGACGCCTAAAATCTCTCGGGTGCAACAGCGAAAGGAAGCCGAGACGTTAACTACGGTACTGTTAAACGAAACAGAACTCAAGTGTAATATTTATATACCTCAGCGGTACCCCTGCAGTCTTGAAACAGCCGGATCTTCACCAGTTACACAAGTAAACAACGTCATTGCACTTACTACCCTACAGAAAAGCTACACAGAACATAGTTTGGGTATGGAATACAATTTCTCTTTTAATGGGTCCAAAAACTTTTCCTGTTAGTTCATGTTCGGTGCATAGGAAGATACGATATATCATTAATTTCAAAGGGAATCAGATCAACGTGTCTCAGGGGGAAAGTGAGATAAAGGGAACAACGTGAGGGAATGCCTTTCTGTGATTGGTGCGATACTAGGCACGTTACACAGCATGGAAGCGAATCTAACAGCGAGGTTTGGAATGAAAACATGTCGATTTGACAAGTATCGCATGGCTGGCCCAATAGTCCATGGGAGCAGGTATCACATAAGGTTATCCTAAAAATTCTCTTTACCCATGTTGCGAGTTGCAAGGAAAACACGGAACGTCGAATAGTGTGAATCGCATGAGGTAGACAAATAATTGTTATTCGCATCCTTGGCAGATGGTGCAGATGGGGTAGATATCTGATGTATAGGCTTGACATCAAGCCAGCGGTCCTCACCGTAATTTTGCGGCTTACATGGTTTCCCGGCGGGCAATGGAACCCTGGCCTTCCACTTGACAGGCGGATATACTCATCCCTATGCAACATATTAGTTACACGTGTCCTTCAACATAGTGCAAAATAGAATTTATCCTGGTGCTCTGTTATTATCGGTAAAATATTACCAACGGGACCTAATTTTCATTCACAATAACATACTTCCCATGCTTTTCACAGATGTCACCGTGCAGTCAGCACTAGCGGATTGCGATAAGTCTGATTCCTCGTTTATGTTGTACATATGTAAAAGCCCAGTGGATTCATTTATTTTCTCTGACGCAATTCATCAGCGGTTGCTGTAACAGTAACAGGAGCCACATTTATTGAAGTTACGAAGCCCTTTGTTTCATCTGTTTTCGAACATCAATAATGAGGCGCATTAACTTGGGATTTTGTTGTGGCATAGTGCATATGTACATTCAGTGTTCAAGATCTGGTCCTGTCTAACCGGTCAAAGTCTCATAGATTTGACGAGTGTTATGAAACGCGCTGGGTGTGTGGTGCTATAAGCATTAATCGATCTGTGTGATTTAGTCATATTTGGACTGCATCAGGCTGTCCTCAAACGTTTCGTTTGGTCATTGCAACGCCGTGCACCAACGACCTGGTTAGCATTTATCACCAACCACCGTTGCCTTATCTCGGTAAAAGGGTTGCTTCCTCCTCTTGATGTATGGTAAAGAGATCGCAGATTTCACTGTGAATGACTTGGCGTAACTACGCTTCTTGTTACTCTCACGCAGGTTATCAGCAAACCGCATAGAAATAAAACACGTATATCTTCATTCCGAAGGATTAGTAGACGAATAATGCGCCAAACTTGGTTTTCCAGTACAAAAAGAACAGATATTTTTGTTTTTATTGTCTGAATATGTTCACAGATTCGTTACAAATTTAACCGTGCCGTCTAATTTCTCTGTGTTGCTGCGTACTTGGCTACACCGATGCGTCAAGCTATTAGCACTGAAATGTATGTAGCGGTAACGATACCACAAAACTACTAACCGTGCATCAATGGGGTTAGCGACATCCATATTTGTCGCTAGTTATCACATTAAGACTTGACATTCAATACACTATAAATGGGTGCCCTGAAGCTCCACGGCTTGGACACATTGTAAGCAATCTCTTGCTTTTTCTGTGTCTTCTTATTAATAAACTGCAGTCACATTTTAAAAAACCATCAATATGCTGAATAAACAGCGGCGCTTTCGGCAGCTGCTTTGCGCAAAAGTAATAGAAGCAAAGTTACCAATAACTGCTAATCGGTAAGATTTTCCAGTGCGACTTGATGCAATCTCTGCTTTCTCCGTTCGGTAACAGACAAGACAAAGACTTGCACGTGGAATCCCTTGAGTTTTTACATCAGTGCTTTGTCAAAGTGGGTACCGTTGGCATAACTGATTCAGTATCAAAATCCGTTGAAGCGCTAAGCTTATTGACCACTGCTGCGCCCAGTTGAGCATGACTAAAGCAGTTTTCAGGCATTTCAATGTAACAGGTATATACCCCTATCACAAGTTACAAATTAGACACGGAACTGGCTTAGCAGCTGCTGACTAAATTGCTAGATCTTGTGACAGCAAGGCATCTAAGTAACCTTACATTCATTAATAGCTTACAGACCTTTATCACTGTGCGATAACGAGGTTCAACTGTTTTCAGTTTCCCTCTTTCTTAATTGCTCTGTTTACGACCAGCATTTTTGTGTCACTTTTAGCCTGTCTAATAAATAAAGCCCCTGGTCAAGAAAAGGTAGCAATCGCACATCATTTTAGCGTGTTTTGAGCAAACCCGACGATTTACCAGCATCAATGACTGAATGGATACAGATCTTGCGAGTTTGACATAATCCGCTGTATCATAGGAACCGCAATTATCCCAGTCACAGGACACTTTTCCCGTTTCATCCCGCGGTGTTACGGTAAGAATGGCATTTATTAACAGCACCAAGTTAAGTAAAAAGAGCAAACAAGCAACAGAGTTGCATCCAAACAAACTCGCCCGCCTAAGGATCAATATTTAGAGTAAGGGGTAACGGTTAGAGAGAGTCTCAAGAGAAGAAGCATACCACAAGGACCGCTAAAAGTAGGAGGTGTCATATTACTTAACACTGTATGCTCTATGTGTGGAGTATTAGCTTACTTATTCACTACTCCTACTTACCTAGTTCATCTAAGCGCCAAACTTGGAACGCGCGGAGCATTTCGTAATTGCTTATTCCGGACCTTATCTAACTTTTCTACCGACGTCTGCCATTAGCATTCATAACTCGCAGTTCGTGAACCCACAATGTGCACCTGTAACTGTTGGCCCCGTTTTGGTAAGTCCAGCCAAGGGGAATACTGCTCACGAAAGACGGTCGGAAGTAACCAACGAATCATTCAGCAATCGCACATAACCTCGATTTCCAAAAGTCTTTTCCTTTGTTACCTCGAAGAGAGACTGAACCTGCAGTTTTTGACCAGGACCAAACGTGCGTTTGTATATCCACGCCCGGTGGTTGTGAAGTTGTGGTGACCGCCTCTTTACCTCACTGGTGTAAATCCCTGTCTGCATCCATGTGGAATTCAGCTGTATTTAACACCAGTCTTCGCCCCTCCGGCTCTTGCCTCAATATTTCGGGTCGGAATACTGAAACTGATACCAGACAAAATACACCCGTCGGTCGAAACTCTACAGAGTTATTCCGCCATTCAATTGGATCAACTACATTTTCCGTCAGAACTACAGATTTTTCTCCATATCAGACGGAGCATTCTACGATCGAGATTATTGGTGATATGCCAAACGTTCCTTCATCTGACGGCTTGGGTGCAGCGAAGGCCAACTGTTCTCCCGCAAGCCACGGAATATTACCCATCGCTCGAACCTCCTACCTGAATGGCACCATGTCAGGTGACCAGACGCCACAATTTTGCGATTTTTCTGGCCTTTCGCCAGTGGTGGTCCCATCTTCAGGAAAACCTTTGCCAGGACCCGGAGTCAACAAACTTAAGTCGACCAAACCTGGCATAAAAGTGGCTAATCAGTCCCAGTACTTTCGGGTTCAACTACCTTGTACACGAGCAGTCTCCAATCCCAAAGGTTTCTGTTTCACTGACAGTTTAAAGCTACATGAGGATAAATTCTCAATTATTGTGACGTTCACCAACCACTGTAATCATGGTGCAGTGATTTTAGTCAACTCTAACGATGAGGGTGTCCAGCTGGGTGATTCTCATTCAAGCCCTTCCGTGTCTACTATTTCTTCATCTGGTCCATTCCTTGTCGGATGCCCTACGGAGTCCGTGCTGCTCGAATGCCTATCCAAGTCACCTCATTTCTCTTTCCTTGGTGCCTTTTTGGAGGATCTTACATGCCTCACGTACGTCATCCAATACGACGTCTTCCTTGGATGTTTCCTCGATGGAGAACCGGCGAGTAAAACCACACATTCAGAGTTACAGTAATAAACTCACTCAAATTGACTACTTACACATACACACCAACAACTACATGTATACACACACTTAAGTTACTAGTTAAGCTGTAATGCTTGGCGCAAATACCGAGCACATATGTTTGTATTACTACGATCAAGTTTTTAGATGCGTGCCTCCCAACGCCGAGAATAAACCTTTAATTTATATATTTATCAAAACTTGTTAAAAGTGTAATAACAATTATCTGTCATTTATCGATACTCTACTCGTTCTTCGCTTTCATAGGTGGCGTTTAAAAATCTTTGACTTACAGCAACACCGGAAGAGTAAATTAGGATTTCATTGCCAGCTGCAATCGTACTCTGAAGCAAAGTGTGGTAAAATGTAGATCCAACATTTTGAACTGCCACACAGATCTGGTCACCATGAATTGTCCTGGCAGACTGTTTCAACAATTTACACTTTCCGTTCGAAACAAAGGGGGTGGGTGTCCCGCTTCCTATATTATGTCCGAGTGGGCTGCATGGCGTTTGCAAGTGGAGCAGTGACTTAAACGTGCAAAGGTTATCGAGTTGTCCTCTTCATAGTACTAGTCAAATGAACGCTCCTGCTTGGTTTGCGTGGAAGAATTTGTTCTCAGTCCACCTGGTGTAAATTGGGTAGCCTGCATTATGTGTCAAATATGGGCCCAGGAGGATTGCACACCAAGAATTTCTACTCTATGTATGCTACACCTATGAATCATACGACGGTTTTAAATCTTTGGTTTCACTTAAAACATCTGAGCTTCTCAGGAAAATAAATTGTGTGCATTGTGATTCAAATATCTTTTTGATATCATTTGTTAACTGCCTATCCGGATATCCCCATGTGTATATGTGATGACTGATTTGCAGTATGCTATCTTCAATAGTTTTCGCACATCTTTGTGTACATTCTTAAGCAGCTGGGGATGGAGTGATGTAGGATGCCTCCTTGTGGGCAAACTACCCCAATGCGTAGGCGTTTTACCGATTGCGTAAGGCTGACGTTGCATTCATGATGCTTCTTCACCGCAGTTGGGCTAAACAAACCTACAATTAAACCAGGTCATTTTAGGCTGGATAAATTTAATTCCACTTTAATTGGTTCGTTCTGCCTATCTGAATAATATTCTATTAACTTGCATACATTGCTTATGTTAATTGCGCTTATCTTCATTATCTTTATTGCGCTTGTAACGTATTTCGAGTAAGTTGTGGACATTTTGCACTTCTCGATATTTCGTTGATAACCAACTTACTTCTATGCTAATTTAGTGAATGGTTATGTCTGATATAACATATATACCTTATTTGACAATGTTATTTCAAGTAATTGGATGTTGCTTGATATCCCCGATGTGACTGCGCTTGATGTGCACGTTGATAAAATGCCTATTTGCCTATTGCACACTATCACATCGATACTGGCTCCAGGAGACAGTCAGTCGTTGCTGTAGCTGACGGGGTACACAGTCCTGGTGGCCGTGTTAGGCTCGAAGAGTGGTTCCATGCACTTAGTGTGGAGCGGACCACGGTCCAACCACCGCCTTGTGTGAGGTTGATTCCCCAAATACAACGTGCTTGTTTTCGCCTAGAAAGGTGTGCGGGCCGGCTCCGTTGATGAAAAGTGGCTCCCATCCACATGCTTCTCGGTCTTATTCCTTCCCTGTTTACACTGAATTCGGGGTGTGTGGTTGGAGCTGTGCGTGGTGCAGCACAAGGCACCCATGGTCCTTCTGTAGACGCAGGCGTCTTGTGGCTGGCCACAGCGACAGGCAAATCCCAAACCGGATGCCGCCAACCAACGTAAGACGCACACCCCAAGAAAAAAAGCAATTTATATGAGTCGCTACAACCGCTGCAGATATCACCCACAGCGAGCAAATATGGAAATCTAACGGTGTACCAGAGAAAGTGATGTAGGATTTCATAAAATTTGCAAATGTAGCCAAAGTTATTTGCCTAAAACTTTACATCTCAGGTCTCCTTAATATGCCTTAAGTCACGATGAGAGAGACTCACGGGCGAGTGGTACTCCAGCACTGGTCTTACGATGGAAGCGAAAAGGCGGGTAGCGGTCTCTTCAGACCAAGTACGGAACTCAGGTTTGAGCGCGCAACACTTAAGCATTTCTTTACTATAAAACTTTCTTTTGCTGTCATATTACCTCAAAGCGCAACACTAGAGTACGCTTGGGTCCCTAATGGATATCGTAGGCGTTTACGATTGGCTGTGACGGATGTGGGTGCGGTTGTCACCACTAGTGCCCAGACTCATGAATCACGACTCTGATGGGTTGATCGGGATGCGGACTTCTTTGCAGCAGCAACAGCAGCAGCAGCAGCAGCAGCAGCAACAGCAGCAGCAGCAGCAGCAGCAGTCTAGGGTGCAAACCACTCCTCAAATTCTCGAGGCACAAGGCGACTTAAGAAACTACGGTAGCTTGTTGAGTTGGCTTAGGAACGGAGTGGGGCACAGCTCTGTGCCTTAGTGTACACCGATAGCAGAAAAATACCGGTCTGTTAAACGGCCGTCGAATTGTACCGTAGACCATCTTCAAATGAGAAACTCGCGGAACAACTGATGCGAGGATCCACCAACTCCACACGTTGTCAATGTATGGAGGCGGACCCCATCGTATAGCTCGTAAATCATCTTGTTGAAATCGATGTAGGTCATGCGGACAAACTTCCCCCGAGTCAGTGCTTGCAAGCTCCCATGCGACGTCACCAGCAGACTGCTAGTGCATGATCAAGCTGGCATGAAACCGTGCTGTACATGCATCAAAAGATCTATTGACTGGAACATCTGAAGCGAACAATTCCTCACAATCATGTCTTCAACGTTGGTCTGTAATTGTGCACAGCTTTTCGGAATCGGCCACAGCACCGAGCATTTCCAACCACTTGTTAATGAACCTTCGGACAGCAACCTTTGAAATGTTTACTTGTGATCGGCAAGGTGATGACTGGAAAACACTTGAGAATCAACAGGTGAACTACGTTAGGCCCAGCAGGCTTGGTGTCGTCAAATTCTGCTTTTATGTGACGCTTTTCTTCCACCCTACCATATGCCCAGTGCACGTCAACTGGGTTCAGGCACCTAGT
Source organism: Dicrocoelium dendriticum (assembly GCA_944474145.2). Taxonomy (NCBI): domain Eukaryota; kingdom Metazoa; phylum Platyhelminthes; class Trematoda; order Plagiorchiida; family Dicrocoeliidae; genus Dicrocoelium; species Dicrocoelium dendriticum. The sequence goes on from OX104063.1 coordinate 134,412,823, forward strand.
CATTTGTAAACACAGAAGCGATGTGGGCTGCAAAGACGGAAGCCCGCTCAGTGCTGAAGGTCAGCGGCTGTTGGTCCACACCCTACAGCATTGGTATGTCACCTGTCGGCTCCAGCGAACGCTTCACATAGGCACAGGCTCTCGTAAAAGCGATCATTGATGCTGTTCGAAAAGTCCGTATTTGCTCGTTTTCGAAAAGTTGCAGCTATTTCGTTACATTTTATGCATCCCACAGTCGTCTAATGATTCAGAGATGAGAGGTTTTCCTCACAGACTGCGCCGCTGTCGTAGTACTTGTAAAACCGATGTGTCTTGATAGGTCCGACTTTCCGACACTTGCGAAACACAATTTATTTACACAATGAGTACTCCATTAACTTTAATTGATTAGCACGCGTTAGCAGATGCATATTACGGAAGAAACCAAACAATTTGGTTTGCGTCTGGAATCAATCCGTCGAACTCTGTCTCCGATTGTGGCAATCTTGCAACAGTGTGTGGGCTTGCTGCATCGGCTGCCCCAGGTTGATAATGGGAACTGAGGCTCTAGGACCCGAATGTCAGTGGTATAGTAGCTCAAACAGTTCCTCAGATTCTCCACAAAGCTTGCTGAATTCAAAACCTGTGTTCAGTTTTTCGATGCTTGCCTTGATCGTAATGAGAATCCTGTTATATTCTGGAAGCAGTTACGCCGTGATCAGATTTATCTAAATAGCAAGACTTTTAGACGCAGTCGCTTAATCGTCGTGGCATCTGGCAGTCAAGGATTGCAGAATTTGAAAAATATTAGCACGGCGAGACACGGCAACAACGTAGTTAGCAGCAGAGGGAAATAATATATTTTTTGGATTCTTTTGAGTCCACTATTACCAATCGTTTACAGTGGCGGCGTGCTTCTGTAACCAATTCGATGATCCAGTTGAATTCGCAAGATGTAAAGTGACGTACACAACTTCTCTAGCTTGAAACTGGACACAAAGCTGTTGAACTGTTATCTCTTGAACTAAAATTTTGCGCTCCTGGACGCCAAGATAACGAGCGCGATTATGAGCTTCAATTTGAAAGCTTATATGATCACATGAAAGGGTTAGTCATAAAATCGAATGTCGACCTGGAACTCTTAAAGTGGTGTTTGGTGAATTGTCTCCACAATTACTGGAAACTTCAAGTTTGCATTTATGATACTCTAACACGAAAGCAGATATATGCGTTGAAAATACTAAAGTGCAATGAGTAGGTCCCCATGTGTAGACGGGAAAAGGTGCTAAAATTGTGTAACTGGAGGGAAAAGATTATGAACAGTGAACAATGATTCATAAGGGGTAAAAAAGCAGGTGCTTGACATGTCCAGTAGGGTAGATGGCGTGACAAAATAGATAGAGAAGGGATGATGGAGTCGTCAGTTCCGGCGATTACAGATGTAACTGCACTGTCGTATAAAGGAAGTTTGAAATGAGAATGTAAGCACACAAAGCAACAGAGGAGTGGTTATAGTTCACATCATAGGCGAGAACAATAAAAAAGATAGCAAGGACAACGCTTACTCGTGTGCAACTATCTTGGGTCGGCGGGATACAGAAATCCAGTTTCGATAGTAGTAGCCTTTATCAACTATCGTACAAGGCATTTGGAGTGACTCATTCTTGAGTAGGGTTATGGCACTATCCACTGTCTGTTGTGCATTAGTGCCAGCATCTTTTGGTCAAGGGCTATAGCACGTAGTGTAAATGTGACAGAGTATCGTCAAGGCGTTTTTTGAAAAGGAATAGGGTGGATGCATTAATTACGTGTCCGGGAGGGCTTTCCAAGGCTGTGCCGGCATTCGCCGACATTCCAGGTGGCTCTACTGCGTGACTAACTTAAACTGGTGACCTCTTAGCGAGGTGTTTTGACTGAGTATTAGAAGAGAATTGAATGGGTGGTTGGGGTTTCTCAGGATCTGGTACACCATTATGAGATCGCCCCTTAGACGCCGATAACGTCCATTGTATATTTGTGGGTCTTCAGCCTGAGTGGGTAGGGGAGGCTAGTCAAACGTCTGAAGCTATTCGTTGCCCTAGGTTGTGCAGTATCGAGCGCGGTGAGATGGTGCTTGTGCCAGGGTTGCCACGCATGAATAGCGTACTCCGCGTGCGGCCTCACGTAAACACTAAGCATTTTTGGGAAGACTGAAGAGTCAAACTTCCCGAAGGCACTACGAAGACGGCCGAGGTACTGGTTCGCTTTCTTAGCTGCCTTTTCAGTCTGCCCCGAACAACCGAGGTCGTCTTGAACTATCATGCCGAGATCGCACTCGTGAGAAGCCCGCTGTAGAATTTGTGTTCCTAGGCGGTACTTGTGCATACTCTTGTGTCGTATACTGCGAACTTTGCATTTGGTGACGTTGAAATGCAGGATGTTCTTGATGGACCTTGTGTATCAGACGGATTAACTTACGATGATTACCAACGGCAGCCGCTGTTTCCATCTCAGAGGCACGAGGAGACCACCAGGTTTCGCGGTCCTTCTTTAGGCAAGCACGTAGTTTTGCCCTGAGATTTTTGTGAGCCTTATCGTATTCGACTCCAGCCGGAATACGTCGGCAAGCATCCATAAGTTTCAGAGACTGTGTAGAGACCCAATGTCCGGTTTGGCAATTTACTTTGCCACATGAAGACATGCCTGCTAACAGCAACGCTTGACGAATATGCGACCAGTGATCTTCAACGGTGTTTAGTGGGCGCTTACTCAGCCCAGATCTCAGCGCACTTTGGTACACATTCAGAACATCTGGCTTCGCCAGCTGGCTGGTGTCAATCCGTTCACATCGACGTTGCGGACGTCCACCGAAACGCACCCGGAGATCGGCACAGACAAGTGCGTGGTCAGAGTCCACGCTCGTGCTCCAAATCGAGCGACAGTTTTGGACACAGCCTCTCCAGCAGTAACTGATCGCGATATGATCGATTTGTGTCCATGGCTGGACCGAGGCTGGTGGCCGCCAAGTCACACTTCTGCGGGTGCTGTGTCGAAAGTTAGTGCTCGCGAGAAACAGGCGAGCATCTTCACACATCTGTAGCAATCGTTCACCATTATCATTACGGGGGCCTACAACATGTTGACCGCCCAGATGAAGCTCATCAGAGGACAATCTTCCGAATTGGGCATTTATATCGCCAGCCAAAACCACAGTATCCGTGCTACTTCTGTAGCGAAGGAGCTCGTGAAGTTGCTGATAGAAACCCTCTTTTACCGAATCAGTGCTACAGTTTGTAGGGGCATAGGCAGCAGTGACAAACAGGCACTGTTTGTCCCCGCGCGACTTCGTAGCACGGAACGAACCAGCTAACCTAAAGGCGCACATCCTACTGTTTACTGGGATCCAATCAATCAGGGCAGCTTCAGCCCGGGGACTCAAAACTATGCCGACGCCAGCTTGACCGGCATTTGAAGCTGCATCATCGCCAGACAGGCGCAATAAGAATGTGCCGCCAGTGTCGCATGTGGGGGATCTCAGGGTAAACACGAAGCTCAAACCTTGCAGGCGGGTTTCTGATAAACAGCAAATATCGATCGATATGGTCTCTAGTGTGCGGGCAAGTGCTGCCTGTTGGCCAATCTGCAGCAAAGTGCGCACGTTGAGGCATGCCAATCGTAGCGAGACATGAGGACTCCAAAGGGAAACGGATGAACTGACGTTGTCCGCTTGGTTGAACATGGACTTGTCGACTGAATTGGAGCGAGGCACTGCGATTTTGTGTGATTTGAAATTAGAAGACAAGCGACTATTGAAGTAAGCTAGGGGAGGGCCAAGATTTGGGGGACTGAAAATGGGGGGATATAAGTAAAGTTGGATCGGGACAATAAGGATGAAGAAGGGCAAGAAGGGATATAAGAAGACGGGACGGCCTGAGCAGTAGCATCCATACCCCTATCCACCCTGCTCGATGCAGCAGATAGGACGCCGTTTATTATCCTCTGCGACGGCCAGAGCATCAAGAAATTGTTGTAGGAAAGGTTTATTGTATTGCGTGAGCAGAATACTGTCAGGTTGCCCAGACCTAGACAGGAGAACGATTATTGTTCTCAACCAAAGCCTTTGGTACAAAAAAACCTTACGGCAAGGCAGCGGGTTTTGGCACTGGACTGCAGAGCCCGTTTTATGAAAGGAGGAGCCACCCCATTCCAACCCCCAACCTGGAGGATCAGGATTCTGAGTTTGTCTGGCATCTAACCATTGACCAATCTTGTATGAGTGGCTATGAAGGTGCAAAAAAGCACCACCCAGCATAGCTCAATGGATCCCTGAGGCACGCAAACCATCGCATCACGGTAAGGTCCAGCCTCATTGTGGGAAGGCTATGGCTTCAGCTCTTATCTGCCAGTCCCATTACATCTGTTTGTTCTGAAGCAACAAAACGGCATAATGCATCGCGCTTGTTTATAAGACTGCCAAAGTTGTTATAAGCTACACACAAGCCTCAATATAAATCACCAGGTGTACCTGAAGAGTAAGCGACCGACATGCCTGAATTCGTTTTGCTGTTGGCAACACATGAAAATTTACGATACGTATGTTTGTTTCCACCTAATCGGTTAGCAGGTGGAGCTACATCCGGAATTATAAACACCCTCTCGACTCTCAGTCTATTCAATCAAGACAGTTATTACCTCCAGGTTGGCCTCGTCGGCAAATGTTACCCACATAAGTCATTTTTCTTAGCAGTGTTTTGCCTAGGCGAATGAATTGCTACACTTCTACTCCTTCCTCACTCACATCAAGTGGCTTATCAACCAGGTTCTGTGAAGCTATATGTCTTGATGATAGAGTGCCTGATGTCTTAGAACGTTGGACTCATTTGTGTAAAAATGCGTCAGCTTAGGTCGCCTTTTATCATTGGGTCGGACTGCAGCAGCAAGAGCGTGATCTTGGGCATCGCTTGAGATAACCTGTTGCTGATCATTAGCGAGAAGCTTCTCTTCTTTTCGCGGCTCCTCCCGTCTCTCAGATTACAATAGCTCACCAAATATTGGGCAGTCATGTGAATCTTTCCAGTTAGCAAAGCGCAAAGTCAGTCGCTTGTCAGCCTCAGATGGTGTTGTGCAGCTGCAAAAATAAGGAACATAAACTAATGATTTGCCAGATAAAGGAAACAGGAATGCTGGGTTGGAACTTGGATGGAATCTTGACCACCTTGCAGAGCTATAGGTCAAGAACAATTCACAGTTAACTGTTTTTAGACGCGAGCTGCATTGTTAGCTCCCATATGTTTTATTAGCTAACGTGAACTACGACAATTGTCAAACGAAAGTTCATGAAATCAAGTTGAATGGAACACAAACGTGGACAGGAAGCTTCAAGTAATCCAAACATGGCCTACCAAGAACGAAATGGCAGGGTGTCAAAACATTTTCATACAAGAACACAAAGGTGATTTTTCGGCATTTATGAAAATTTTTATACACGATGTAAGTTGGTAGGACGAAATTTGTAAAACAAAACTACGAAAGCCGCAGAATGAATCCATTAAATACATACTTTTTTAATTGCAGTTAGAACCTGACTGTAAGACGCTGAAATTTCTGCATAATAATTCGAATATGCCAGTAAATACACATGAGAGTATCCTAACAACACATTCACGGACTAAACAGCTGGAGGTCGCTAATAGCAGATGGCAGATATTCAAACTGCACTAGATCGTTCCACTCTAATTATATAAGAAAAGCCGCCCAAGAAGTAAAGCGGCTAAATGAAGTAAACGATGCATTTAGGTTTTGTCCGTCATGGCAGCTTCTTCCATTTGTAAGCTGTTTTTATTTGCTCATGAAATATCGCGACAGATTGCTTGAGACAAGCAGGTATTTAGGAGATATTAGAAGTGCACCTTCAGAGCTGACTATGGCCACGCTTGTACGCCAGGCAGCCAACTCCAACCGCGCCTGTAGTACGATGAAATTAAGGCCAGATTCTTCAACTGTACAGTAGCGTGTCTCTAACTCCTCTGGGTCACCTCACTCCCATTAGCAAACAACTATGACCGTGTCTGCCGCACTCATTTCAGCGGTTCAACCCGCATCTAGTCAGCCGCAATAATCGTAGTTCCCTTCCTGAGTTTGTCTTACATATATAACCTCAAGAACGTCGCACGCATTTATTGCCTCCATGCTAACACTGGTGAGAACACCTCTGACTCCGGTAGAGGCACAGAGCGAATCCAGGGTAACACAGCTTTCAAAAACAACCAAACTGTTTAAAACGGTTTCAAGTAAAACCCTCAAACCAAAATATGAATCATAATGATTTAAAAGTTGTGGACACAAATTCATCAGTATCGCAGCCTGGAACCATAAAGGGGAAGCTGTTGGTCATCCTTAACTAGCAAATGCCCATTTGTAGTGTGATTTGCTTTTAGGTTGAACCTACAATACTGAGACGGATCACACTTCAACTAAATTCAGTTCATCACAGTGAACCTCGAGTTCTCCGGGTGACACTAGGTTCCGCTGAAAATACAGAGGCTATTCTACCGTTGTCGACTCGGCTTCATAACCCATCATGTGAGTTGCGCATACTTTCGGACATCTTAGGAAAGAACGCCCAAAAGCAAGTAGCAACCGCGGGGAACTTCGTGGTTCTGATGCAGTTGATTAGTGAAAACACGGTAACATGGCAGCAAGTGCTGATGAAACGATGCGGTTCGAACCACAAACTTCAATACAAACATGGAAACGCCTCCGACATGTACGGTGCGAAATGCCACCAAACAATATTGTTATTAGCTTTACACGCACAACCAGAGCGGCGGCCTACGGCTTATGTGCCCAAAAGGTAAAGACCCTGAACGCTATTCCTCTGAACGCAGGAAGTAGTTCTGCGTTTTGCGATTACAGCCCGGTAGCATTTCCGCCTGTGCAAATTAAAGGCATGGAAGCGACCGTTGTAAACACAATAATAAGCTACCTAGCAAGCTCCGGAATCATTGCGCTAGAGCAGCGCGGGTTTCGTTAACACCTAAGAATACTAAGAATCTACTAATAGCACGTGACAAGTGCACTTAAACGGTCTACGAGAAAACAGGAACCTGGATTAACTATGTGGAACTTCCAAAAGCGTTCGATTGTTTGAAACATTGGATAGTGCCTCATACAGTTCAGCAATGCGGCAATGAAAATTCAGTATTAGCGTGAATGGAAACATTTACGCGAAGGTTAAATGATAGTTAGAGTCCGTAAACCTCCGGCTGATCCAATAGGAATAGACTGTGTCCTACTGCATGAATCAGTACTTGGGCCTTGCCTATTATTGGTCATTACTAACGATGAACCAAGGGTTGTCAACCCAAAAAGGTTACCTTCTACATAAGAAGTTAAGTTTTGGCGGGTGATCAAGTGATTGGAGGACGAAAAGGTCCTCCAGCGTGACAGCAACGCAACTTGGAAAACTCGGTGAGGAACGCACAGCCATTTAATGTGGACAAGTTCCACGTTGCCAACATTCGCCATTGACACGCCTATATCAAGAAGCTAGGGGTGTCCAAGCAGTAAACTAGCTTTCATGATCGTTACCTAGGTGTGCTGGTGCAGAACGACCACAGTATTTCCAAGTAGTTTGAGTCCGCTTCAGTAAGAGGTAACCAGTACGATGGTCCCTTGCAGAGAGCACCTGGGATTTAAGACTCATTTATCGTCTTACTAATGCTCAATACCTAAGTACGTGCGAATACGCAATCTATGCTTGGTAACATTGGTTAGAGCGTGACCTCTCAACGCTCCCGACACTGCAACGTCGTGCAAGGAAAATTGCAAGGGTTTGCGGCACCTTCTGTATCAAGAAGGACTGAAGATATTCGGAGTGTTCAGTATACGATACCGCTGGTTTGTTGAAAACATATTAGTCTAGCAAATACTGAGTGACCTCAGTCACGAATGCAACCACTATTTGGATCGCAACCTAAACGTCAACCTCAAAGGCAATAGCTTGAATGTGAGTCAACAATACAGTCGTCTAGATTGTCAACGAACCTATTTCCCTCTCTGAGTCTGCGAACCGTGGAACGCCCTTCCAAACTTAGTTGTTTTACGCGCATACAGTAGTCATTATCAAAAACAATTGGATACCACATTAAGCTCGTAACGGTGTTCAATCAAACGGATATTCCGGAATATATTCATGATACTTGGGTTTTTTGAAATTATAACCCACAGTGAGGCACGAAATCTGTGCAGGATGGTGGGCAATCCGATGGTTACTTGTAATAAGCATCAAGTATAATAATCTTTTATTCCTCATTGCATGGTTCCAGCTAGTCCACACAACTTTTTTATATTTGCCGTTACACCGTTGATGTACCGACACCCATTTTCTTCACTTAACTTATGTAGTATTGGAGTTTGCAACTCTTCTCTATAACCTACGGAACATGTGAAGCTAGTGTTTACCTGTCATATACTACTGCTTCATTGTTAGGGAATGTCCATCCGAGCACTCTAACAATGGTACATCATCTGACGGATTTAGGCTTCACTCATATAAATATTCCTTCCGCAGCGGCCTTCGCGTAGTTGCGAGCTGCTCCGCAAAATGTGGCATTGTTTGTTATGGCACAGTTTCAAATATTTATTTACCTCTTAGGCACCTCGTATTCGTAGGAAAAGCTGGAGAGAATGAATATGTCAGACAGTTTCCGTCACTCTTGAACCTTTTTACCTTTATTGATGTCGAATACTTGTAGTTTGACGGGCTCAACCTTCGCATGCTTCAGTCGTAAAACCGAGGGCAAAACAAGGTTAATTCCATTTTCATAACAGTCCAACAGCCCTCCACAGTCCTCCACGGAAAGTAATCCACTTGGATCGCCGCTCGAGTTAGACTGTCAAACTCAGTTATCCAGTAGTAGTAAGCTGGCTCAAGTGGACTAGAATACGGCGAGGATAGGTCTATGCTGGATGTGAGCAATGAGTAATCACTTGCTGCTAAAAACTCCAGGATCTAGACCTCATCCACATGTGGTTCACAGCTTGTTGACATTAAGCTTATGCACGACGAAAATGAACACAGCGTAATGCGTCTTGATCGTCATGTGTCGCGCTGCTCCACTTTCACATATTAAGTCCACCAAATTTGCGTCGACCTCACAATGTCTGGGCATGAGATGGACCTCACGACTGCATACTTGAGAACAATTGAAAACGCATATGTGTAGAAAATGTGTACTACTCATGGGCCTTCGAAGACCGGGCGGCCAAACCAAACACCGACACAGGGGACTGAGATTATATACACTCACGAGCAACTCTCTGCTCCTGAGGTCGATCGAACACCGCAGCTACTCACACAGGACATAGTCGCTTCGATAAAAGCACACTAGTACCCCACATAAAGACGACTGTATGTAGTGTAAGACGTCACAACCGGCAATAGAGGGTCTGTTGCGGTGAAAACATGGTTAGCCACTGAGTTTGGTATCCTGATCAGTCACCACAAAATTCAGACACATCCCACTACCTTTGGCCGCTCGGATGAAAGAGAACGACAGAGTACATCGCGATCGTTCACACAACTATAAAGGTTGGTAAAGGCTACGAACAAATTGAAGCAGCAATCCGTGGACTTTGATGAAGTGTAAGCAATCTGTTTATCCCAATTTTTGGAAGCTTGGAAACGACTCAAAGATGTACAACACGGAGATCCGTTTCCGCATCACCAGTAAGCTTCGATAGACCAGTCATTGCAAACATAAGTCGTCCGCAGTCCAACGGATCAAGCACAGAATGAACGTAGCCATTTAATCATTTAGCCTATATAGGCGGGAACAAATCTGCGTCTGATGCGCTTCGTCCAGAAACGTACTTATTAGTCGACGTTGTTGATTACTTTTCTTTCCAACCAGGATAATTAGTCTCATTTTTATTCCGTCCTCACCCACGTCGAGGAGTCTATCAATTGGGCTCTATGAAATTCAACCTAATCATCGTAGCGCAGCTGTCATCCCAATGAGGCCGGAACTTACCGTGGTGCGATGATTTGTGTGCCTCAGCAATCCATTTGAGCTATGCTGGGTGGTGCTTTCTTTTTGCACCTTCAGAGCCACTCTTACCAGATTGGTCAATGGTTAGAGGCCAGGCAAACTCAGCCTCCTGGAACTCCAGGTCGAGGGTTGGAATGAGATAGCCCCTTATTCCTTAAAACAGACTTCTTGTAGCCCAACGCCAAACCCGCTACCTTGTGGTTAGGTTTTTGAACCAAAGGCTTTGGTTGAGAACCCTAATCGTTCCCCAGTATAGGCCTGGGCAACCTTACAGTATCCTGCCAAAGCAATACAAGGAATTTCTCTTCAAACGGTTTTTTGATGCTCCGGCCACCATAGATGATAATCAATGTTGTCCTCTCTGCTGCATCGAGCAGGGTGGGTAGGAGTCTAGATACTACTGCTCAAGCCTTCCTATCTTCTTTTTCCCCCTCTTACTCTTTTTCTCTCTTACCCTTCTGTTCCAGCTTCACTTTTATCCCCCTGTTTTCAGTCCCCAACTATTGGCCTTCCCCCACCTTGCTTTGCTAGGCTTTTACCTAGCATCACCAGTAAACGAGCTCCTACGTCACAGAAGAAGCTCGGACACTGTAGTGCTGACCAGGGATCTGAACGCCCAAGCTGGAAAATTATCCACTGATGAACTGCAGCTGGGCGGTCAACATGGTGTAGACTCCCGTAATGATAACGGTGAGCTTTACCTCATTTGTGTGAAGAGGCTAGCTTGTTTCTTGCGAGCACTAATTTCCGACACAGCACCCGCCGGAGGGTGACTTGCCGCCCACCAGCTTCGAAATCGCTATGGACGCAAATCGATCACATTGCAATCCGTTACCGATGGAGAGACTGCGTTCAGAACTGTCGCTCAATTTGGAGCACAGGTGTGGACACCGACCATTCACTTGTATGTGCTGACCCACGACGACCTTGTGAACGCATTGACACCAGCCAATTGACAAAGCCAGCTGTTCTGAATGCCTATCAAACTACGCTGCCATGAGAGTTGAGTATGCGCTGACTGGTTGCAACTGAAGCTCACTGGTCTTATATTCACCAGTCCTTACTAGCAGCAGGCAAAGACTCACGCGCTGAATATAATCGGCAACCAGGACATTGGATCTCTTCGTAGTCTCTGGAAATTATCGATGCTCGCCTACATATTCCGACTGGAAGCGAACGCGTTGAAACTCGCAAATGGCTCCGGGCAAAACTCCGTGCTAGCCTGAAGAGAGACCGCGAATCCTGATGGTCTCATCCTGCATCACAGATGGAAATGGCCGCTGCCCTTGGTAGCCATAGTAAGTTATTCCGGCTGATACGGGAAACGGGAAGCAGAAGACCTGGTTTTAGTGAAACAATTGGTGACGACAGTGGACAGCCTATACACAAGTCGTCAAAACGCTTGGGAAGGTGGGCTGAGCACTTTGAATGGTAATTTAATTGACTAGAATTGTTAGCTTTCTCGCCGGCCACTGATTGCCCCGCTCCCTAAGCTGTCCCTTTGGATCCATCCTCTCGCTCAGAACTCGAATGTGAGATCGCACTGTTGAAGTTAAATAAAGCCGCAGGACCAGATGATCTAGCTCCAGCCCTCTTCAAATTCGGGGGACCTGCTCTAGCGGTTGACTTATACGAATTACTAATCAAACTTCGGGAGCAGGAAACTGTCCTAAACGACTGGAGCCGCTCTGTCATAGCCCCCTATTTCAAGGGAGGTTCATGATCGGAATGCGGTAACCATAGAGGAGCCAGTCTGGTCCCCATCGGCTCCAAAATGCTTGCCCCTCTCATCCTTCACAGCCTGACTGGCACTTGTGCAAGCCATGTTCGTGAAGCGCAAGTCGGGTTTCGTTGCGGTAGTGGCTACATTGACCACATCTTCACTTTGTGTCAGTTGTTGGAAAACCGTCAGATATATTGGCGGCCCACAGTTGTCGTGTTCCTCGATATCAAAGGTGCATTCGATTCGGTGGATAGACGTGCACTTTGGGACTGTCTACTTAGGAAGGGTGTACCCGAGAAATAGGTAAATATTATCCGATCATTTTACGCGCGCAGCTCAGGTAGCGTGAGAGCTTACGGCAAGCTGTCGCCGCCCTTCAATATCTCCAGTGGTGTGAGACAAGGATGCCCGCTGTCACTTTTCCTCTTAAACTTCGCTATTGACGAAATCATGGAAATCGCATTCACAGGACACGACTTAGGTGTGGATCTGCTCCCAAGAGAACGGCTTCTTGACTTGGAGTATGTGGATGTTATTGTCCTCATCTGAGACAGCTCAAAAACGTGCCAAGCGGCATTCTACAGATTAGCACTGGTTGTCAGCCGCTTCGCGCTTTGCTTTGCTCCATCAAAGTGGAAAGCGTGCTCCGTGATTGGCCTGGACTGCCTCTTTCGTTAACCCTTGGTGAGGATCAGCTAGAAGTCGTTCAGAAATTCAACTACCTAGAACGTTGCATCACCACCCGTGGGATTGAGGATGAGGTCAAAAAGAGTATAGCAGAAGCTCGAAGCGCTTTTGCTAATCTTCGCCACTTAAGGCGCCGGCGCGGCATCACACTTGCCCTGAAGGGGGGAATATACACTGCAGCGGTATGTTCGACCCTACTGTACGGTTGTGAAACCTGACTCCTTAGATCAGCGGACCTGAAGAGGCTAGTTACGTTTGACCACCGTTGTCTTCATAATTTAGCTCACATCTGGTGGGAACACTCCGTGAGCAACTAGTGTGTTCGACGCCTTGTTTACGGCACCGGAAAAGGAAATGAACTGGTCAGCACCGTTATTTCACGCCTCAGGCTGCGATTGCTCGGCCACGTGTTGCGCATGCCAGCCCACCGGCTCTCGCTATTTGCGTTGTTTGCGCGCCGGGGTTGTGAATGGTAGAAGAGGAGGGGTGACCAAGCGACGAGTTTTTCGCGAGGGATGAAGGCCCTCACATCGAAACTGGCCTCAGTTGAATCGTCTCGGCTCCCTGGTTGGGGTCAGAAAGACCATGAACACGTTTGGCTGGATACTCTTGTAGATATGGTCAAGAGCCGACCTTAGTGGCATTCGTGTTGTGAGTTTCTTTGTCCCACCCCATCCCTCTTAGACCCCCTCCAACCACGATCTCATTATTTAGCATTTTCTAATTTTGCATAATAAATTAATTCTTTTTCTGCTGCATAATAGCCGGCAGGGAGCTTACCTGAACGATGCGCATCCTTTACCGGTAGCTCAGCTGGCTTGCACCTGTTGCATTTTATCCTCTTTTTTCTTTTAGGTATTGCGGCACAGTAGCTGAGGTGTTTCCCACCTCTAGCTAACGTGTATAGTGTGTGGGTGTAGCGCAGCTGAGGAGTTAGACCACTGAACTCAGGCCCAAGAAAACACCGCAGTTGTTCAAATAGACATTGAGTGTTGCCCGCCCGAAAATACTGCGCTACTATAACGCATTTTGATGTTATTACATCTCGTCAGATAGAGTTAGCGCATCTGGTTGTCCATGGTTGATAATACAGGGCGAGCATTCTCCCAAGCTTCATTTGGGTTGACTTGCGTTTAGTTTTTAATTTAAATTTACAGAGGCTGGATCCTTTTAGGTCTTTGGTTTTTATGTACTTTGTATGCCTCTTCGGAACACAAATGTTTGCATGCCGGGACATCTGTGCCTGTAGGAACAGGAAAACTAATTTTAAACCTGGAGGCGCTTCTGGCTGGTTATTGATGCTAAACACACGGACCTGCTAGCCACTGAATGAGTCACCTTACGCGGCGGATTGTGATTCCCATGTACTTTCACCGGCTTTATCTCTTTTCGCAATACTTGCACTCACATTGATCGAAATGGTGTTAAATTTCATGGAAACGCCGAAAATGCTCAATGAATGCGTGAAATGCTGATCTTAACGTGACACGGGACACATTTGCGTGGTTCCGGGCAGACTTAGGTAGACACCGCAAGTTAATGGTTTCGGCCTTTTGAATAATCCCAGATCAATATGGCGACCACTTGTGGAGCACAAAGTGATAATAGGGTATGCGAAATTTAACGGAGATAACTCAAGCATTTCTGTCGAAAAGGTCAGTATCAGAAAGGAAACTGAATGAAATCCTGTTTCAAGAAATGCTTTCAATGCACGGAGGAGTCCAACAAGAAATTATCTTAACACCGTTAGGAAAGTGACATCTGGAAAGCCCGCTAATCACAGAAATTTGACCAGGAGCCTTAAGGTAACGAGCATGTCTAGTAAGCTGACGGCACGGATTCAAGTGTGTGTAGGAACAGGGCGGCCAGCCCACCTGCGACTGGTTTTGGTTACGCAGCAGTGAAGCTTCCATACTGTATACTGGTGTACTGCAGAAGCCTTTCAATTTTCTTTCACATATATATATATAACAAATAACGGGCAACCCTTTTGTCCAATTTTCCAATCACAGTTTGAAACTATTTTGCCAGCTTGTTTTATTAGGGAGGGTAAGGAAATCACCGTAACACGGATACATACACGTTCGCCACTGATGTAGGTCATGGGCAATAACTTTCAGGGTCTCCAATCAGCGACACTCCGTATCTCTGGGACCCTATTCAGGGAGTCGAGAACAACCGACCGAGGCAAGCTGTTTTGTCAGCTCTTCCATATCGTTCCTTCAAGTCATATGCTGTTCACCGCGTCGCTTCCTCCAACCCTGCCCCGCGACTGCGAGCAATGGGCGAAGCGGAATACGATGAGTGGGCATGCACAAGAAATGATCAAACCATCGCAATTAGCGAGATAAGACAATCTCCTTGAACGAGTGGCTGTCTTCCCCCAAGACTTGCTGAATAACTTCCGCACTGTTTAAATGGTGCAGCCAATACACACGGGCAGAGGATCGAAAGCAATAGTGCTCGATGACAGACAGTGAGTGCAAGTCAACAGCTCGAACAGGCTACCTGTCGCGACTGTACAACAGTACAGCGCCGACAGGTGAATATTACCCCCGCATTTTGATGGGGAGAGGGGTGTCATGGTGGCGCCGCAAGTGCCTCAGTCTGCATAAAGAGAGAGGACCTTCTGATATATGCAACAAAAGCTCATCTCCAACAGCTTCACCAGCAATGACACAGCTTCCTATGTAGACGAAACTCAACTACTTCTAGTGTCTCGCCCCCAAGATTGAGGGAAAATATAGGTATCTCTGTGTTGAAAAGTACTTTGCAATTGGATAGTGGAAAGTACATGCCATACGCTGAAGCTGCAATCGCCAGGAGGTTAAGTGCAATTTGGACGGCATTTGGACCGTCAACCAGCAACAGGATATCATCAGTGTAGTTCAGGCTAATTACTCGACTACCAGGGAGGAGCTCAACGGTAATGTTTAACGATTGTGCTAGAACATTGCTGAGGAAATCCTCCATACCAAAACTTGCCGAGGGAGCTGGATATAGAGCATTCTTGTAGAGCTTCACTGGTGACAACAAAGGAATGCGAAATCTTGCCATAAGCCGTAACTCTACTTGAGATCGGGCCGAACCTAGTACGCAGTAGGAAAAGTAAATTCTTAAGGACGTCATTCCTCAAGTGACAATGCCACAGAGCAGTCCTATTGACAGAATCCAAAACAGAACGGATATCCAAGAACTCGGCAATCGTTTGTTTTGATACACATGGCTGAGCTCTGAGATCAGGTGGAGTGTGAAAATTTGATAGACGCAGCCGCGGCTCTGGTGGAACCCAACTTATTCTTCCAGCTGTAGCGATTCGCGCTTCGAACATAGCCTGGTGGACACCACAATCTTGCATATCACGGTAACCTAACTTATACCTCTACCGTTGGAACATATTGTATGCAGGTCCTTTTTAAAATGGGGACGACTAAGCACTTACCCCAAGACGATGGAACCTCCTCCCAAGACCAGACTTCTGAGAACAAAGCAAAGATTTCTCGAATCAGCGAATAGCCACCATCTTTAAAGAAAGCAAGAGGTACATTATCAGACCAGGGTGCTTTATCACACTTAATAGACCAGGTTTCTGCCAGATTTCTTGGTCTGTGTGCACAGACCATTCAGTACCAGTGCTCGTTCCAGAAGAAGCAGCTGGGGCTAATGGCCAGCAAAACTGAAAGTTAATATGTTCAACCTATGGTGTCAGCCATCGCTGAAGATTAGTAATCAGTGAACCATCCATTTCACACATTGTTTCGCTTACATCAGATCGGAAATTTTGATGACTCGGATGAAATCGAAGAGTTTTCTGCTATTATCAGAGAGACTAGCGTGTTCCATCTTCCCAGCACATTCTACCACAGGATTCGCGGTCCTTTTGCAAACTTCTGCACAGTGCCGAATCCATGGATCGACGTACTTCAATGCAGTTGGCGTCGGTTGAGAACGAGCAGCATCTGTCACTCACTGGCAAGAAGAAAGCGCTGATCCAGCATTGCGACGAGTGACCGTTAACCTCACAACTATCAATGCTGGCAGTAAGTAGGGCATCTTCGATGCGTACACATCGTGAATTCAGACCACCGTCGAATGCAGAGGCAAACAGTGTCAATATAGTTGACGGGTACTTAAATAACGGTACGAGCTCCTGTATATTTTCGACATTCGGAGAAGCAATCCTCCAACATACATACAAACCTTTGTACGAACCAAGGCGTGGTCGGGGTCCAGACAAGTTGCCCAGGACGATCGGCAGTCTGTTATACTTCCGTGCCATTTTAACTTCTTGCTATGTGCTCAAGCTGTTACCACTCTTGCGTTTGAGAAAGCTTGCTCCAAGAAGCAGTCTGGCTCTTTGATTGCCGAAAATTAGTGTTCGAGAAACAAACTAGTATCGAAAAAGAGTCATTAGTCTGTCCTTTTGTCCGCTCGACCACTACCGAGACAAAAAAACTACCCTCACGATAGTGTACACTTTATGGCAGATGGCCAACTCCAGCGTTAAAATCTCCGGCAAGTATGAAAGTATCAGACCTTTGGAGGAAAAATAAGGGTCAAATAATTGTTGATAAAGTAACCCTTGACTGCATCCGGGCTGCCGTCAGTAGGAGTGTAGGCAGAGATGATAAATAACGCAAGGCTAATATCTCAGAGCTTAAATAATTTACATGCACCTCGAAGTCGGAACACACCTAGCTGACCGTTGACTTGGATCCTTACATGCAGAATAGTCATAGCCTTGTCACTCATTGCAACTCCAACATCGTCCAATCCAGAATGTGCAACCTCTGAGCCCCTTGAATGGTTCAAATGGTATTTAAAGTCAGGGTTTGCCGGAGAGGTAATTCTGATAACGGTATTGATATTTTGTGATCTTGTTTTCGAAAGGCAGGAAATATATATCTTGAGCTTCTCAAGGGTGTGGGCCAGGCAGGCGTGTTATCCTATCTACATCAGACTCAGGATATGGAATGCTGCTAGGCCTAATGTAAGAAAAGGTCAAAAGAAAACTGAGGCTTCGGGGGAGCGTGAGTAGCTAGTGATCGCAGGGCACCGAACAACAGAAATCTTACTCTTGCTTCCATCAGGTGGAACCAGTGAGTTAATGTTGGCGGTGACCGAAAAGGGCATAAATGTAGCTGAATGACAGGACGTGGGACGATCTGTGAGTGCAGTTGATCAATGGAGACAGAAGAGCCAGTAGACGTAAAAATAGCATAGGAAGTAGCAGATAATTCCAGCGGTGATTCGCCAGTGGATATGCTATTGTCTGGTTGCCCAGGCCGAAGTAGTGGGTTGACTTAGGTGTCCACACTTCAAGCCTGTAATCAGGGATCTAGCCTACAAGGCGACGAAGCGGTATGAGGGTTTCGCAAACCGTTAAGAGCCGGTAACCAAACCAGTGGTTCATCCGCCTTCTTCTTCCAAAGCTCCTGGAGGACAGCACACCTCTAATTACAATGCCACTCTAAGGGAGGTAAGGGGTGGTGACTTTATTCAGTGAAGTGTCACATCCGTCAATTTCTAGCGCTGTTAAACGGAACTTCGTGGCTTTCAATAAGGAGGCTTGTCAGGGGAAAAGATACTACCTCTTGGAACACTGCCGCCGAACCATTTACTGGAATGGGATAATCCCGTACCACCAGCTGGCCCCACGATGAGGTTGTTCTTGTCAATATACTAAGAATGGGAATGGGAGCACAGCGTGCAAAATGAATTCCCAAATACGTGTTGTTATACTTTGTGTGAGGACACTTGCAAACACAATCCTTCGCGGTTTCTCACTTGAATCTTTGTAGCTCTTCTCACCCGATTGGGATTAGCTAATAGGGAAATTCAATAATGCAGTGGATTGTGCTGTAGTGATATTAGTTTCCCTCCCAGCAGCTTTTCAGAAGTACTCAGCGTGGGGAAAAAGCAAAAATGATAAGATTTTATACACTAATGGTTTTTAGGTTTCCTATGTATTGGTATCCTAGAAGTTAGAATGTGTGGGGCTGGACACGAAACTTCCCTTTGCAAGACTTTTGGAGTGAAGATAAAATCACGACTGCAGTACATTTCGTCCCATTGTCTAGTAATTCCATTCATTAAAAGTGTCTGCTAAGCCAGACCTTTTCAAATAAGAAAAGCTGGAATCGAAAAATCTGCCTCGTCTTCAGCCAAGTGGCTAACAAAGCGGCGGTGACCATCATTTCCTTTGGGTGATTAGACTGTATTTTACAACAATCCTTTCTATTAACCCGCGGCCGCCATTTACTAAAGTGTTTGCTTTACTATTTAAGCTATTGGATGCAGTAGGCTTTTAATCAGGGATGACTTCAAATCTTTAGTTTTAATATGGACATACAGAGGTGCTGCCCTAATATTTGGAAAGTGTGTAGCCCATGAAACCTCGAATATCGGCTGGCGTTAAGTAGCGGAGTATGCAGCAATTGACACGAAAACATTGACTTAAAAGGTAGGGGTTAGTTGGGACAGAACAGTGCGAAAGATTCATCTGTAAACGAAACATTTAGGGAGGTACTTATTCCTGCATGGCTTACCGTAACCAAGAGGTTTATTCAACCACACAGTGTAGCAGCACACACACATGCATGCAGAGGCAACTCAAACGATCCTCTGCGTGGGATGCTAACCGTGCCTCTTTCATAGTACAGGGTTAACGGACGCAAAATGCATTGCCTAGGATTCACTGATATTAGTCAGCTGTGCAATAAAAGTCAGTGGTTGTATAGCTTGTATGAATAATAGCCATATGTGATGCATTATTCCTCAGCAAAATAACATTTAAATTAGTCATACTCACTATGTACGAATGCAAAGATTTGTGTACAGCTGAAGGAGAACCATTGCGCATTACACCCAGTAACTGGGCGGTGTCCGTTGTAGCTGTCCGCCGTGGATCACTGGACGTAAATTTGGGCTCGAAAGAGTAGGGTTGCTGGATAACAAGGGTCCGAGGGAATGCGCGCTGCCGACGATTCCAGGGCATCTCAGTATATGTAATGGATGTCTGCTGTTCATCTAGATATAATGATATTTTGCTAATCGTTCAGCCAAATATTATTTTAAAATATTAACAAATCTTGAACGTGAGCTATCAATTCGATGGTTAACTTTTAGCCATCCAGTGCCCTTTCTCTCACTATAAGTCAATACTTAGTAACTTCAAACCTAATATGGGGTAAAAGATCAAACTCAGGAAGTCAAGTTCCCACGAACATTTTTTGAAGTTTTCATTTCCGGGAGCATGGTAACTCATAGGCTTTGTAATGCCATAGTATGTCTGTCAGTAAATGCGCTTTACCGGAAACGGCCGAACACCTGTACGCTTTGTACGCTATAGATGTTTATGCATTTAATTGTACTGTTCTACAAAGCTTCATATAGTAACTGCCTGTCATCTAACACATTTGTCGGTATTCATCATTCATCACATGTTTACACTTGCTAGGTCCGGTTGGTCACGGAAACTATAAGGAACCTAGTACCATACTAACAGATCCACCTGGAGGACAAGTTTTGATGCACGAATGGCTCCTTCGGTCACAAAGAGGGTGTAAACATATTCGGGTTTAGTCAAATGATTAAGTTAAGGTATAAATTGCTCGGAATCATTTAACCAGGAAGGTTCATAGCAACTGTTATTAGGCGGTATCACGATAATTCATTCTTTCTTTGTATCCAAATTAGATCATGCAGTGTCGCAGAAGGCAAGGTTTACTGAATGTCGACAAATGTGGCTTGACAATTCCAGCAAATCCGCTCATTAACTAAAGGCCCGGAAACGACTATATCAATATTGGCCCCAGAACCATTGGCGAATAAGTCGGTAGCAGAAATCAACGAGGATTACATCAGGTTGTTTGTTCCTGGGGTATTTTCCACCATGTGCTTTTGAGTTCCATCATTTGTATGTCATTTGTTGTGTTTTATTCAATAAATACATGTAATGTTACTTATTGACTAGAGCACTCAGTGCGAAATTGCAGTCGTTTGGCAACAGCATTGCGATCTAACTCCAGTTGTCAAGCCTTCCGAGATGTAAAGGGGCTAGACTCGTTTGGTTACTCCATTAAAGAGTACTGTACTTGTGGTAAGATTTTGATTGCCCCTGTAACACGGAGAGTATTGGTGGTTAGGTACTTTGATTACACCGATGGTGCGCACTGAGCCACTGATATGTCACCTGTCCATCAGGTCAAGCAAATTCCCTGGGACATAAGCTGACAATCATAAAGCGGAAAATCGATAGGTCAGGTTGGCATTTGCGAGACTGTTTTGCCTACCGAGTTGAGCAAGCAAACAGTTCAGTTCGGTGAGAATATAGAAAACTTCAAAGCAGTTAATCAAAACAAGCATGAGAAAAGAGCTTAACTTGAGAAAAGTACTATTTAATTTTCATAGAGTTTATACAGTCAGAGAACCGAAAGCGGTCTTCTGTCATTCATCAGACAGAAATTAGAGCCACGTTGAATGGCTGTTTTCCAAATGTATACAAATAACAGACGGAGGATGGCGTACACGTGCGACAGCGATAAATCGTAAAGCTACCCGAATACATTTGGTTGAAACCATACTTTACGGCGATGCTTATCGATCCTAATTGTTTTGAAGCGGCTATGTATGACATCTAATTACTGTTGTTATTAATACAATGGTACCATATTTCCAAGAAGGAACAAATTGGTCACCAATTCAGATCTATTTGTACACATAGATTAGGCGGATCATTCTGTCACGCTGACCAACCAGATTTATAACATCAAGATTAATTTCATAATTAAAGAAATAAACTTAATTTAATTAACAATTTTCAGCATTCAAAAGAAGGCTCCTGCAGATAGTGCAACCAATTCACGTACTTCAATAAAACGATTAATTTGTCAAACGCCTTTGCATGGTAGTCACGTTACAGTTTGCTCCTTCACAGTATAGAAGCAACCTGATTTATGTTCCACATATGGCCATAAATTGTTGCGTTCTGCAAATTGGCGGGTCTGTTGTACTTCGGAGCTCTCGCCGCCAGCTGTATTCCGTCGTGCTGCATCAGAACAACTGGGCATTTCATCCAATGTGCAGGCGGTTGCAGGATAGTACGTAAACGTTTCTCGTTGGTATTTAACAGGTCCCCCACGTGTAACAAGACCAGCAGCTATTCTATGGTTGTTGATCTCGTCCGCTTTGTCTTTAATGGTATAAGTTGCTCGATAGGTCGTTTCACCGGTAACTGGTTTGTCGGACACCTCAAATGGGGGTTCTCTGATATATTTAGTACCTGTTCTCCTTGATGGCATGTCGCGCTGTTGCTTGGGTGTATAGGACAATGCATATGTTGTCGTTTTTTCCATCGTCACATTTGCTAACTTCGGATTCTGGATATTTCTGCTATTTTCATCATTTTTCGCACTCTTTAGGCGCTTTGGTAACAATGAGTGTAGAATGTTCGCGGCATTTGGGACCGGGTATTTACACAGACTTTCAAATAAGTTCGTAGTAGGCCGACAGAAATCACTCCTATAGGCGGACTGGCAGTTGAACTTCTCCTCGCTCACTTGGGGCACGTGTATCAGCTTGCGACGTTCTGGCATGCCTAAAGGATCCATCGTTTGGGTGGGAAGAAAGAATAAGTGTTATCTAATTACCTAGGTAAGTTGAGTGGACACTACATCTTAATACAGATCATTGGGACTCCATGTAAAGCAGAAAATGCCTAAAGGGTACGCGCCAGTCAGCAACTTATAAACCTAGGTTTCGAATCTAAATTCCGCTGTTTCTTTCAAAAATTACCATCAGATGCGTCGCTTGTCCCAGAGTACAGTGTTTATAGCGGGTAACATACTCAAACAGCGGCCTTGGGTTAAAGGCAGCTAAAAGTCTGTTTATTGTGCACCCGTTATGTTAAAAAGTTTAATTTGCAAAATCTCACTAAGTCTGGTGTTGTTATACTTAATGCGTATGTTGCATACTCCATCTAGTTCAGGATCGTTTATTCTGCCCCCGTAAATCTAAACCAGAAAAGGATACATTGTCGAGAGACAAGTGGGTTTACGGCTGCTGCTCTTGATGTTATAGTGTGCACATGAAAGTACACCTATTTTGATTGCTTATGAGTGCGTTTCTTCCAGAGAAGTTTATGACGCTTGACATTTGAAGGAATCGGGTGATCGCCACAAATGCACCTACTGTCCACAATGACCAATCTAACTGAACCAAATACGCAAGTATCTTCCAGTTCTATTTGATTGTCCTCGGTCACCGCACCGACGGTCGCACGTGCCTCTTGGCAGCGCTGCAGCAAACCACACCTAAATTCGAAGCGACCAACTTAAGCACAATAATTACCTCTTAGGCGATTTGTTGCTTTCCCAATCTAGATTGTTAAATAGACTTTGTTGAGTACAAGTTCTGGTGTTTCGGAGCTGCTCTGCCTTTTGGTGGTAAAGGTTTTGCATACACTATTCGTCTGATCAACCTGGGGATAGCAGTATGCGCCTATGTGAACACTAGCGGTCCTAACGTTATTGGAACGATGCATTTTAATTGAAGGCGGCCTTAACGAAGCATTATAACCAATAGCATTGTGTTATTATGCCTAATAAATCGAGTTGCATCTCCAACGCATCATTCCGCAGTTATCACACCTCAACCGCAATGAGACAACAGGACTGTCCGAAAGATTCTACCTCAGATAGCTTCTGCTTGTATGTGATCACTGTGTAACAAATTTCGCAAACATACCCCAGTTTCGCTGAGGTCTACATACACATGCCATGACTTAGGCTACCATGTATAGCACGCACACTAGTTCCGTAGGGATGAAAAGATACGTCAGATCATGTACGCTGCATTAATATCTGAGAAAATCCAAGTTAAAAATAATCGTACCCTATGTAACATGACTCCCAGTGGGTCAGCTAACACCATCGAGATAAAAGCCTTCGCAATATGTAACGGTCTGTTTAGCCGGTGCTTAACTCAATAAATGGATGTCTTTAGTGGTGTTCAAATAAGTGATTTGTGATACATTTAGAGTAAAGACTTGTAATCAAACGACTTGAGGAGCAACCGATAGCAAAATATTGCCCACTGATTCATCGCCTTCCCAACATTAATAGTGGTCATTTTCCAGATGCTTTACATATGTAGCCTAAAGGTGAGATACCTCAAACTGTAGTTGAACTGGTTGTTCAAGCCTAAAGCAGTGGCCTGCTCACACCACATAATCCGTTAGTTGTTTGTTATAAGACTGAACACATTTATATTCTTTACTGCCTGTCATTCTGCCAGAAGTCATTGTCAGGTTGGGAAGTGGTCCAATCTGCACGACATGCTTTGCCAGTTTATTTGAAACATTCCCTCTTTTAAGGACACGACAGTCTATAAGTGGGTGTCACCTTGTGTTAAGCACAAACGTTCAGTTTGTTGAGTGAAGTTAACACGATAGCTTTTTCCTTGCCGACGTTAGGAAATCTCCCGTCACTGTCTAACAAATATGGCAGATAAATTGCGGCCAGTTGTGTAATCGCGAACACATCAAAATACGGGCTTGTGTGTGCAGTGTAAGCACCGCAGGATGGATACAGCAGTTCATTGTTGGAAAGTCATTATGAAAATCAGTCCCACAAGCTTTCCACAAATAGGAACTCAAGGTCAATGATCGACATTTTACTGCAAGGTTACTGACTGGTTCCATTAGATCACCCTTATTAAAGCGCTCTTCAATTGAATGATTAGCCATTGGACGACTGAGCAAGGTTGTCATGACTACAGAACGTAAAAACAAATTAAAATTGCCCGTCCTGGTCAGACGTAAGATGATCAATAACATAGAAAAGCGCCACTCACAAAGCAGACATCTAAAACATATATTAACTCCGGTGTATCGATAAGTTTTACCACCGCTTGTATATATTTGCGGGAGCAATTACTCAGTGAGAGTAGAAAGAAAGTTAATAATTTTCGTTCCTAAATTATCCCCATGGGATCAGCAATTGACAATTGTGCATTCCACTCCACCTGATCCTGCAAAATCTGTTGCGACAGTACCGAAGAAGGATGTCTTCCTTACGGTTCCTTTTAAATGTGACATTGCCTTCGAACTGTTGAACAAAAAGCTTTTATCCGAAGTGACCCATGCGTATCCAGCTGCTAAGCTAAAACTAGTTGCTGAAACAAGGCCTTTACTTCCTCACCACCTAAGGATAAATTTCCGGTCCGGTCAGAATCTTTAATCGTATACCAGTTCACTTGCACCTGTGGTGCAAGTTACCTTGGACATATGACCATGTGCTTGTCCAAACGGACTGCTGAGTACTGTCCTGCGTCGCTGCGAAAGGCCGCTGTGTAGCGCATAATTAGTTCCATTCTAAAACACTTGGTTAAAACTTGTTATGAAGCCCGACAGAATGAGTCATTTAAAGTGGTCTGTGCTATCCCTATACGTTAGCCAAAAATGCGCGAGAAACATCTATTAATCATCGCTGATGCCATCGCGATGAGAGTTTTGGAATCAGAACTATGCGAACAACAAACTCTGGTACAAGCTTTGATGTTGCCCTGGCCATAAACCTTCTCAGCGTTAATTGTCCAGCGTTGCTCATTTGCTTTTGCGTGTACCGCCTAGTCTGCTAGAGCAGACCATTTATATACCTTTCAAAACTTTTAGCTAACCAATTGGATCGGTGTGGTTTCCTCTACATTTATGTGTCCTATCTTACCAAGGCTTCCACAAGCTTATTCATGTCATAATTTTCTTTATAACTGTACATGACCAAGGTGACTTATTGAGAAGAATATTCTTCGCATAATTGTTAATTCGTAATTTTCATAAAGGACTTTGGATGCCGAGTATGTCAGCTTAACTATTTGTCTCACTGATGCGGGCACGTTCGCAAAACTCACTGAAATAGGACGCGTCTGCTAAACTTATTGGTTTGCAGTGCGTCTGTTCGGATATACTTTACTGTGAGCTCCCTCACCCAAAGGGAAAAATGAGCAGCGATCAACTGGACTGTGTTTGCCCCGTATAGAATTATAGGGAAAATCCTAAACATTGCCGGATAGATTTCTGGTTATCAAAAACCGAAAAATAAATATCAGAGAAGTGCCGATTAACCATCATTGTATTTCTACGGAATAGTCCGGACACCCTGTTCATTAAATGCAGTAGTCGAGTATATCTAGGAAACATTAGTAGCTTAGAGGTATCCGATTCTGTGCAACTAAAGGGAAAATGCGCTGAACTGTGGAAGATTGACTTATGTTACCCAAACGAAAACACCGCACCCCATGACCGGTTTTGAGCTTATTTGCTCTTATCAGATAGCGATTATTTGAAATCGAACCCGTGCCTTTTCGAATGCCAGTCGAAATCTATACCCTTAAAAATCCAAATGACCATGAGTAGCCTTTGTCACTATTGCTATTGACTAGTTGGAAGTGTTATATAGAGGCACTCGCGATCCACGCTGAAGGGAACTCCGGCCTCTTCGATCAAGGGGACCGTATACGGAGAAAATTTATGTTGGGTGTTATTCGTTTAAACATGTTGAGGTTGCATGTCGCAGTCCAGGTGGACTTCAACCTGGCCTGCGCAAGAAGCCGGGTAATAAAGTAGAATTCCTGAGTTCATTTGTTCGCCGAGCTTCGGAATTGGGACGCAAACTTTTCATCACGAAGTGAGGTGACTTCGTCAGTGCGCTGCTGTATCCAATCTAATCCGCTGACTTGTTCGTCGATTTGTCGAACCTTTTTTCTTAACACTGACGACTTCAACATCCAGCCTGTGACATCCAAAGCCAACACTGCATGACAGTTCATCGCATAGCTAAAAACTCATTTTCGCCAGTTTCTTGCTTTGTGGTCACAAAGTACTCCCATCCTATTCAGAGAAACAAGTAAGCCATCTCTATACTGGAGCGAATAAGTATTCGGTCTCATGTTTGAGTGTGTAACCATCAATAATCCTTTAGGCCGCAATAATCATGCAGTAATCATGTGAACCTGTTATACGGAAAAAATCAGAGCGAATACTCACGTGACGCAGATCATTACATGGTACGACACAATAACTGGGCCTGATGAAGTAGTAAATGCAATTTTTAGCCGAGTATACTCCGGGTATTGCTTGGGAAAGTTTGGTTGCTGAGAAATCGGCAACTAGGGTTATCCGATCCAGCAACCGAGGTTCGTTTGTACGGAGTACGAGGCAAAAATGCATGGCGATTTGAACCGCAGCATAACATGCTCACAAAAACAACCCGAGCTCGAGCTGCTGGAGAGTCTACGTCGGCCACCGTAACCATTGTCTTCAACTGGTGCACAAGGACAACTTTGCATATCAACAGCCCTTAACAGTACGATTTGTTTAGGACTACAAACTACTACACAAACATGTGAATAGCTATCCTCTTCTTGTAACTGCAGCTGGACCAAGAAGCATCGCCAAAGAAGCAGCAAATGCCCTACAGTAGCAGTACGCGCCAAAGGTTTTATGTGCTCCATGGTATCCAGACCAATCGAAATGGATTGTGACACCACAAGTCTAACTCATGTTATATTTTACGGCAAGCAATGTGATAAGGAAACGTTTGTTCATACACCAAAACAGTTATCCTGGAATTGGTATTTTCAACCTAAGACGCTTGTTACAGCAGCTAAGAAAGAGGCTGAAACTGTGGTTCGGCTTTTCAGCACTGTTCTAATGAGATGCATGTTTCTATAGCACGGAAACATGTGATAATAACTCAACTTAAACGCAAACAGCTTTTCCGACCTAGCTAACTACCTTCAAGTGCCTCCTCTCCTAGTTCTTTCAAAAATCATTGGGGCTATCACTGATGACTCGCTTATGTCCTACTTTGAGGAAATTATCTACGTCGCACAAGAACAACATAGCTTACGCCGGAACCGAATGTGAACTACCACGCTACTGTTAGCATGGAACAGTTAGACCGAAACGGTGGAGATTTTTGTAGGATTTAATGTAGTCTCTCTCGACTTCTCTAAGACGTTCGATCATTTGGACCCTTGTATCCTTTTAGCATCCTTCTACCATTGACAACTGACCATAGCAAACCATGGGGGATGCAGCATTGGTTATCCCATCTTGGGGTGGACAAGCAACTTCTTGAACAAGTGTCTGGAACTGGAACTATGCGAAATGGTAGTTAATAAAATATACGTGAAATTCCGTGTGCCATACGCTCCGCTATTTCGGCCCCGTCTCCTCTTGATTTTCATTCACATGCTCTCTGCTTAATCATCCCACACCGTTTGCTTTAAGCCAATGACATCAAAGTTTAGCTCCTGGCGACCGCATACAGTCTCAAAAGGAACCTGACCCGAAATATGAATGGTCAACCTACAGCCATATCTAATTCAACCTGACTAAATGTCGAGTTCGACATGTACGACACCAAGTGCTTCACACCTACGTGCTAGGCGACGCTATCTCCTCCGCTGTTCTTGTGAAATAGTGCTCTGGAATTTCTTGGTTGTTAAGGCAATCTGAATAGGCCGCAAAAATGGGTATCCAAAACTAGAGGCTCTAAAACATAGCATTTAGTCACTTTCATTCATCTGGTTTCTATTCTGCTTTCCGCATACATGCTCTAGCAGATGGAATATTCAATTAAATCATGGTGGCCATAGCCGAAGCACGATCTGCTTGTCCCGAAAATTCCACAAAGCCGGCCACCGAAAGCATCAATAGGCCATATCACCTGCACACTTGGCCTGAGTATTTTGCTGGTGGCCAATGGATGCCATCGGAGTTTCTGTGGTAACATGCTCACTGCTTATTTGATTTTAGGTAACACAAATCACCCGATAAAACTCGTCATAACAGCAGAATGGGAGGCCAGCTTTTCTACCGACAGAACAATAGAGCCTGCTGGAATTTAGATGAAGTTTCTTCTCCGTTAGTTTAGCCACTAGGTTAGCTGTGTTCAAAGATCATGTCGATACTTCTCTGGTCGCATTCCACGACACCATTAGCACCCATGAATCATACGTACATTCAGATGAAAAAAACCGCATCAACCCATGCTCTTTTATCTGGGACAACCCAAAAGCTGTAAATCTACCTAGCTTTCAATAGCATTTTCAGTTCGTTAACTATAGACTTTCAAGTTGTTCGGTTGTTTCATGAATTGCCGACGTATGAGTGAAGCGGCTTGTGTCATCAGAACCATGTGCAAAAAATGCAATCAACTCTTGGATACATTTGTCGCTTCACTCGAGGATGAACAGCTCGTTGCAGAACCGAAAAAGTTGAAAAGTCCATTGTTAGTGAACTGAAAAAGCTATTGAAAGCTGAAGTGTGAGTTAAAATCTATGAGAACTTCGCCCACGCAAAGCTCAAAAGCGGCGACTTTTAAGTCGCATAAATCCATAGACGAACGATTTAGAATTGCAAAAGTTTGTCCACTAAGTCCCCTGTCTTCGGTTTAAATAAATAAATAATTTATTCTCAGTTTCATAGTAATTTATAGTGATTTATTTATAGTAATTATTTCTTTTTTTAAAACTTAATCACCGTACTGTGGGATATATTGAGCTTCGGCATTTTTCTTGCAATATACCATTGGAAACTGACCATTGACAAGGCGAGTGTTTTAAAATGACCCCAATATTGGCGCGTGTTTCAGTGTGGTATTCACTCGGCCCACTCACACAGGTTTTGACGAATGGTATTACAGAAATAGTATAGCTCTTACAAAGGGCAAATCTAAAAATTTAACGCACCGGACACCGTAGCAAATATGGATTTCAGCTTAGACCTCAAAATTTTATGACTTACTTGATCTTTTAAAGCAAAAGTCACATTTATCGCCATTAAGTTGTACCGCGGAACATTAGTTTGTAGATTCTACACGAGTTCAATTACATGCTTCGGTAGTATGAATAGGGAGAACACTGGAAAAAGCAGCTTATGCGCACCTGTGTATTTTGTAGGGAATTGCTCTCGATAAGATGTGCAAGGAAAGAATCTCTCGTTGCTTCTTCGAATTTGCCCCAGACATCGCCAGTGGACTTGTGCTGCCCGTGGATCATCTACGACATATTGTATATTTGAATCATCACTTGGCAAGCCATCATCGGTAACCAGGCTCAGGGTAGTACGGTAAGCAGAAACCTGGAACACATGCATGTGAATTAAAAGGCTGATCAAGAAAAACCACCACTCGTTGGTTTTCAAGAGCTTCTAGAGATATGGAATTTACTGATGGTGAAGGAATCAGCACAGTGATTCTAACATGCACTACTTGTTGATTTTGGTCTTATCCTTTTCTACCGAAAGCTTTAGTGATACATATCACGAACCACACATAAATATTTGTGGTCTCAAACAAAAGCAAACTACACATTTTATCTGACCAATCAACAATCGCAAGTGTGGACCGAGCATTAAAGTAGCTATCGTACAGGTTGTGTCCGTATTGCTCAGCCGCTCTGTTTGCCTCGTGAACAAACAAGCCGCTTAAAGCTGCCCCGCGTGAGCCAGGCACAAAGAATGTGACGACCTTGCACATGCAGACAATTCAGCGCATACGCGACCAGCAGGAAACCGTAAGTGTTTGGGCCCATATGGGATTACAATCGATCCACACAATGGATCGTGCCGACCAAACAAAAGCCCATTTTGCAGCATCCAGATTGACATCAGTACGTGGACTTTAATTATGCCATAAAAACCTATGGATTGGTATTCAACGTAGCAGGTACCAAGGCAACTTCTGCCGCAAATATTCAACTTCGCAGTGAACCAGCTGAAGCTGCACAATAGTAAACCAGATTCAATGTGGTTCTGTTCAGTGTGTATAGTTATGCCACTGGTAAAGATTATATATCAACTATCGCAAAAGTACGAAAGACTAGTGGTAATTTTTGAACAAAGGGGAACACCAAAAGCGATTCATTTGCAGAAAGCTTGACAGAGAGTAAATCCCGGTCATTCCAATCCAGCACCGCATTAAAACTGAGGAAGAAGGCTAGGCAGCACGATAAACATGCATCATCTGTGACATTAAAAGTCAATACCACCAGTTGCTCAAATATGCCTGAAACAATCACAGCCAGTCCGATTGCATTGAGCACTGTCAGAGCCTCGTCCACCTTCCAAACGGTTCCGAAAATTCAGAAGCCCTTCGACACCAGTGGGGATTGGAACTTGCTTGCTGCCAAAAGTGACCGAAAACCTAGAACTTCGGCCGCTCTCATTGGACCCATAGTACATGAAGAAAAAGAAGCTGTACCCAAACAGCCTTCATCGACTGTATACAGACCAGCCGGTGGCTTGACCACAACCAGTTGCACGTAGTATACCAGTGGTAATCTGCACTAACATTTTAGAATCGACGTCAAATTCCTTGAAAGGAAAACAACTTGATGATGTGAATTAGTGGAACTCTATATGGGAAACTATAAGTGCTGTAACTAAGCCAGTAAATTTGACACGCGTTACCCGTCACCCAAACTCACACCACTGCGCTGAGCCAAGACTTCTCCAAGTTGTGCTGACTTCCGCCAATGAAGCAGAAGCTGTCCTGTTGTCAACAGCTCGCCTCCGGAATGGGTCATGCTCCATTTGCTTATTCCCATATATTCCATCGAGCAAGCGCACACAGGCGAAGCACTAGTTGGACAAAAACCAAAAGGAATTGGTAGCCAGGATCAACCTTGTACACGGTGCTCCCGAGGCTGGAAGTCATGCGGAAAGCGAAGCGACCACTCACGACCAGAAACATGGCGGTACATTTGCGTGACCCTCTCCACGGAAAACGTCATAGCGCAATCAATCTTGAGGCTGCGCCGATTGCCAAATTACAAATGATGTGGCCCGAGGATTGTGCAAGTGGTCCTTCAACTTATACATATGTCAGCAATGGTAGTGAAGGGATGGTCTATAGGCTGCAGCAGCCTTCCTTCCGAGCTCCGGATCAAAGCAGCATCTGCTAAGCAAACACACGAGAGCAGCCACTTAGTCAGACCACTTACCGAGATGAATTCGGATTACTTCAATCAATTAGCCAACGAAACTGGCAAGCACACACTACATTACATATAAACAGAGAAGCAAAAAGATAATGCTAGGATCCTTGAATCGGACACAGATAAGTTAGTCATCCCCACCCAAAAAACGATTAGTTTCCGACCTTATACAGATCGGCAAAAGTTTATCCAAAAAGCATCCCACGGTTCATTGCTAAAAACAGAGAAACGTTCATGCGTATATATCGATGCACAAGTGCTCCTGAACAAGCTTGCCAAACTGCGGATACGTTAGGCGTCACATGCCCAAGACCTCATACCCGTTAAGGGAACCTGGTTGCAGTCAGAAATTATCGATGCCGAAGTCACAATAAATTGTATGTTCCTTCTTCGAAACCACCGCCCTAGCAAAGGCTGTGAGGTAATGTTATACCACCGCAAAGATTTGTAGGGCGAACCGATGGCCGATCCGGAAACGCTGTACATGAACTCACTCTGGTGAAGTCTGCGACTGAGACACAAGGACATTTGTTTCTGGCTGTTGTTTATCGTCCCTAAATGTTTCCCCCAGTGATGGACTCCCGCCTGTCCTTATCCTTGGGAAGAGTCATACGAGGACGATATAGTCATGCTCTTACCTCAGCTGACTTCAACCTCCATGATTTGGTAGTTCCGGTATCCCTCTACGAACAGTTTAAGGTCGACCTGCAAGAGTGAATTGCAAGCATTCCGCTCTTCAGCCATGTCAGTTCACCCACGTGATTCAGAGCCGGAAATAAACCATCTGTGCTTAATTTACTGCTCAGGAACGAAGAGCTCATGGTTGAGAAACCAAGGCTGGTGAGCCCTCTAGGCGAAGTGACTACGGAACCGTAGTTTACGACTTCGTGTGTTATGCGGAGTATCCACAAGAACACACTAACTTATTTCGAACAAGCACCCACTACGACATACTGGCAGAACTTGTGGAAGCTGCCAGCTGGTAGTTTCCGGACGACTGTTCCATTGACAGGGCTTTGTTGAATTTTACTGGCAAGTTCAGTGATCTGATTAAATATGCATCAGTCAACAAGCGCTTTCATTCTTCAAGGTTACAATCAATCATTCGGCGTAAAACCCGAAACACATGACAGTAAGCGACGCTGCGTGGCATGTATGCAGTGCGAACCCTATCCGTGACAGCTAGAGTAATTATGTAGTACATCGTAATCACTGTACCATACTTGTGCGCGAAGACAACTTAGTACACCTGCGGAGTCTAGCAGAGATATGTTGTGTTAACAAAAAGCGTCTATACAGACATGTAAACAGCCTCCGGAATGTGAAACGTTATGCTCCCCCACTACTATCAGCGCATAGATGTGCGCAGACCGCCGAGGATGAAGCCAACTTTCTACGATTACAATATGCCCCAATCTTCCGATCTGCTCTAAGCATTTGTAACATACGTGTCCCAGTCTACCATATGCCAGTCTTTACCAACGTTAAGGTTAGTTCAGCGACCATTTGAAGAAGTTGCTCTCGTTGCGCACCTATAGTTGCCGGGAATTGACAACATTTCCCCGAAAGCACTGCAGGTGAGAGCTACGAGGGTAGCTGAAACAGTAACGAAATTTTTCCAAATATGCCTGGACGAACAGCAAGTCCCTCACATATGGAATCAAGACATCATTATCCCGATTTTCAAAAGTGGCAGCCGTTCAGAGCCAGCCAATTATCGCTCAGTGATTCTCCTCCAGGTGCTGTCAAAGGTAATGGAATCGAGCATAGCTGAGGCTGCAATGGGCTACTTCGAAAGCAGCAACACGGATTTCTTCAGCTTCGGTCGTGTACTACCAATCTACTTATTGCCCGTGGCAGTTGGACCAAAATAACCGAGAGCGGGACCGGCATCTACATCATCTACATAGAATTTTGTAAAGTCTTCGATCGCATAGATCACCTCATCCTTCTCCGATAGCTGCAAGAATACGGAGTTGGAAACCCAGTCCTTGGATGGATCGGAAACTTCCCCTTTCAGCGGCACCTTCGGATTCGAGTTGGAGGTTCATTTTCGGATCCAATTGGTATGGACTGGGTTGTTTCATAAGGGTCGGTGTTGGGACCGCATTTATTCTTGTTCTTCATTAACGTCCTTTCGAGAGTCAGCAAGCCAACTTTCCTGCTTTCTGCTGATGACATCAAGGTATGGATGGCAATCGACAATCAGGAATATCAGGATATGTTGCAACGAGTCTTAGACTGCGCTTTTGAATGGTCAAAGTTAAATCTACTTCTGTTTAACACGGACAGCTGCATAACCGTGCATGTCCGCCACAAGCCCAGGTACGCATATAAGCTAGGAGACCATATGCTGAACAAGGCCTCACAAGAGCGAGACCTTGGGGTGGTAATCCAAGACGATTTCGGCTGTTCGACGCAGTTAATGAAGGCGTCCAATACCACGAACCAACAAGTTGGTCTGTTTGGAGCTTGTTCGGGAGGTTCAATCCCACCATGTCCTCCCAAATGCTTAATGCGTGTGTAAGGTCCCATCTAGAGTTCGCGATTCAGGCTTAACAACCCTGGTTAAAACGAGACCTGGTTGTACTGGAGACCGCACAGCGACAGGCAACGAAAAATGTGAAGGGTTTGCCCCATCTGCAATACCATAGGCGACTGAAAGCCCTGGGAATGTACAGCAGAAGATATCGTCGTCTACATGGTGATCTCGTCCTGGCGTTTGCTGAGACCTCCAGAATCTCAACTGCAACGCAGGATTGATGGGTCATAAAGTGAAAATTGCTACCCAATACAGACGGCTGGAGTAACGCCGGAATTACTTTTCGTCTTTGTTAACCTTGAAACGATCTTTCGGCTTTTGTCATTTCAGCGCCCAAGGTACCCGTTTTTAAAAACGACTCGAAGATGCTTTGCATCATTTACTTTACTTGATCTGATTTGTGTTCATTAAGTAATGACAAGAAGCAGGAAAACATTGTGTTCATTAATCCCTCGAACTCGAATTAGACGGACATACTTATGTGTGAATGTGGATAACGTGGTGAGTCCACATATGTGTTTTTCAATTTTGTGTAGCTTAACTGAACTAACGTTGTTCCCAGAAAACATCCCACGGGATTTGTCAAGCCTTGGCTTTTTTATCCGTATTATGCCATTATTCCACTGTTCCATATATCATATTGCTCGTATAGATATTTAGTGGGAACAAACAGGGACAACTCGTGGAATAGTGTGGGGAGTCCTAGTTAACACAACTCCTTCGTTGGAAAACAAAATTTGCAAAGCGAAAGAGAGTTTGAAAGAAAAACCGTAGCAGGCAAAGCAGTGGAAACAGCAATTTTTTAATAACCTGGCAGAACAGATGGAAATTACCTACCAGTGTCACAACTTGTTCCATGCAAAACCAACCTTAACCACTAGTACCGCGAAATGCGAACTTCCAGCACTTAAGAAAGAGTACTACTTCCGGATGGACAATGACTTTCAGGCGATAGAGATGTCCTCAATAATGTATGACTTCTTCTGGTGTGTCCGCTGGATATTAAGAAGGCGGAACGCCAGTAATAGCCCCGAAGCTATGTATTGGGAAGCAAAAATACAGCAACTGCAATAAAGTACGTGGTCGATAGTGTGCAACAATAAGTCGGCCACAAGTGCGGATTTGTGGTGAGTTTTCTAACAGTTAAATCACAAGGTATAAATGCTTACTTTTGAGCAGCGGAAGCGGTTGCAATATATGCAAATATTTATTTCATATTTAAAAGGGCAACCCGTATGGCACATCAAAAAGGAGAGTACGGGAAATGGCTGAAAACATTCACTTCCCACAGTGCTATCTAAAAGCGTAGAATGGATGACAGTCAAACCGAATATGCCTCCATTACCAAGAACGTGACGGTGACGTGAGCTCAGTGATGCGGACATTCAAGTTGCCTCATTTACGATGCGCGTGTTAATGGGGTAAACTGAACGAAGTAGACATTAGATGATCGTCCTGGTTGACAAATTAGCAAAAAAATATAAATTTGTTTTATTAGCTTATCTCGACAGACTAGATGCTTCTGCTAGCGTTGCCTACCAAGTTTCTTCTTGACGCAGGGTCAGGTTAATCTTGAAAGTATAAACAACCTATGCTAAATGGCAAATTTCGTCTAGTAAGGTGCACAAGAAGACGCATGTTTTGGAATCATGTACCCAGATTTCTTTGGTACTGAAAAGAAAAAAGAGTTGGCTCATCAATATTAGTAGGCCTCCCCAAAGGGATAACAAATTGGGAACGGTAGCGATTTGAGTGAGCGACTTCAGTCCAATAAGAGATACTGTTGACAACGAGTGTTGTATGATGGGTCCTGCAAAGAAACATAATATAAAAAAACAGCAAACTACATGCGCATGGCTCGTAACTTGTTAAGGTACAATATGTGACACTTCCATAAACAGTGAGGCCTTCGTTGAGTATTAAAACAAGTAGCTTGATTCATACTCTCTCTGTCGGGCGAAATTGATGGCGACAGGTAAGAGAGTGGCCAGACGTTGTCAACAGGCGAATTTCGCCACATAAACAGGTGAATATAAATATTACGACACCTCCTTCAGAGTCTTTTTTAGATTTGTCGCAACTTGGCTACTTGGCGTGTTGCTACTGTCCAGTCTATTCATTCCAAGTGAACATTCTGTCCAGGTTGAAAGAGTTTGAAATGAGCAAAGCAAGAAAATTCGTCCTTTTTTCTGTTTTCGGGGAAACTATTTTGTTATATTTGACAATACTGTGCAATGGTCACATGATGACAAATCTGAGCTGTATTGAACCATCAGGGTGATTTATGCTAACGCAAGATTTCGAGGGTTGCAATAAACGACAACTGCCTCACAAAGAGTAATTATCAAGTCTGGGCAGAAAATAACATTTGGAATGTGATGGTTAAATTATTTCAGGAAGTAGGACTTTGTTGACTCCATTACCCATGAATATGCTGCAACCGAGAGCGCAAATCTATTATGACAATTACAGACTTAACAGAAATGATGGCTGGAGATTAAATGTCGTTACCCATTAAATGCGACACGGTAGCACGTGCAACGTATTATGCATAATTAACCATAGGATTTGATTAGCATTCGCATTCGTTTTCAAGCGGCAACTTCTATCTTGTGCAGATGGACGCTGCTTCGGCCTCTGATGTTGAAGTGGACTCCTTCGATTAAACCTTGAGCAAATTGTGTAGTGTTTACAAACGACCTGAATGTATGCAGAACAACTGATGCTCCCGACGACTATGACGCACTCTAGCTTGGCCTAAACCGCGTTTCCATGTGAGCTACTGATCTCGATCTGCCTATCAACCAAACCAAGTTTATTTATTTTGTATTGTCTCCTCAGTACCATTAACAATAACCGATGTGCGTAGATATAGCTAACAGTGGGTGCCAGATTAAGCCAGCTTTGTGTGTTCAGAAACAATTATTTGTCAGCCTAAAGCTGCCTTGGACGTAGGTGTGAACTTCCGTCATTCGTTTTGCACCTTAAGCTTGTCTGGTTGCACCCAATGTTAGCTATATCTATGCTTATCGGTTATTGTTAATGGTACTGAGAAGACAATACGAAATGCATGCATCTATCAGCCTTCGTCTTCTTTCCGTGCTTTTCAAATTGCTGAAGGGAACTAACTGCTTTAAGTTTATTTATGATTAGGAAGAAGGGTGGTAATGATGCTACGTGCACCCTGGCCGGCCAACCGCTAATTCCTTTACTTTACTAGAAGGATCTATGGATACTCTCATGCTGTAAGTTGAAGTCCTTGGACAACATGAAAAAGCTAGAAGGTGGGCACACGCACTGGGCGCTTCAGTGCAGCGTCTGCAATTATCCCGAAAGGATTGCTATCCGCCACCTCTTTATCATCATATGACCAATGCTCGATTATGGATCACCAGCCTACTGTTTGATCACACGTGCCAATGTGCATAGAGTGGAATTCATTAAGCGTTCGACTAGAGAGTTCATCCCCATTAAAAGGTATGTCGTTGTAAGACCGATGTAGGAAACTGAGAATGTACACCTTATCGTATCGTCGGTTTCGCGTGCACTGCATAATGTCCCACTTGATATTAAGTATGGGTGATTTCTATATACTAAGGCTGCGTTTACTCTTAGGCGCACCAAGTAGTAATGGCGGGCACCGGCACTAGCTTGAGGTAACGAACAAGTAGCGGACCTCTCACCTTCTATGCCCAAAATAATGGTCGAGGTGAAATCGGTGTCAGAATTCAAGAAAATCCCAAGCGTCCACTTTTCAGGTTGTGGGTTTCGTAAATGTATCGCATCTGATTAACTGGATCTCGCAAGGCTGAACAGCTTTGACAGTAGAAGGCAATGAATGACGTTCTTCCGCATGCGTGTGCATGATATGATGACGAATGAGCAATATGGATGGTAGTTTTACTGGGCTCGTCGATGTTGACCTTATTGGCCTCCTGCAGATATGTGAAGCGCTTCTCCGAGGAGAGGGTAAAATGCCTTCGTCGGTTACTACTTCAATAGAGACATAAAATGTCTTTGTATAATGGAGCAACTGTTTGTTTCGGCTGAGTACTTTGCCAGAGACAAGTGTCGCCAGTGCTGCGTGTCGTTGTTGCGCCTCTGTCCAGAAGTTAAAAATGATTGCTGATTTTTACATTTCCAGTGGCAGTTAGGAGCAACGTAACAAGTGCGGCTATGAACTTACGCTATGGTTGCGACAACTGTATGCAACTCTTGCTACTGTGTCTGTTGCTGAAAAGTAATGCTTGGTTTGATAATCGATAACGTTTGATGTGAGACAATTTCAACAGCAATCCATAAGGTCACCGATAGATGACATCTAGCGCGGTGCAATTAAAGACGCTGATCGTGATGGAATCGATATTATGCTTTGTGGAAGGGCAAAGGATGTGCACGCGCACTCTATCAAGAGCTTCGTTTACGATGTTCAGTGAAGGATATTCCCCAAAGCACACCAGAATAGCCGTATTATTAGGGGGGGGATGATTACTTAAGTGTTGGTGGAGCATGGATTTGTCGAACAGCGCAGAGGGAATAATAGACAGCATCGGATAATATAAGTTGGAGTGCGGTTACCGAGTTCGAACATACAATACAATACTCGTAAATGTGCTTCATCTGTCACATTGGTGTGCTATAAAATAACTACCTTAGGTCAACACCAACACAACTTTTTGCATGAGTAGGGGAAAATGTGTAACGATCGATATTGTCTGACCTGGATAGGTAAACAGGTAACTTTGGAGAATGTAGAGGAATGCGTGTAATTGGAAATGAGCCAACCATAACTTTCATTTGAGTCAGTAAACGATTGGGTTTGAAACATCATTTAAAGACAGGGAGAAACCAACGGCATTTCCAGACAGGTCACCAAAGATAGTCAGGTGTCATTTTGAAACTACAGGGACTGGGAGTAACAGAGAAAACGCTAACTATGTGGTTGATTTTGGGATTAAAGTGCAGTGTTACTTGAATCAAGAACATGTCTGAACTAACAGCGAGATTGTTACGTTCAAATAGAATTTCGGTAGCCCACAAACCGAACGGTACTGTAAAGGGATTGCTCTCAAGGATGCATGAAAATGTCAACAAGAACTGTCAGATTGATATCATCTAGAAAGTAAACTGCAAGGAATGTGCGAAATAATACATCGACAAACTAGAAAGAAACCGTTAACAAAAGGACCATACAGAGACATGACGCAAGTTCTGTGGTTTCTATGTACGAATACCAAGAAGGTCACATCTTCTACCTAGAGAAAGTAAAGTTCCTAACTGTGGAAGTTCGAAGCAAGCTAAAGAATTCAAGGAGGCAGCGTTTTTAACCAGAAGCTCAATCAACCGACGAGTGGAACTAGATGATCTATGGGCAGCACTTAAGATGAAAGATCAGTAGCTAACTCAAGGGGATCTAATGAAACATAACGTCAGCCAAACACGTAAAACAATGACGTCATCTGCAGAGGCACACCTGCTAACGTTATGGAATACGAATCAGACCAATCAATTTCGATGGTCATGTGCCTGTCGAGAAATCGGAACTCAGGTTGAAGGCTCGTCCACCTATACGATTAATCACTTAAACTCACTGAGTCTACGCATGCTGTCGCTCCGCTACAAAAATGCGCAATGACCATATTATATCGGGTGGTGATGAAAAGATTGCAGCAAAACTACTGAGCTCAGCGTACACTCATACCATCAACTGTACTGGGCTGTTAATAATAGTTTCTGCATTATGCCTACAAAATGGACCGGTCCAATATTTCGTTCAACCCTAATATTTGAAAATGACAATCGCTGATACTTCTGATGGCAAAATTACAATGCACTTATTCTGACTGGAATGGGTGATAACGCAATTTGAAATAAAAAAGAAAGATATGACAATAGTACAGAGGAGTAGCAGGGGGAGTTGAATGGTATAGGTAGAAATTCGTCACGTCTAGACACACTCAGACAGCCGTCACAAGCCCTGAAAAGCACTGTACGCGCGTTTCATCCTTACAAAAATTGTCAGCAGTGCGCATTCCATCGGACCCTGGTAGGGCTTGAAGCCGCAACTCGACTGTTGCCAGTCCGTGGTTGAAAGCTTTGAGCTACGGGGGATGGTAACGACCATCGTGAATTTGCTACTAGATGTGATATAGCACCGCTCACTATCCACTGACGTACACGTTAGTGCTCCTCTGTAATCCGTAAGCGGATCAAACTGCTTATAATGCCAGAATTTACTTGACGGCTTAAGTTTGGTAAGCTTGTCGTTTAGTGAGGGGGCTACCCTGTCGTCTGCAAGGCAGTAATGTGTAATTCAGTGGATAGTACAATGCTTTTCCGGGCTCGTGATGCCTGTCTCAGTGAGTCTAGAGTGACCAATTGCTACCTAATACAATATTAATCAAAAAAGCATTATATTGCCCTACTTTATGGAGGCTAATAGTCTTTCTAAATGAGTCTTTTATTATTTTCGTGTTTGAATCTTTAGTCGCGGAAAGTTAGGAGCACGCTGCTTTGACCAGTTGCGTGTTACTTCTATTTATCTGCATCATTGGTTCCGTAGATCCATGGAGTTTCAGCGCACTCCAAATAGGTCTATCTGCAGCGTCGCCGAGATAGTTAGAAACTCATTTAACTTACACCCACCAATAAGCGTCAATACATGACTATTTTGTATATTCTTCGATGATGCAAAGAGCCTCCCTTAGCAAATTCTGATTAAATACTTGTAGTATGTCGTGATGTTGCATACTTAGTTCAGAAAATGTGAGCACATGTTTCACCTTTTGTAATACAATGTAATCCAAATATTTTTATCGGTTCTCAACTTTTCAATGAATTCGTCTTCATTAAAAACACATGAGAAATATTCGTGCCGGGAAGAAAGAGAACAGAAAAGGGGATGTACTCCTAAAAGCTAGCTGCAGATGTTCATTTAGCACGAACACATACTTTGTTCGTTATCTCGTCGGGTGCCATCGATACTGCTATCTAAATAGTAAAACAAGAATGTCACAAACCTGATGTTCCAAACGTACTAAGCTAGTTTTTAAGCGCCACATGCCCAGTAATTGCAAGCTTCGATTTAAGTAGTGTACAAAATATTCTGGTATCTCTTAGAAGTCTGTTTCAAAGCTATGACTAGTGGGTTAGAAAGAAACGTGACTTTTGCTTGTTTAGTATCTAATTTTTGAAGACATGTGACCAAGTTTTTCAGAACTGTGTAAGTAATGGTTTGATCAGACCACATAGTTGGACTGCACCTCGAAACACCGAGGAATATAACATTTATTTATTTATTTATTTATTTATGAACCTCTTATAACACAGGTTCACGTTCATTTCCGAAGCCAGACTACGTCAAATCTAAGCATATCGTAACGCTCTCTGTAGGTCATTATTGAGGAACAACCGCAGAGCTCTTTCGTGAAGCGTCGCTGGACCCTCTCAACAGCACTCTGGTCAGATTTTTGTAGGTTTAATTGAATTATGGAACAGTATTTCACACAAGGCAATACATATGGTTTTACGGCTATTTGCGAGATTCTGTGTGATAAAAATGATAACATATGTATACGATGGTCTTCATGGTCTTCGGAACCTGAAAGTCACAACGTTCGGAAAAGTCGAAGGTGACTGGATATCGCACACCCTAGTCGCGAACTGCCTTGCATTACAAGATGTATGTGCCTTGCAGTAGTAGACCGCATGGTAGTACTTGGAATTTGTACAACGGAAGGTTGCATTTGTCTATGGCAAATCACGTCTGACGTAGTTTGCTCCAGGATTCGAGTGCGGATAGATCGTACAGAATGTGGGGTACTGCGTTCTGGTATTTACAATTTCTTATGTGAAAACCAGTTTAAATTCATCGTAAAATAGGAACGTAGCACATATATAAAACTCTGATACACATTGTTCACATACATGAGAAAAATGTGTTGTCGCAACATACTCCCCTGAACTACTCAAATGGTGACTGCTTTCGGTCTAAAGAAATGGTCAAAGTTGCGTTCCACTTACTCTCTTCCAAATGGATATGAGGAAGATCAAGAAAACATGGATTATCCAATACTTACTGTTTTTTTAAATTTTTGAGCCAAATCCGATGAACCCAATTCATCAAAGACTACCTGCTTATCTAGCAGCAGCAGCAGTATACTACGGTTTCCCCTTGTCTGTGGTGACAGTTGTGTTGTTTAAGAAGTCAGTCTGGTGCGTTGCGCAGGATGGAAATGTAAAAAACTAGGCTGTGGCTTGCTGATTATGTGTTCTTTATTTTAAATGACGAAAAATAATCCTGCGCTATTCTATCCTCTATTCTAGCTAGATATGGTAGACATGTGATTGTTGGGACAAAACGATTTAGGCTCATGAGCGACTTCATTCTTTTGCCGAGGTATAGCAACATGTGTCTTCCGTTGATTGTTAAACCGGTGCGGAATGTTGAGGAAAAGCAGAGACAAATCGTTTTCACAGCTTTTCAATAAATGAGTAGGTGTTCTATCAGGTCTTGCAAAAATCGACGAACATGGGTGGGAAATTGATCAATCACTTTTACACTAGTGTACGCTATTGGGCTTAAACGTTCACCAATGTGAATGGAGACAAAAACTGTTTTGTCTGGCGATTCATAAAGCTTTGAATCGGCAAAATAAGCACTGAAAACTTAATAATTATTATCTGATTCACTGAAGTATGTTCCACCGTGCATGATGATAAAATTTATGGTATCCGGAAAATGGTAAAATGATAGAGGAAAACCATTATTTGGCATTTGCTCGATTATCTTCAATCGTGCATTAATTTCGAAGATTTCGAAACTAGCCATTCCTTCATGGGATCGCCCGCATACGGAGTTTTGGCAGAGAGACAACTAATTTTACCAGTTGACGTTCGTTTTCTGGAAGCCGGTCATGGAGCCCCACATTTATTTGGCGTAGGTCTAGCTAGTGGTACAGCGTTTTGGCGGCATTTTGGCTAAGTTGCCAGCGGTTTTGTTAACACGTTTACCGTAGCCAAGTTCGTCGGACTTTTGACTTTTCTTCGGCTGGGCTAGGATTGTTGCGGAGAAATTCGTGGGTGTTTAATTCGGAATAGCGAGAAAATGTGAATACCTAACATGTGGAGTTACCGCAAGGCGAAATTGAAGCACGCAATAGTTTGTATAGTGTTGCTGTTTTGCTTGGACCATTCCAGGCTATAAGCTCTTCTAGTATAGGAGTTATGTTACTCTGTTGTCTCAGTCCTTCGTGGTTATTTTACTGCGGGAGTAATAGCAAAATATTTGCGGATAGCATGGATTTCCGCCTACAAAATGAAGCTTGCGTACAGCATATAACATTATATATATAAATATATATATATATTGGTGAGCAGAATTTAGTAGCACTACTGAACGTATACAAAGGCCGAAAATATTGCAAAACAAATCCTTTGCCTGTTGTGAATATGAAAAACAAATATATAGTTGCAATTCATCGCTTGAACCAGATGTTTGAACGAGTTTCAAAGACGGAACTGAATAAACATTAATGCATTTGGTATTACACATCGGTCGCGGGCTGCCTTAAGCAGCATGTGACCATTGATGATTGCATACAGAAAATTCATCAAATTAGTGCTAATAACAGACAGGTATCTAGAGACATATATTATGTCCATAGTGCAGCAACCTCAGGTAAGCTCAGATGCGTGAAGTCGACAGCCTTTCATTTGAATACAAGCGATACCATCTTATAATTATCGCAGAGCGGTTTTCACGATCCATGCAACAGATGATGGATCAAAATTACCTCAGATAATATGTTAAAACTGTAGGCCAGCTGTGCATTCAAATGCAAGCGTCCAAAGTGTTAGGTCTTCTTGAATGCGTTTTGGTTGGCTTTATATATCCTCCAACTAATGGCTGTTGACTAAGATATCGTAAATTGGAGCGATACGTAAGCCTCATTCAGCAATTTGATCTCAAAATTTGCTGCTGCCAGGGACTTTTAACATAATGTACGAACCCTTCGTCTTGACAGCAGTGAAAATGTTCCCCTAAGTATTTCGTATCTGTAAATAGTTAGCCCACGCAACGTTGGATTTGGAGTGCCCGCCGTGTGATTGGATTAAAACGCTCAGCCTCCATTGAGAACTATGTCTATTTTAAATTAGACATCGGTGCTTCCGAGCAAAAGGCCGTATCCGAAATGGAGGTGTTTCGGTGTTGCTTTACTCAACACTGAATCATGCTCGGTTTCATTTTGATTTTACCCAACAAATGGAGGTAACTTGAGCTGGGGTAGATCACGGGATCTTGTGCTTAATAGCTGACATCTTGATCACTAAGCCACTAAAACCCGTGAGCAACGCTGATTGACACAGATGTCTTTAGGGTACAAATACAGTTATAACTATTATGTCAGGATAAGTCACTAAAGTAAATGAGTCCAGTAAATGGATCCTAGAATGGAAAGAACAAATGTGAATCAAAAATATTTCGATGACTGTGGGATGTGTTTAGGATTGTTTGGGTTGCTTTATAAGCTCTGGGTTTGAAGGCGGTTTGTCTATCCAATCTTAAACATTATAGAAAGAATAATCCACAGCATCCTTCCATAAAGCTTTAATTTGTCAGTTGCCACAACAGAGGTGGTTGTGACTGAGCAAAGTGGTCTAAAAATCGTTCGCAGAAAGCTGTCCACTGCTTTTGCACCAGCGTGTGGGAGGGGGCACCATAACAGGAATGCTAATGGAATTTTGCTTGTAAGTACTGCCACAGAACCCGGT
Organism: Dicrocoelium dendriticum; assembly: GCA_944474145.2. Classification (NCBI taxonomy): domain Eukaryota; kingdom Metazoa; phylum Platyhelminthes; class Trematoda; order Plagiorchiida; family Dicrocoeliidae; genus Dicrocoelium; species Dicrocoelium dendriticum. The sequence goes on from OX104063.1 coordinate 134,457,560, forward strand.
CCTTCAGGGACAAACGATTTACACGGAAAAGCAAGCTCGGGGAAAAGGACAGCGTGTTTAAGTCGTAGAAGTCGGGATGCAAATAATTAGGTCCGTTCCATAACTAAGGAAGTTGCTGAATTCATGAGATTCTTCTTCTGAATCGGTCAAACTTCAAAGCTACCGAATACGAACCAATCAGCGCTTAGGCGAAGATACGTCGACATACAGTCAGTTGCTTTGTTCGCTTGCTTCGTCCTGTAAATCGATACCATTCTTCTGCTTGCATAATTCCATCATATACTCCTCTTTTTCGTGCTCATTCGCATAGATGTGGTTGAAGACCGTACGCTCTTCCAATCCGCGCACTCTTCTGCCCGTCATTGTGACCTCATCAAAAACCGTCGTGCGTCTTGTCTGGATTTCATCTCCATTTTTCCCATGTCATACCAGCTCCACTCTTTTCCTTCTGTTGATTTTCTTTCCAGTATTGACTTTATAAGACCTTTCTCCGACCTTCATAGATACTACACCTTTCTTCCATCGTTCGTTGCGACTCTTTATTGGATGAATCCACATTTCATTGTCTATAATAAATAAAGTAGCACCAGGACACCGCGGTCGTAATACCGTTTCTGACAAGCCATCCGTTTCCTTAGATTCCTTTGCAGCTACTCATGCGACGGCAAGACCGGATGTGAAACTGCAGCCGACGCAGGTATTAAGATTTTTGTCTCGCCGCTGTACAGAGGCTGAAATGGACTGAAGCCGATGTTTGTTAATGGCGCGCTGCGAATCTCCAACAGCATTAAATACGGGTCCTCATAGATGAATCTAGCCTAGGACTAAAGCCTCTTTGCTTGTTGCAAAGCCGCCTTAGCTTTTCCGTTCGATTGGACTCGTTTACTGATGCAAACTTTCCACTTGTTTGCAAAGGTCTGAAACGCCCCAGTTGTAAACTGTGCGTCATTGTCTGAGGTCAGTTCTTCCCATATTCCGTGTCCTGCGAACTGACAACTAATCTTGTTGAGGACTGCTTGCTTGGTAGTAACAGTGAGTGGGTCGATCTCAAAGTAGTCCACGTAGTAGTCCACTTTGATTAAATAGCCTTTCGCGCTGTCGTGGTCTATCTGGAACCTAACGCAACAGCATTGGTTTCCTGGCTTGACGAGCTTCGTGGTACCGGCAGGCTAAACAGCCTGATACTTGATCTCTAATTTGCCGGGTCAGGTAAATAAATCTCGAGCTCTGCTAATACTGTAGTTAAAACGCAAATTGGCTAGATGAACATGTTTTAGCATCAAATTGATAAGTGACGATAGGATCAAATCAGGGTTTCCTTTAAACAGCAAACCGTCATACACCGTACGTTCATCCAGAAAGTTGAAGCATGGTGTTAATTGCTTCAGGGCCGTATTCTTTGTATCTTGTCATCAACCTGAAATCGTGTCTCGCAAAGCCTTGAAAGTCTCAGCTACCTCCGCATGAAGTCTTATTTCTTTCAAGCAATCTGTAATTACCCCCAGCCGTTGTTCCAAATGTACCGTCTGGATTTCTTTTTGCTGATGTTTGTCCATTAGAAAATGAACTCTAGAGAGAGCAGCCGCGATGAACATCTGCTTCCTGAGGTGTATACAAGTCCCAAGTCGTATATTTGGAGCCGGATAAGCATCGGTTGAAGAAATCGAGGGACACTGTCAATAGTTTATTGGCAAGTGATACAAGTGGTTTTTGATCAGTATACATGGTAGTCTTCCTCCCAAAATTGCAATCACTAAATCTCTCCATCGCGTGGAAAACAGTGAGCTTCTCCTTCTTGATCTGCACTTAGCGCTCATCCGCCACTATATGCTCCCGGTTGCGGAAATCCAGGGGCCTTCCATCCTACTCGCGAAAGGCGCGTACTCCGCTCTGACTGCCATCACACTACATCTCCAAAGGCAGAGCAATAGCTGATTACCAGTGCACAGATGATGAGCTGTTTGATGGCTTTAAAGACGACCTGCTGCTCTTCTCCCGAATTCCACTTTACATTCTTGTTATCCAGACTCCGGATAGGCAGACTGAATTCAGCTAGTCTTGGTAAGAACCAGCTCAAAAATACGCCATGCCGTTTAAACGACTAACAGCCTTGAGGTCCTTAGATTACGACACTCCCTGCACTGCACTGATTTAATTAGAATTGACCATTTTTCCATCGGACATCAGAACGTGGCAATGAAAAATCACTTTCGATTTCCGGACTTCGATGTTCTTGCGTTTGAGCTTTAGGTTCTTTTATACGCATGCTGTAAAAGTAATGCAGAATGACGTCATGTTAATGGTCATTCGAGTTGCAAATCAACACGTCATCCACCACACATGTAAGACAGTCAAATTCATCAACCACTTGCAATAACTGCTTCTGAAAAATGTCGCTCGAGTTCTTCACACCAAACGGCAACCCTATCCATGAAAACGTCCGAAGAGTGGGACGAACGTCGCCAGGAATCTGGATTTCTCATCTAGGACTATGTGCCAGGATAGCGATGATAGATCAGCCTTAGTGAGCACATTTGCTCTGACCAAATATAGCAGGACGTCTAACTTTGGTAGGATATAATGTTCTCTGCGTAAAAATTGATTCAATGATCTGAGATCTATGTACAGACATAAATCACTAATTTATACAAAATAATTGTAATCTTAATAACCTACCCTGTCATTTCATCGACCTTAGCGATTAAGCCCCACTGAGAATAGTTACTTAATTCGGTAACAAACTTATCAGGTAAAGCAAACGAAACCCTTCTAGCCGGCAACGCAGTCATTCTTATTGACGCATTTAGTGCTAACTGAAGAAATCTTCAAACCTTAGCCAAACTGGAATAACCACGGACGAATACTGTACACTAACATCTGCCGCCGCTCGACAAACATGCACAAAACGCTTATAGTTAAAACGCACAAAGCCCGGGAAATGGATGGAATCAATGCTGAGAATCGCTGTGAGCTCTTCCTCCATGATAGAAATATCCATCTGATGTGAGTATCTGTCTTCGCGATTAACCACTTTGATTGAGGCAAACCTTTCGACTGGAGCTTGAAACCGTTCCACCTGCGTAGGACTCCCTGATAAGGTCGCACAGGAATTTCTGGGCACCCTTCACACATATTATAATTGTTGCAGCATTCGTGTCTAACTGGAAGCGCACCATTTTTTCGCAAAACAATAAACTTGCATAGTCACCCTTCTTCGGTCCTGTCAGCAACACGTGGCTGATTGAATGTCCAGAGTCTGAGGGTGTTGGGTCACGACTGAGTGCATTGAATTCGGAAGATTGGCAGCGTCGAGCGAAATGATTTTGTGTGCCACATCTGGGGACAATTCTACCACTCGCCGGATATTGATCATAATCCTACGAGTACCGCGCGCCGTAGAGTTTCCAAGTTGTTGTATCCTGTTAATAGCTTTCGCCGTTTTTCAGACAAAATGCATACGGCACATATATCTGCCTCAGACGGCAACCGCATTTTCTGCATGTGGTGTGCAACTGCTGATTCATTGAGGCATATATCAAGGCAATGTCCGCACCATAAGTGCCGTTGCCTCAACAGCCACTTGGCTACATTTTATCATTGATTCCTAGTACGATTCTATCTCGGATGTGTCTGTCGGGCATTCCATTGCAAAAATTACAAGAACGAATCAGGTTCTTTAGCTCCGTAACGTAGTCTTTGAATTTCATTCATGCGCCTGTTTCGAGCAAAAGTTTGATATCGCTGATACATCTCGTTAGCCTATCCGTCGCAGAAATCGCCGAATTTTCGGATGACTATTTTCAGATCGGCTGGGTCTTCGTAATCTTCTAAATTTGTCGGGTCACATATGCCTTTGATTATTGATCGCGAGTACATGCGCTCACATTATTAGTTGACAATGACATCGTTTTGCCTTCCTTATTTCATTGCCTTTTTGTCTCAGCATTTTTAGTCACATAGCGTAGTAAGCTTTCATTAAACGGTTCCATACTACCCAAGCATATTCTGTTCCGTCAGTCGGCTGTTGGCCGATTCCAGGAAGCAGCGTGCTTCATCGATCGTATGTCAAAACATCGCCAGGCGATACGCCATCGGTTGTTCATCCACATGCACCAGTACGCAGATACAAATCCAATTGCTTTCTCTGACTCTCTACCTACTAGCCAAGTTGTGTTCTTCCACTTTTAAAGGGGCACGTGTTTTCATAGCTGGCTTCTCTCCAATCAGCAACTGAGTACCGTTTAGCGAACTTGCATTGGTCTTCCCTGACACCGTGTCGCAGAAGTCGGTCCCTTTGGGACAAACGGTTTATTTTTTAGAAAGCAACCTCAGCATGTTTGTGTTGTAGAAGTTTCGATGTAAATAAATAGCTCTGTTACATGATTAACGACGTTGCTGAATTCCTGAGATTCCTCTTTTAAATCAGGCAGACAAACTCCAGTACCTCCAATGAGCACACAGGCGAAGCTGTGTCGACGCCTAATCACCTGCTTCGTTCGCTTGCGGCAAGCTAGCCGCTTGCTTCGTCATGTAAACTCGTACCTTTCTTCCGCTTGGATAACCCCATCTTACATGTTAGTTTGGAAGGCTGCGTCATCAGTAACATGACCCTGATAGGTTATGGACGAAGTAGGGCATTGACAAAGTCAATGGTCAGCTGTCAGTTTCATCGTTAAGTGTGATCCCTTCACTTGCATTCAAGTCATAAGGCTTTGCTGGGCGCGGTGGAGGTGCACTGGTGTCAGTCCGTGCAGCATGGATATTGGTGATACCGAAGTACATCGTACGTAGTGTGCAAATATGGTGGAACGACTTCATTACTTTCCTAACGATGACCAGTTGATCCTAATCTATCCAAGCAAAATCCTGATATCGATTCTCCCATTTACGCTTTCGACAAGCCTAGAACAACCACCCTCTTACTGCCGAGCAGTTTGACCTGGTCCGTTGATACCTTTGACGAGCTTAGGTCTTACGGAAACAAACGTTAGGTATACTAAAGTAGCTCGAGGTTTGCAAATATGATTCAAGGGTCAAAGCAATTGGCATTCCCCCAACCATCATTTTGTTACTTCGCACTCAGAGAGCTGCATTATAATGCTTGCATGACTACCAAAGAGATTTTTCTAGAGCTGATACCATCAACAATTCCAGCTTTAAAAATTGTAGTCATTTTGCGCTTAGTCAGCTTGCCATGCCTCACCGCAAAACTTCTGCCTGGCAGAGGTATTCCCTTGATCATTTTGTACCTGAAGCTGACTTTACTTTCGAAGTGTTAGATTTTAACGTTTTGCTAAAAGCAGCAGCTAACGGATTAGACTGGTCTGGAGGTTCATGTGATCCTCTGAAATTTTAAAAATATTTGGGCTTTCAGTACATCATCCATATCAGCAGTAAGCAAGTGCTGATCTCAAGATTACTGTGGCTACTAATTAGTACACTAGCAAATAAATGGTGAGATCACATGACTGTTTGGTAGTTAAGTTTGCCTCCGCCTACTCATCCAACGAAATCATTCTAGCCCTGTATTGTATGTCACAAGATTCAGTTAGTTAAAAGTTTTATTACGTACTACGAGATTGTATTATGAATGAGCTGTTTAGCTATGCGTTTATTTTCAAACTGGAAAATTATGGGACAGGTGGAAGGTCTGACGTTTTTTGCGTAATCTGATGCAACTAGATCAACCAGTTTGTATGCTGGTTGTAGTGAGAAGCAATTTCCGTACAGTCTTGAATGGTAGCTTGTCCAACAATTTTTAAAAACATATGATTGCATGAACAAAGTGCCCAAGTTTGTATTTCAGTGGAAATTGAGTCCATTGATACGCCAAGCTACGTGAGTGTAGTTCGAATGGGCAGATCGACCATGTAGAGGTTTTAATACAACTGTGCGCGTGTCAACATTTAAGGGAGTTTAGCACACGTAACTACGAGAGGACATTCTCAGGCATGTTTCTCGGGTCAACAGGAACTACGGAGCAATTTCCCCGCAATGCTTACTATCGCGTCAAGCACACTGATTGCATCCTAGAGACCAGTACGACAGATAATTGTGTCTTACACAGTACTTGTTGCATTGATAAACGCATCTATTAGGGTACTTATTAATCATAATAAGTTCAAGTTAAATGCATCCACAGGTCTACTTATGCTGCTTGTACCAGAACCGGGGTTCCGTTTGACGCGTTCATTTTGGCCCCAGCGGCAAGTGTAAGCGCCCAACAAGTTATAGCTGTTTGAGTTTCAGACGCCAAAAGGCAATATGTGCTTGCGAGCACACATCATACTATGTAAGCGTGTGTATAGCACAGAGATGACAGCGTCTTCTTTGTGTTCGGATGCGTAAGAAGCCTTGTCCCTCGGGTACAGGTCCACTAGACAAGGAGCTGTTAAGCCTTTCCGGCAGTTGCTACACAAGTCTGCAGCAAATGAATGTGTGGAAACGGTATTAAAATAGCTGTATTGCACATGACCCATGGCACGTTAGCAGCAGAAAACTAGAGGGAAGAGTCCGATGGCCACACTTATTAGTAAAATGACGGTAGCATTTTCCATAAAACATTCGTCGACCGATTTTTACAGTGGCACGCACACTGGCCGATACCTTAGTTGCCTATATTGTACAGATTTGTTGGCTTCCTCACCGAGTGGATATTGTTGATGCCTTACATCAGTGACTGGTATTTAATTAGCTAATAACATGGCACAGTTTCAGCCTTGTTTTGGTTTCACTTGGAAGTTCTACATGTAACGCGAAAGCCCAAGTAACTTTGTCGCTTACAAATACAGTCAGTATAATGACCAAACGGTTTGTTCCACACTAGTACGTAACCGGCTATTAGCCATTACGAATCGGATACTCGGAACATGTTGCACAGTTGTGTCTGGTTGTCGCGCTCACGCTCATCACTTGAAGCTTAGCCTTTGACTTGGAACAACTACCTGTAGGGGCTTAAAGACAAAAACCACGGCAACTCCTGAAGCACGATTAGGGTGAGAATTCCAGCATAAATATTCAATGTCAATAAAATAAAGTGCGCATTAATATGCTGACTTGAATCCACGGTTTTACACAGGTCCTTCCCAGAATAAGAAGGTAAGTTCGATCAACATACCAATTATTCCGTGTATTATCATCGCTTAACGGGCACACGCTATAGTAGGTCATGTGGATGGGCGATTGTAACCGTGAATCGGTTTTTGAGCGGGAAAAATATGAGGGGAAGATAAAACCCAGTTGACATAATGTTCCATTTATGATACTCGAAAGAGCAACAGTTTTTTCGACAGCCAAGTCGATTGTTGTCTCTTGTCAGCATAACAAATTGACCTCTCTGGTTTGTGTTCCCGTCAAGTTTTAATAGTTGACAGCAAGAGAGATAAAAGTTGCCCAGGATCTGACAAACCGTTATAAGCTTGTCGCACAGACTTCAACGTCAGCTGCACAATCGTAGTGCGTTCAAATTGTGTTACTGTCGGTGGTGAGACAGGTATTTGACGTTCTAAGCTGCCATGCATTGTGAAGTCAGTGGGGCTGTGTAAGCGCAATTCTGTACAGACTGCCCGAGTTGGGTAGTGTACTATATTCGCAAACTCACGCTTTCGTCCCTAGTTAGGGAAACTGCCCGAAAGCCGTCCGCAAGAGGTTTAATTACTTAGCATTCATTTGTTATTTTATCAGCTTGTCTTAAACAAGTAAGGGCATCTTCCGAATTGTTTATTTGAATACCTCATTGGAATCGCTTTGCGGAAATTGTGGCTGTAGCCTTTCTCGTCACTAATCTGATGCATTTTTCCCAAAGACTCACTTGGTCTCTTTGAAATGGGCATGCTGTCCGCTGATAAACCCTGTAGTGGTCATTTTGCTGTGATATGCGGTCTTTCCTTGTGTTAACAGCGGCCATATATATGTATTTAGCTTATCAGCGAAGAGCGGATACGTTGAAGTGAGTACTGTCACGAGATAGTCTGTGAGCGCTAGAAACAGGAGTTGTGCGATTATCGAGCACTGGTGTGCACGACACTAGACCTAGATTTACTCGTAAAATGTATTACGAGCAGTCATATGCAGCTGATAATGACGGGGTGAATAAAATATGCAACACAGTACATAGCAATTCACTCAATGGCTATGAAACATGTGAACTTGAATGTGATGAATAAGGCTGATCGTTTAGGGTGAACATCATAGTGATTTGGCAAATTGATTTTGTAAAATACGAAGTGGTCTGGATCTGTCGGATATAATGGATTTCACGACATCGAGAATCATTCCATCCCATTTGCAACATACTCAGGCACTATTCACGAGGGGTCAGATTCGTGTACTGGCAGCGGCCGAAGCAATCAAAATTTGATTTCGTGATCTTGATCAATGTGGCGTAAGAAAGTTTCCTGGATACTCAATCTTTCCTGGTTCCAGGAAAAATAACGAATGGGGTGGACAAGTTCCACAAGATAACATTCGCTTTGGGACTGATCAGCTTGCTCGGTCATTCAGTAAGTTTAGGCTTCTGAGCCTGTATTAGTATCATCAGTTGCTGACATTCATTTGTGTGCACTAGCTCATGATGAAGCACTGAAAATGCTTCCACTCGGAAAAGCTTGTTTCTAATATCCGCCCATGGGACATTTTATAAACTGAAACTCAAGAAAGTTACACAAAGAAGGGACATCATTCTTGTAATAATTCATCGCCGTTTTAGCCACCATATAAATGAATTAACTAAATTCCCAGGTTATGTTGATGGTAAAAATAATTAGATGCCCTTTCTTATATATTGACTTTTGAAGCCCTCCCAGCAGATGATCCGCTACATTTCACATGGCAAAGGACACAAAAATTATTTAAAGTTCTTACGGCGTAAAAAGTGGAAAACTAATTGTGTCTAAAGCAAAACCACGCCTCTGAAAATGTGGTATATCCTAAGCATAGAGCAAGTCAAATCATTTTGAATGACAGGCAATCATAGTAATGTAGCAAATTGTTTCAGAGGTATATGTGATAAAATCCGCACCAGTGACATTCACCATCACATGTAGTTATGCCTACAGCGAGTTAACACAACTTGAGATTTTCCCCCTCTATTCGATGGAGAAAAATGTCGCGTTCTTCATCTACGCCATAGACATGATAATAGAATGGAGACCAGTTTCCGGGGATGTGACCGTGGTGTGCTGATATAGAGTGACCTCAGGCCTACAAAATAGGCGAAGAGAATTGCAATAAGAGGCAAGTGGTGCTTCGCTTGTGAGAAAGTCGCATGTCTAGTGCGTTCTAGTGTGTCAGGTTTTTCGCTGCTCCAAATCGCTTATCTCAGTCCCCACACACATTTGTTTCAGATTAAACTACCGAATTCAGCTGGCACAGAATTACAGAAGTGGTACCTACGCATCGTGATTCCTGTAAACCAATCTATTTCAGGGAGTCATGTGCCTGGATACACGTGTTCAACTGTGTTGCCTTTCCGCCACTGTGACAGCTGAAAAACTGCATTCGTTAAAGGAAGCTATGTGCCATTCGGTGATTCCTGAATTTAGATGAAGTTCATCGCAGTCACTCTCAGACACGCACACTGCCATACATCTGGAACACCATCAGACGGCCCTTTCAAACTGCTGGGTCCAGCCAGTGGTGCTCGTCTCTCAGAACACTCTCGGGTTCCGGCTCCATGATTTTCGGATGCCAGAATTCCTCCTAGAGGACCACTTCAAATGAAGCTACGATTTCATTCCTGACTTTTGATTACGTTCGTCTATCGCTGACATTCAGTCGCTGATATCCATCCAATACAAAGCACGTTAAAGAGCATAGCCCGAAGCTGACCAATGTCGATCAGTAAAATAGCCAAATTGCTTTTGCGTGTGTTCTGTCCCTGACGAACCAGTCTAAGACAAATGAGGACGACCGAGAAACTTTGACAACCAACTTAAAAAATCACTCATTCCCAACAGTACCTGGCCCCACAGGTGCAGTGTGTCGTCACAACAACAGCCGCCACCGATCATGATTCCACTTGGCGATAAACGCGTTGAATCGAAACGCGTCCAGAAGGTCAGTGCACAAGTGTTTTACTCTATCTGTGCCATAACTTTTCACGCTAGGCTCACAGGAGTACGTCAAAATATCAAACACAAACAACAGTATGAATTATGCGCTCTTGTTTAGCCGAGTATCCAGAAATTGCGATTGACTATGTTATGTGTGCTCACGGAGAGTTAAAAAACTAGCTGAAAAACTTCACCAGGTGACGTATTGCAGATTTTCGCTATTAGAATAGACAGAGCATCGAAATTCTGCCACCTTGGCAACGTTATATCTACCGACCTACAGATGATGAGCGAATCGCCCATCCACTTATCATTAACACTGCTCCTGGCAGTCAATGTACGACTAGCCAACAATAACTGCCACTCAGTTGTTGTGGAGTTCTCCGAGCTGGGCAACTTGGTAGCAGACGGTTCGCCACCATTCGAGGTGGCATCTTCAGTGCGGAATTGGTAGCAGTTAAGTAGCAGTGGCTGATGGAAAGCAAACCCAATAATGGATCCATTATTGGGTTTGCTTTCTATCAGCCACAGCTACTTAACTGCTACCAATTCCGCACTGAAGATGCCACCTTGAATGGTGGCGAAATGTCTGCTACCAAGTTGCCCAGCTCGGAGAACTCCACAACAACTGAGCAAGCCTCCCGAGCTACCAATATTCCAAATCATTTCGAACTGCCTCTATATTCCCCATAAGTGTGGTTACGCAACGCAAATAGGAGATAAAAAACACAACTTTGTGACTCGCTTTGCCATCTGGTTTTGCCGGAAACCATAGTTTGCACATCTCAACTGTTTATTTTTTGTTCGTGAAAAAGTTAACTATTTGTTGAAATGATTGGACAGCTGACGGGTTTCATAGCTTTGCTATTAGAAACTAACAAATCCAATCTGTTTAACAGTAGCATCCTCTGAACTCCACACTTAGGTCTAATAGTAAAGTCCGTCTTGCTAACCGCACCACTGTATCTGCTCCCTTTACCCTGACGCATGCCAAGCTTATTAGCCGTCAAGTCAAATTCGACGTCACTGCTATTACTCCATTCCAGTAAGCCGCACTTGAATATTCCGTCAAAACACCGGTAGCTCAAAGCCTGAAACAATCCAGTACCAAGGTAAAATATACATCGGTCACCGCGAGAAAAGCAAAACGTGCGAAATATGTACATCCATCTTCCATACCGAGCACAAACGGTGCTACGCAGCTTTTACTGTCCTTTCCAGTGGCTTATACTAAACAATTCAACTCATCAGCAACAACTCTGAAACTGACATTCGCCGGACAGAATGACAGCGCGTTAACCTACCGAGTCTAAACTTGGTACAATAAATACCAATTTGTTAGTTGATCGGAACCAGTGGAATTCCATCTATGACGGGATTAACATTCAGCTTAAGCATGATATCCTGAGAGGCGTATAATATCCCGCAACATGAGTATATGATGGAGAACCTGGAATTTCTCGAGTAACGCTGAACACAGTAAATGAGACAGAGGCAGTTCGCCTTCGCGACTCATTGAGCGCGGTGCGCATACAAGCTGATCTTCCTTGGAAAGACCGTGCAAAAGGAACTGACAACGAACGAAACTCCTAAAACTGGACAGCAAGAAAACCATGCTTGTTTATAGTCTTTCCACATTCTGGGGTGCTGCTGACCGCGAAATAGTTGACGCTAATACCTTAAGCACAAAACTGAAGGGGTTGAGGTCCAAGATGGATCAAAGCGGTTCTACTCTACGAAGGAATTTCAAAAGTATTATTGATTAACTTTATGAATTTCCGTGTCAGATTTGCAAAAAAGTTGCCCGCTTAAGGTAGCAGGCCAACGGTCACGACTGGTCGACAATTGTCTGGAATTGCAGCCCCAGTAAATCCCTTGTGTCAACAGTCCTATGGAGTGACAGACACAACAGCACCCGCGGCACCCGACAGGACATGACGAATCAGAAGAGAGCATCTCAGTCTGGAGCAATCTGTGATGGCATACAGTCTGACTGGATTTCGTAAGCCAAGGACCTACATAGAGATAGTACTGGAAGACTAATTAACGGCCGGTTGGGAACAAAACCCGAAAATGACAGTCAACAACGCAGTGTCAACTTCCAAGGCACTATCCTGCTTGTATACTAGGCCCCAACGCCATTTCGGTAATTGATAGAACTCACAGAGGGCAAGGCCTTACAGCCGCTGGACCACCTTATAATTACAGATACCTAAATGAACAAGTTAAACTGATTTTCCCGTCCGTCTACCCGGAATGACGCTATCTTTAGAACCGTAGATATGCACGGCGTGTTGGAGTAATTCTTTATTACAAAACTAATCTCAATGGTGTACTTTCTGGACGCACAGAAATTCATGCTGATGACTCGCTTTGGTGCTGTCTAATGTTGCTGAACAATGACACATGTCTTGTAGCCGTAATTCACCGTCAGCCATACACAACCTCCGAAATGTGCTCCAAAGTAAATGTCGTTTTGAAGCTTGCGAGGAACGACGCAATCAGTCACATTCTCAGCGCTGGAGAAGTTCATGTGCATGACACGAAAATACCGGCAACTAATGGCGCACAGGATAAAGTGTTCGCAAGCTATAATTTTCAGCTAACTTCTGTACAATCAAGCAACCACTTCCATCAGATTTTGAAATGCTAACATACAATGATATTTTGTATTTTGCTCATCAGTGACGATCCTAAGATCAGCGGAACACATTCAACCATACATTTGGGTGGCGATTACCATAGTATTCCAACATTTGACTAGAAATGCCATACGAGATATCTTGAAGCGGATGCTAAAGTATATACTGTCTCACTATGTACCGTCTTATCAACAGGTGTTAAGGAGACACCTTGGAGCTTCTTAACTGATTACCTATTTGAGTCAATATGAAACCATCACAAGGATGTTTAACACAATGGCAGATACTGCTTTGGAACAGAACTCTATCCTCCACCAAAATAAAAGCGTCATTTCGAAGGAGCAGAACAAGCAAACACATATACATGAGAGATTTGGTAAGGCGAGCGCAAAGTACTCCATGACTGCTGAAACGTGGAAAACGTGTAAACTTGCTCAGCGCGAACATGGTGACGCATAAGCACGAGTTGAGGAAGCTATTATGCATGAATCACCAACTCTTCTACATAAAATTTAATGGTCTTCATATGACATAGTGCGTATTTTCCCTCACTGATAACAACTGATGAGTATCCACGGCCAGCAAGTGAAGCAGCCGATCTCTTACGGTTTCATTTGTCCCGATACCCTATAGGAGGTACAAAGCCAACCTCTTCTCCCCTTTTCTATTGCCTCAACTACAGTTTTATCCAGCATAACCTTCAACGCAGCAGCTGTGTGGAAGAATTTGTTATACTAGTGTACCCATAACACTTCCGGAGTGGACAAACTTCTGCCAAAATGTCTGCTGGCAGCAACCAGTGATCTCGCAGAACCACCAGCCATTTGCTGCCAGTGTTGTCTAGAGGAGAACAAACATCTTTTTATTTGGCAACGAGGGGTCATCATTGATTTGCACAAGGGAGTTGGTCACACTGTCCTTACCAATTTCTATCTGAAAACGCTGATTCCTGTGGGTTCTAAACTTATGGAAGCAATCATCTTGGATACAGGTATGCAGTAGCTGGAAGAGCATAATATAATAGTTGCGGGTCAACATCATTTCCGCTAAAATCGTTCACATACTTCTATTCTCTATAGACTTTCGAAATATTACGCACTCATAACTTTAAATGCATACGCCTCCCATTGCTGTACCTCCATGCATGGATAGCATATGATGTGAAAGAACATGTCTGACATGTCTGACATCTATATTATTCCATCACGGAGTGCGCTGAGCAAGGACACAGGCAAATTCCTCTTCTGAATCCTTTGACGCGTACCAGTCTACCAGTTGGCTACTTCAACTAAATCATACATAAATAAGAAAGGTCCGCTTGTAATGACAATACGGTTTTGATCAAGATAGAATCGGTTTTACTCATGGGTAACTCACTTGCGCACAGTTAGGGGATTTGATGGTGTACATTGAGTAAGCAACCGTCACGCTAGATCCATATGTGGGAATTGCTTATCAGGCTTTGGAGTAACCACCCTTGGTCCGGATAGTGATACGCAATCCTAATTAAGGTCAGAGCTTAAATGGGAATAAACACATACCACTTCGATAAATGAGAGCGCATCCGAAGGGAAACTTTTGTGGAGGTTCCAACTGGACGCTGCATTCCAAGACCCGATTCGTCCTTAGTTAAACACTTCAGGTAAGATGGCTCGACTCAAACTGACCTCCGGTCTTCTGAACAATCGTTAGTGTCCAAAACCGGTAAACAATCTTTAGATCTCATACAGAGGACGTTCAGCTAATTCGACACTTTCGTCGTACAGCAATTGCTTAATGCGAATGAGACCCCATGTGTAGTACGCGATTCAAGCTTGAGAAGCTTGGTTAAAATACCAATAGGCTGCACCGGAGACACCACCGCGCAGGGCAACCAAAATACTAATTGGCTTGTTCCATCTAACCGAAGAACAACAACCGAAATCCATGGGTGTTCAGAGGGAGTTATCTCTGTTTACTAGGTAAGATAATTTTGACTAAACAAATCTTGAAGAATTTTAATCATTTTGCCACAAAACAAAACTGAGAGGCCACCGTACAAAACTGATTACCCAATACAATCTCTTGGAATGCCGCTGGAATTTCTTTTTTCATGATGTGTTAGTTACGGAACGCGCATGCGACTATTATGGTTTCTGCGTAAGTGTTACCCATTTCCATAAACCACCTAATGATGCCTTACATTTTCCTCACATGACATGGCTCCTGATCAGCTGGTGATGAAAAGACACAGGCAAACAATGTGCTCACCAGCACTGAAGAAGTCAGAGTAGACGGAATTACATGTGCCTTATGGTGTATATCATCCTGGGTCCACAAATGCATGTTTCAGTTTGCTGTCACAAGTTTGAACATGGGTAATTCACGCAGATCTTCCTACATGAATTGTCTTGCTTCTGATTTTTCACCCCTATTATGTCGTTGTTCAATTCTTCCGAGTCTCAGCAAGGAATGTTTAACCGCTGTGTCAAGGTCTGCTCGCGAAGTGTAATGATTTGGTGATCAAGGAGCAGGAGATTAACCACTCCGTACCGGGTTCAACTCAAGTGTGGCTACATCTACTTGAAGTTTCAAGTAGAGCTTGGAATGCACACTTTGCAGAGAGTATAATCGCAATTCTGAAACACCTGAGTGTGTCTTAGAAAGGACTTTGTAATTATTGTTGATAGCAGGGGTTGTGACACTAATTTGCCTCTAATAATGCAGCGCGCTTCATACAGGGAGATCATCACAGACGTGCAACTTCGCAACAACAGCAAATAACGATAAAATGCATGATGGTAGCTTAATCCTTCGCTGCAATTGTAATGACGAGAATATCATTAAGGTGTCTCCATTCAAATATTCGTATTTAAACACTACGCAACATGACATTTTGTGAGAGGGTGGCTACAAATATAAGGGCTAAACTAGTTTATGTCCTGAAATGAAGTCTACAAAAATTCATGCAATAAAATAGTTGATGTACTGTTTCCACTTCAAAACGTAACTGATTGACATGGTTTCGGCATTGCTGTTAAAATTAACCATCACATACACATCGACTTGCTCACCCTTTTGCGTTTCCTTTCTAAGGTAGACATACAAACAATCCAGGCAGCAACGACAACAGCTTTAGTGAATTAACAATGTATTCACAGGAGGACACCGGTACACCAGTGTCAAAGTAACGGTAGACTAAACCAACCGGCTAACTGCAAGATCTTACTACTTAAATGTGATAAGTAGGAGACGGTTGAAAGACATTTGCTTTCAGTCCAGACGGTCACCACTAATCATAAGTGACAGTGAGTTTCTGGTCGAACGTTCGTAGTGGCCACCCACTACCTGGTGGAGAGGCGTGTATTGGCCGGAAGCGTTAGTGCAAATAAGGCACAAAACAGACCGGTAGAGGCTTAATCAACGAACATAACTGAGGTGGCCAGTTCCTGTGTTGCATTCATTCACCGCTGTCCTCAATGTATCAGACAGTCATTTCATGCTCCCAAAAGGTGCTTCACAGATAACGGTTTATGTCCGTGTACCTTAGGAGATTATGACATGACCTTAATTAGCTTGCCCAAGGAATTTACTTCCAGGGTAGCAGAAAATTACTGTGTCTTTGTGGATTATCTAACGTAATACGCTACTATGAACAAAAGTGAAATATACCTTCGGTTTAAAGCTCTTCGCCTTCAAGCTGCATGAATCATCCTTTCTTCCTAGATTAGGGAAGCCTGAGTAGTCCGATTTTGAAAGACTTCGCAGGTAATGATAGTTTGGATCGGCTATCCACAAAGGTTGACTGATCAAATGTTTTGGACTCCTTCCGACATTACCTGTCATAGACTGAAAAGCGAATGAAGGGAAAGCTATTCATGGATTAACAGAAGACATATCCATACGACTAGATGGTGTCACCTTATTTTTGATGAAGCACTTGCAAACCAGTGATCCATCGCTTTCGACTCAGTATAGCTGTGTTTTGAGTTCCTCTGTACTACCAGATGCCATCAGATTGCAGTTAAAGTCCTCGAACAAACGGAGTTGGCACTTTGCCCTTTCAAAGCTCGCTGACACCGCGTGTTCATTCAAAATCTAGATAAACTTGTAGGTAACCGTCAATTGTTGTTAGATAGAGTCCTGTTGTGAAGAGCTCAATTTTGCCATCCACATTTTTAGTATTTCGAAACTTCCCTACTTAGATGCGCACTTTGGTTTTTCTCTAATTGAAAACCTTAGAGGCCATCAAACAGGTCACGGAAAGCAGACATTTGAGGACTTTAACTTATGTATCTAGAAAAAGAAAGCTAATGCCTGCTTATACAAATGAGACCCTCAAGTAATCCTGGCTAAAACTTCGTCTCATTTGTTAGTAATTTTTTTATAGAGTGTGGTAACTTCAAATTCACCTATTTACTATTTATTCTAATGATGTAAGCCTCTGATAACCCATTATTTCCTCTTCAGAATCATGGGTGTTGCAAGCCACTTAATAGAAGCTGATTTCCAACGAAAGAGATGGATGTAACAAAGGGACTGGGAACAAGTTAATATGTGGACCACACCGGTCAGCCGTGGCAGGTAGTGACATTCCCACCGCATCGAAGTGTATGGGCTACTAACCGCTGCTCTCTGGCAGAGTTATGGTAACTAGTCATCAGAAATACTTAAACTGACAATGCACTATTGCCACAACAACTCGAGCAAACCAAGTTGGTTCGCAGGTGACCATGTTTGCTGTAGAGATTAATAATTTGTGAGGCCAGTCCATGTCACCTAATTTCTGTATACAGAAGAAACCGTGCAGCAAAAATATGGACTCTTAAGGAACTCTTATTTAACTGTATCTTGGATAAGGATTAAAATTTCCTAGTCATATCCACACACCGCAAAAACTTACTTATAGTTGTTTTACAAAAACCAGCAGAGGAAAATGACAAGTTATAATTTTGCCAATATCTCTAGGACTAGAGAATACTAATCCAAGACGGTGCGCGAAACTAAACGCGGATATCAGAAGGCAACTGGAGTGGGAGAAAGCGGACTGTATTCGATGGACTACAAGAAGATGCGGACGGATGAAGCGAGACAAGAGCAACACGTTGGCGCGGGAACTAACAAGACGGTCAAGTGTCCAGGCCGATGTAGGTCAACATGGACGTAATGTAAGGGAGATTAAAACAAGAAAGAATAGTGTACAACTGCTCATTAGCGAAATTGTAGACAAAAGATAATAGTTATCTTTTGAGGCGCTACGTATCACACCTTCCACTTTATTGCTGGAAAAGCTGCGTAGATCAGGGCCTTTAAACTACTGAACGCACTGCGGTCCCTCTCTTGCAGAACGTCGTTGAAAAAATGCAAGTAATCGAATTACGTGGTCATAGTTTAACCAAATACCGAAATCCTTTGGCTGCATCTCAACTTTGCTTTAAGATCACATATGTGCTTAGTAAAAGGAACAGACTGCCCATACGGACGATCACCTTTCGGGGCGAATGCATTTAGCAGATGTGCGTCAAAAGATGTGTGAGGAAAACAAGTTTGAGTGCATGCCAATAGCTAAGAAGCCAACAGTTGGCCTAGTTATGACTTAGGCACTAAACACTAGGCAACTTATGTCTTCGGCAAAAACATACATTTGGTTACATTGCTCCTTATCCATTGTGTAGCCAAGGTTTACAAGCCATGAGAGAGCATTTATAACAAGTAAGAATGACGGATTTTCCAGCGCCTTTGAGGAATTCGCAAAACTTTTTCTACTTACGTGTTAGCTAGAAAATTAAGCTATAGTCCAGATGCGGTTAGGTGTCCAAGTCCCGAATGTAATATTTTCCGTTGACATGTGAATGGCTCGTCAACAAAAGTTTATCTATTATTGTAGTTTATACAACCTTCACGGCTGACGTCAGCGACTGCGAACTGCACAATTTTAACCCGCGAGCTGCACACACGTTTGTTGCATATATTGATCAATCACACATCGACTCATATAGCGAACTACGTTGTAGGCATTGTTGTCGTACCAAAACAGTTGACCGGATTCGGTCTTATTGTGACCCGCTCATACGTCTTAGGACAGTAATTATTCTTTTCACGGATGAACTATCTTTGTTGTTTCGTTTCGTAACGACGCCTTGCAGTTAACGATTGAGAATACCACTGAGAATAGGGGACCCTCTGTGTTCGGCGTCTCTTAGTTGGTGCAGCAAGAGCGAGTGAACCGCTCAGCACCACTGAACAATCAACAATGAATTTATACGGGTTAAGCAGCGTTGCTTTACAAGTCCCGTTGGATAGTTGGTGGGGATATCAATATAGCAATAATGAGAATAAGGATAGTAAAATAGTTAATACTTTAAATATGAAAATAAGGACTTATCGTTTGCTTCGCTGTAGTCCTGCGATCTGCTTAGATTCACAGTACCCATAGTTAACAACAAATAATTCCATGGTATACTCTAAGTGTAGGATGGAGACGTAGTGTTAAGTGACAAAGTGTAAGTGGATGAGTGCATCATCCAACCGTCTTTTAAATACTGTTAGTGTCGGTGCAGAGACGACCGACTCTGGGAGAGCATTCCACGGGTGACAGACACGAATGGAAAAGAAATTTCTGCGGCATTCCAGACGACTGTATTGTTCTGCGAGTTTTAATGAGTGACCCCTCAGGTTTGTATTGCTGCTGAGTTGTAATAAAGGGCGGCACACATGATGTGGATCTCGCCGAATCAAGTTTGTCATGATTAGGTCGCCTCGTAGTCTGCGATAGCTTCCAATGAACAGTCACATTATATCACGCACCAGCCTCCAATGGCTTCGCCAGGTGTTGCGCATGCCAGCACACCGACTCCCGCGAGGTGCATTGTTTGCGTGCCGGGGGTGCGGTTGGAGGAGGAGGAGGGGAGGTCAAGTGATGAATTGATCGAGAGAAATGAAAACTATCACTTCGAAACTGCCGTCAGTTGGTGCATCCAGACTGATTGGCTTGGGTCCTAAGGAAGATTAACTCGTTTGTTTGAACACAGTTGCTGATAGTGTTGTGAGTTTCTTTGTCCATCTCCTTCCCTTATTGATTGCCCTTCAATCCCATTTCATACAAAACGCGGTATAAACTAGGTAAAATCACATTACTCGCTTGGAATTATTTTGTGTTGTAATGTTTTAGTCCTTTAACTTTTTGTACTACAGCACATTAACTGAGGAGTTTTTCTCACCCTCAGCTAGTGTCATTATGTTGACGATGAGGGTCTTCTACTGGCTTTTGCTAATCCGACTACATTCGGAATATTATAGTCGCAGTCAACACGGAAAAAACAAGAGATCGCTGATCCACTTGTAAATACAAGTGTGTGCTATGAAGGAACCATGCCACGATGCAACTGGGCAGTAAGTAATAGTGGGGAAGAAGAATGCGCTTGACACTAAATCAGACCTGGGATACTTGTTCCTTTTACCTTTGTGCAAACAAGCACTTTGGTTATACATACTGCTGCACCCTGCGGTCGTTTATATTGATTACTCGAAGTAGCTGCATGATCGCACTAATCTTTAGAAATAACCACATGACAGATGACGAAACTGTTTTAGTGTTAAGTAAACGTGCGTTTTTCTTAGTGCACGCACCTAAGAAGACGATTTTCACAGGCTTACATGAACACATCATAGCTACATTCCATACATTGAATGAGGCGAATCAAGTCCTTAACTACCACGAAAACGCTTATGGTTACTGATGTGCAAATTAGATTAAGTTAAAATATTGGGAAGACAGGTCTGTTCTTGACGACTGCGGATCTTAGGGCCAGGATCCATAAGGATGCATGGTTATTCATCCTCACTTATTTGGTCGTTGTAGCATTCAAATCGTTATTCAAAAATCGGCTCATCTTGCAATTTCGAGGTTATATTGTACATGCAGTTATCAGTTGTATCGAGAGCTTTATAGGCGCAATTCTCCGGAGTACTACGGCATTCAGCAGGGCTTGTGTGTCTCACCTTCCCTCACATATGTGGCTAGTTTGCACGATGCCACTTTTATCACACAAGGGAGCTTACGAATAATTGTATAAGCAAGGTAGTAGGGGTTTGTGGAAAAAATAGAAGCTATGTGTCCACCCATCACTGAGCCTGGGGTTTAACAGGCACATTGTGGCGAATAAAATCAGGTAAATGAGAATTTCTTGGAGATGCCAATGTAGGGTGAAGTAATGATCAAAAGTCATGCATGTCCGGCTATAGGAGATGAGGTGGGCTACTGTAACACATGGTTAAATTTCAGGCTAGATTAAACGAATATGGAGTGGTGAAGCGTATGATGACAATAATGCCCGAAAATGACCTGACTTCTCATTCTACTAGTCTGTAATTGTTACCTTTAGGGGACAGCGAGCGTTCAAGAATGCTAAAAGTTAAGATATGATGCGGACCAATATGAGGCGAAGTTGAGTGAGAAAACCCTAGGTCTCTTTTGTGGTTCCATTGGAAGAACATTTAACCAAATAGCTGGCAATTTTTTATCGTGGCGTATCAAGGTGAATTTTTGAAAACCAAGACGAGGCAGGATGAATGAATAGGCAACAATGGAAAGCAAATGAGCGGTAAGTAGCGCATAATGATCAACAGTGCCGGTGGAAGCATATGGACTGGAGCTTGTTAAGTTTAGAAAACGCGGCAGCCCAAGTGAGTAACTTAAATGCTGAACACAGAAAAAAATAACAAAATATTGTTAAGCAAGGACACAAGATAAATGTACGGGGTAAGAACTAAACCGAGCACAATTCACCTGGGATGTGCTAGATGTTTCGCAAGACATTTAAAATTGTATGGGGCCTTTTCCATAACTATCGTGTATTAGCGCAGATTCATCATGTATACGTAGTACCTACTCTACGGTGAGGTGGTTGAACAATTCAACCCTAAATACGTGCTTGATATTGTTACATCTAGTGTGTTCGAGCAGCTTAATCTATAACCTATTATATCTTATGCGAAAGAATTTGGAACGTAGATTCTTGCGTACTCCAGGGACGCAGAAGATAGAGGATGAATTTCTAATTTGGTATTGATGTAAAGTTCCAAAATTTACAGTAGCTGGTTATCCAGGATTGCTTTGAGTTACAGCAAACAGGAAGATTATTTTGATCATAATTCTTCTTAAACCTAGTTGTTTTACATTCAGAAGTTGAGTGTGCTGTTGGGAAGTGAAGTATCCTAATCTTAGTAATAGTTTGGTACGGAACCTTTGTACATTGTCAATATGGATTTTGTCTCAAATTTTTAAATTTGCGAATATTAATGGACAATGCACTAAAATGTAACAAGCGTATGCATTATACATACCTAGCCTAGGTTCATTTAAGCATAGTGCATTTACATTACATGCCATGGTGAATCTTGCTTTAGCAGTGACAAAGTGTAGCTTTTCAAATAAACTGCAAGAGCTTGAGTAGCGAACTCCGGGGTCACGAATCGTTGTGCAGTAGGCAACTGACCTGCTATGTAACATCAGTATATCATTTATAATGTTACACCAGAAGAATAGAACTTTATATCTGCCAAAAGAAAATGTCATTATCCACTCTCAAAACCATTGCTGAAGAGCGTAAATCTCCATTATGTCGTATAGATGAAGTTGGATTATTTTACTATCAAAAGCGTACACTACTTTGATCTCTTGCGAGATGAGAAAGGGTCTACCATGTTGAAAGTTCCGGAAAATGTCATTTGTACAAAGTAGAAATAACACAGAGCTTGAAAACACCACCCTATATGACGCCGCTTTTTAATGAGATAGGCGCAGATACGAAGTATCCAACTTTGACATACTGGGTGGATATGGAAAAGCTTGAAAATAAGCATGCTATTAATGGGTTGGCAAAACCAAATAGGCTGACATTTTTTACTATTACTGCATGGAATTTAGGGTCCAATACTTTTTCAGGCCTAAGATAAAAGTAACCATGGACTGTTCGGATTCAGCCTACTTGGTTATGAAGTCAAGAAATGCAAATAGTTACGTTTGACCTGAACGACAACCGATGAATCCGTGATCCCAGCTAACGATCAGTGTTTGTGTAATTAGGAACTGCAATTTTTCTTTGATCACGACTTTCACAATTTGATTCAGTATGGAATTGTAGTTAGTGAGGCGTTTTAATTTGCTAGCTCGCGACTTTATCCCCCCTTGTTTTAGAGTATGACACTGAGACGCTTCCATGTAGCAGGCTATACGCCAGTCTTAGTTGACGAGGTGAATATGTTTCGCAGAAATAGTGGAATATCAGTAACAAGTAGCGCAATGTTTTTTTCGTAAATCAAACTAATACAACTAGCAAATAATCACTGCCCAAATTCCTGACGACATGTTAAACTGCAAAACAATGAGCACATAAAACAACCCTTTGAGTACAACCAAATTCCCATGTGCCTTCAAGAGATCAGTTACCAGAGCCGTTGGAATTCAATTAGATCATATCAGCCTGATTTTTCACGTATGCATAACTAAGAGGGTGATTGTAGTTCTTCTACTCTTACGTCATATTCCGACTCTGTCAGATTTAGTGGCTTTCGCTCCGTAAATTTTGACACATTGCGTATCTTTTGCTTCAAATGATGGAAAGAAACGCTATGGTGATTTAACTATCTACAGGCATTGCTGCTATCATTAGGCTTGATATCCAATCCAAATTTTGTGCACTAATTAAATTGATTTATCTTGGGATATTTTTAAAGTTTAGTTGTCTTTGCACCTGAATATTTAGAAGAAGCGACTGTACGACAAGGAATTTGTTGAGCACAATGACGTGGACAAAGAATTCACGTATTATGTGAGCAGAGCACAACAAATGTAGAGCGGTGTTAATATTTATAAAAGGTTTATTGCTTCTTTTATTATTTACTTATTTACAACAAATTTATACAAATGACAGGCACCTTGATTTCGCTTAACAAACACATATACAGTGATCTGCACAGATAATAAGCACATTTATATTCCTTACGACAGGCAACACTGGAAACTGAATGTTTCTGAAGTGTGGATGAGCAAATGTTAGACCAACAATATTAAAGCTATAAGGATATTGTCGGTTAGGAAAAATATAGTTTCACATGATTATAAAACTGGGCTTTATTTAGTTATACTTGCAATGCTGTTGAGCTGCTTTGTACTTTGCTTAACCGCTCACACAGCATTTTTCATCATCTGTCGACGCGCTACATATAAAAATGATATGTTATCACAATCGATTCACAAAATTCTTCAGAAGAAAACGTGCATACCCGGCCCAAGTAACCCAGGTAACGCAGTTTTCCTGTATTCCAAGGATTTGTAGATTAATGTGGTCGGAACAGCTATGGGGTCTTTGACAAAATTTAGCTTATGGCTACAAAGAAACAGGGACGGCATCGGAACCGAAGTTGTACAACAAACTGCTCCATGTTTGTTCCAGTTGGATTAAAAGCGCCAGTATAGGTGCAGGATTTTCAAGAACACCAAAGCGCTCGCAACTAAAAGGACAAGAATAATTTCCAAGGTAATCAGTGTACCCATGCAAGGTGAAATATCAGTTCCAATAGGTGGCGAAAAGGTTATATTTAGTAGAATTAAGGGGGTCTAATAACTATAGTAGCCCGCTTACTGCATATAAACTTGGCCGAAAGAGTGAATTAAAGCTTTTACATTTGTAAGCCACGCCGTCACATCACCTGTTTGTCGTGAATGTGAGGAATAATCCTTACGGGGAGCACCAAGTATTGACGCAAGTCCCCGGTAATCGGTTCCACGAATGGCTGCATTACTTTGGTTTTGGGTGGTTCCAATTTTCTTTTAAATGTGTTGCAGCCTCGGCTCTTTTTCATACAGTTGGTTATTTCTGTGGTTCTAATGGTGCAACATGCATGTAAAATCCCAATTACGTCGGAGCGGGCGTGTCTCGTTAAACCGAGAATATATATGATTATTATTATTAGTAACAGTAAGTAGTACAGAGCGTTTCCAATAAAAGAAACCTAGGTATGTTAGTAGCATAGAATATATCTACCCAGGGCCTTTCACATTACTTTGAGAAAGCTTTGCAACTATCCAACTGGGATATTGACTACACACAAATGACGTTCCTGTGGTTAGACCCCACATTGCTGTCTCAAATGAGCAACGCATCTATGTGATCCCACTCAGCATACGAAATCTAATTCTGGCGAAACGGATGAGGCATCATTTACAGTACTCGAGATTCCACAATTAATAGCGACCAAGAATAATATTTGCTTTCTCATTGTCCTTATGACAGAATGAAACCTATCAGGTATACAGTAAACATGATAAGCACCTACGCTGTTTCGACACTGAAGATTCGAGCAGTGTGAAATGTCAGTCACATTCTCTTCAACTACTGAAACTGGAACACTATACTAACTATATACGTCATCAGTTGAACTGGCTAAACAATATAATCGCTTGGAATACCGATGGAATGTTTCAAATGTTCATGTGAACGAATGCTGAAACACCCTTCCAACGTAGGTTGCTTTGTCCCAAATATTAACAGCCCTAAAGTTCTTCTACATTCCACAATCATACATGCGCATTACATGACTCAAACTTCATTCGGTGTGTCAATGAGGCATACAAATTCTGTGTGCTCAGCAAAGCTTCCTGGTACGCTCATCAATTCCGCAAATTAACACTTCATAGCTAAGGTGCACAGATTTTAGTTCGGCAGTCGTGACGTTGCCAGGTTGTTGCGGACCAAAGCGGAACGTTTAACCTACCTCCCAGTTGTTTCATCATATGCTGACAGTACAAGTAGCTGAAAGGCTAAACATCGACACGCATCGATGCACTGCATTAGCAAAGAGTACCTACGTCATTATTCAGCCCAGTAGCTGAGCTATTGAAGTTGATTTGCTGCTTGGCATTGTACCATCAAGTACCACAGTTGTAGAACAATATTCTTCAGAAAAATAGATTTTCTATTGCAGATCTAGGCGATGAATCAGCATAACCAGAAGTCGCTCGCAGGGATACTGGATGCTTTTGTCCCGAAAAAATGCATTCCACCATAAGCATTGCCTTCAGTGTTTGAAAGCTCTGTTGCCTTTTCTCGCTTGTTTATCCAATATTCATGCATAAGCAGATTCTTTCAGTAGATCTATTTATCCTAGATGAGACGGTGAATAAATGCAAATAGTTTTATATTTGTTCATATGAAAACTAGTTGGCCTGGAAATAGGAAACACTTCCACATACCGCATGCCAACCTTTAGTTGTATACAATTCCAAACGGAAATTTTGTCGGCTGATGCAAACCCAGACACGTTGCTAACTTCGTCAAACAGCTCGTTGCCTTTGATTATTAGGTCTGGGAGTTTAGATCCAAAATGAGAGACGCTTAATTCAGTTTTTTCACACCCAACTGATGCCAGTCATTTCTTGAAACTGGTTCCTTTTTCCTGTAGATAATCAAAGTAATTGTTATAAGCGCTTGTGATAATAGTCAGCACTTCACTTTTTCTGATGAAACTGGGTTGTTTTAGTTTACCAATTCAGAACTTTACTTCGTTTCTGTTACTCTCCTTGCAATGTGAAGGATTTCCTACATTCCAGACGACACTTCCAGTGCTGAAATAGCTTTGTATTCCATTTTAAGTACAACAGCGTAAAAATTGGCGGAAGTGTGCATAGAGAGCAGCCACAGCACAGTGCATAGATTTTCGAAAAAAAAATTGTAATCTTGTTTGAAACACTGTAGAGGCAAAAATAGGCTTTCAACGCAGGAAAGAACTTGAGGACTCTCTTCACTGCTGGTATAAATGACGTAGCTCAAAGACCTACGAAGAGAACACGGTGAAACTATAGTGTACTTCGATGTAACCGCCCCCATTCACTTCCGTCTACCTACAGCTAAACAAAGAAGTTGTCACAGGACGTCTGGACAACAGCGGAGAGAAGATTGGGAACATGACGACCAGAAGTATATACGAACTTCACTGATGTCCCTCAACTTACTATGCTTTCTACGGAAATGTGTCTAAACAAGTGAATGGTGCACCGATGGGATTACTCGTATCCGGACTCATCGCGGAGATTCTCATGCAAAAGTTGGGAGAGGATCCACTACCAATGATTACTGCACAACTTTGGGTACACTACGTTGATGATACGTTTGCGATACTCAAACGTAATCAATTATCGGTTGCATAACAACTGCTTAACGACACTATAGACGGTATTCAGTTTAACATGTAATCAGAAAAGGAAACAAACTTCCTTTCTTGGATGTGTTACTAGCCAGAAAAATGGACGGCGAATTGCAAACATCAGTCTACAGAAAAAGCACGCCCACAGTTACGAAATCGAACTTCAACAGCAACCACCCAAGATGTCACAAAATAAGCTGTGTACAGACAATTTGCCGTAGAATAGCAACTTACTGCAATACGACAGAAGCGAAACGAGCAATGGAAAAGCACTTATTCAAGTCATGTGTAAGTAACGGATTCCCACGCAATTTCCTCCGAAGACGCCTAAACCACAGGCCCTCAAAATCCGAACCTACGTCAGCTATGACGAAAGGTATATTTCTGCCGTACATAAAGAACGTAGCTAAAATGAAGGCTACATGGTTCAAACAACATCATATCCCGCTATCCCAGAATCCAACCGTCAATCTGAGGAAAACATTGTCAAAACCAAAGCAAAGCGAGAGAAACTAGAACGACGGAATGTAGTACATAGAATACACTGCCTAAACTGTGAAAAGCACTGTGTGGGACAAACAGAAAGGAAACTGTCCACAAGGATACAAGAACACCAAAGAGCGTGCAAGAAACATTACGAAGCCTCGTTGGTTTCAACACACGTTGATGAAGTAGGACACAGATTCGACCGGAAAAAGTAGAGATCTTGACCGAAGGAGAAACACAGGAAGTGAGGGAGTTTCTCAGAGCTTGGTTCTCCACCACGGAATCAATCAACATGCATATCGCATTCGACCCGATGTACCAACCGCTGAGACATAGAGAGCTCACGAAGAATAACAACCATTGTCCGAAAAAACCTATTCCAACACCCAGATAATGAACAGAATGCTCAGTGTGAGCCCAGACTGTTCATCTGCATCCGTTGCACTAATCCGAGTGCAATATTCCCAACCAAATCGCGACAACAATTGCGCAGTAAATGGTAGTGATTCAAGCACGACCGCAGGACACAGTCATTCACCAATCAGAACGAGGCAAACTTAATAGCCCCGTATGCCTACATAAGGAGCGGAGTGTTTGCTGACAGTATTCATCATTGGGTTTGCTTTCTACCAGCTGCTGTTATCTAGCTGCTATCAATCCTGCATTGAAGATGCCGCCTCGAATGGTGGCGAAACGGTCGCAATCAAGTTACCCAGGTCGGCGAACACCACAACAAGTGAATAAGGGAAAATCATGAGTATCTGGGTAAGCAGAGAACAATCCAAACATCAGTGTGCGTTTTGTTTATGCTACATATTCGCCCTGGTCAGGGCCTGACAAACGTCTCTGAATAATTCATAGGACAACAAGGTGTGTGAATTTATGGCATGCAAACTAGAGGACAGTGCAAGCGATTAAGCAGCCGCTTCCATTGTAATGCTTTTTACTCTCTTCCACCTACTATCGAAAAAGCCTAGTTAGTATTTTGTTTTCCATTCCGCATAAAATAATTTTGTATTGACCATTATATAATGGAAATAGTTTGAGCTGTTTCGCAACTTGATGCTGAGTCCAAACCAGGACGAAACCCTCGGGTTTGGGGTGCAGCGTTGGGAGAAGCAACACCAAAAGACCTCCAGTAAAAATACGGTTCTTATGATCTCAAGGACCGCGGTGTAACTTAAAGTGAACCGAGATGTAAATGAGATTGTGCCACTTTTCAACAAAACATCGGTTCTCCAAAAGCAAATGTGTATTCTTTGTCGACAGGTCAATTGTTGATCAGGGATTTCAGTGGCATAGTGATCAAGGCCTCAGCCATGAACCACCAGATTTCCAGTTGCACGTCAGCCCAGGCTACATTCAGCTGACGAGTACAAAACAGTACAAAACCGTTCATGTTGTCTTAGTGTTGTGAGGAACAACATCAAATCACCTCCAAAAAGCAGTCGTAATCAAAGTAGATCAGAAAACTCAAATGGTGTCAGTGCATATAAAATTGGAATATTGTTAGGAGTTCAAAGCAAACGCATTAAAGCAGTATTGTGAAGTCGGCAAATCAGTCTCCACTCCGATAATACGATTAGATAACAGGGCATGTTCTGGGAAGTTAGCTTATCAAATAGACTAGTTTGAAACAAAATGAATCTTTCCACTTAGCGAATGAGTTTGCTTTTGACAATACTCATTAGGTTAATACATTTATGAACTGGTACTAAATTTGTCAGGCTAATAAATATTGGCTTGGTTTGGTCTAGTCTAAACAGGCTACTTTCTTCCTCTATGCAACTCTCAATTTGATGGTGATAGACTTGTACTGAGGCATTTAAGCACACACAGAATAAACGATGTTGTCTCCGTCCGAAGGTTTGAGAGGGGCTGCGCTGCTCATCGATGTAAACAGCGCTCAAAGTAACTTTACAGTCACGGCATAACACAAGCCTGCACTAGCGTCCACAGGATACTTCTGCTTGATGGTAAGTGCTTCGATCTTCATTGGTAGTTGTTTTTAAGTCTCTTTTACACTATGTCAAAAGGTGTAGAGAATATTGAAAACAACCGTCGCCCTAAATTCATGCCCACTTTTGATTGTCTTCTAAAATAGACTTGCTGATACTACTAACGGTGCGCTTCCACAGTTCTGCAGGGTAATGTTCAGCTAGCTGATGCAGTAAGCGTTTCATCGTGTATCCGAGGTGTTTTAGACCAAGCAAGAAAAATGATATAGCTTAAGGGATTCAGAATGGGTTAGGAGTCAATCCATAAGACGCTGTTTAATAAACAGGGCGGTTTCGGGAATAAAATTCGGGTTGCCTAAACGGAAGCACTTGGCCGCAGTCTTTGCGGGTCTGTTGTTCAGCGACTTGAAGGGAATATACCCATTGAAAGAGAAAGCAAGTTTACATCTCTTTTTAATACTATCAGTCGTTACTCGGCAGTCATGGATGATAACGTTTCTCCGAATGAGAACATCATGGCAATTGCTATCTTGATTTATGGATGCTACCAATTTCCACTTCCAAATTTTCTATGTTATGCAAATGGTTGTTGCGATACTAGGGCAACAAACCAGGTTTGTTTTGTACTCCACGAATGTACGGCTGCGAAAATGTGAGCGATTATCTATTCAAGCAAATTTTGATGGATGCTTCAATGGAGTAATCCATACTCTTGTTTACTTAAGAGTATACCCAATAAAATTTGCCTCTATACGTGTTGAAGTTGTTTGTAAACAGCGAAATGAGTGTGGGCTATTGGACCTATCTAGAATAATTGCAACGTTGGCATTTGAAGTATAAACTATCCTCTAGGTAACTACGGCAGGAATCACGTGAACCGAAAAATGTTTGGAGATGCCCTCGTACAAGTATGGCTCGAAATGCCAAATTCACTTCGGCCAGCAAGAATGACCTTCGTTTTCAGATTCTTTAACACCTGATTCCAAAGGTAGAATCCTTAAGCTGTATGATAGCACAGTTATGATGTTCCAACTGGTAGGTTCATATTGCTGTCGTTTATTGGGCGCATTCATGTGTGTTCGCACATGTGCTACTATCATCAACCATTTGAGCATCAGGCAGACAAACAGGACAACAGGTTTAGGCTTAACCAACTATGGCAAATCTTTCTTAGCCTATTTGGATTCTTCAACCAGTCTTATACTTGTAAAAATTCCCATGGGAATTTTCAAAAATAAATTTCCTCGCGGAAATGGAAGCTAGCATATCCATGGGCATGCCCACAAGTTCTCAGGTCACTCAACAACAAATGCAACTCTTAGGTATTATAACAGTTCCCTTCTACCCCACTTTTTGCCTGTCACAGGGACTTGGGAAAGAAACAGATTTGGTACTTAAAACCCAGCGGTGATTCAAAGGCATCAGTATCATTTTTGAGACATGAACGCCGCACCTATATCGCGTATTCCAAATACCAACCCATGTAGGCGTTCGGTATTTGAGGAAAGTTTGATGACTCCATAATCTCGAATTCCATCCATAAGTGTATGAGGTTTGACTGGTCTTTAACGATGACCATTTGCGCCTATTTCAAGCAACCATGTTCGTGCTGCGCGATACCATGAGATCGCTTTCCTTGGTAGCAAGTTGCAACTGCTGGTCCCATATCGACATTCCTAGGTATGTTGAGGACGCATGCTCAAGAATTGGCTGTTCATCAAGTTAAAATAGACTGGGTTCTCCTATGGGCATGTGTAGACTCGGCCGAGGTCTTTCTGCGTTACGGAGTGATCGTCCACCGTCCTGATGTCATATATATCTCGATAGCATCTGAAATAATAGGATGACCGAATGTGTCAGCCTGTCAAAGTCATTGAAGAAGATTAAAATCAAACGTGGTCCTAGTACCGATCCTTCAATATGGTCGGAAACCGAGCTGCAGACTTTCACATTCCGCTAGGGTTGAATGAGAAAGTTGGGTACCCAACACAGCAGATATTGCTGAGTCCTACCTGGACCTGATTTTAACTAGCTGGGAATAGTTTGTGCATAAAATGGGGCTTTTGGTTTCAGTGGCACTTTGTGAGAACTGAGTGGCCATAGCCAGCTTAGAGCTTCTGCTGCTATACTCGCGTCCACAACAGCCATCTTAAATTCACTAGAAAACTGAGCTCAATAGTCTTGCTTTAGTAGTTTATCTAGTGGACATTTGGCTGTCACAGGATTCTTTGGTTGGTGCTTGTTTCTGTTATAAAAAAAGTGTAAATTCTTAATCTCCGAATATTGGTAAGCTGCCCAAAGGAACCACACTGGTTCGACATGGATTATAGTTAGTTGCCTTGACGGAGACAAGTGCTGTGTTGCAGAAGACAGTCCTTTAGAGACAAGCGTTTATTTAGCAAGTTCAGTTCAACGAAACGTGCGGTATATTTGGCAAAATTAAGTTTTTTAATGTATAATGTCCATTCACTTCCACAACGACTAACTCAAACAAATATTTGGGGGACTTAAGCGCACATCAGTTACTCAATGTACAGAGATCAATTCCGTTATATCCGTCCATAACTATTTGTGTAGCTTACCCATCCGTTGTTACTATGGAATAAATTCTCCAGTCTAAGGCTATCGATGATTCCGAGGTATAGGAGAGAGTGTGGCATTTGTGCAACAGCGCGAAAGCACTGTGGGGTTGGCATTCCAAAAAGCAGCTTGTAATCTACCTTTGACATATTAATATCCGAAGGATGACGGACGGCATCTAAATTCGCGCATGGAGCGTGAGTGTTCATTGGCAACCTAAGGCCTTTCTGCGTTTGTATAATCCGCACGAATATATGGAGTTCGACTTTTTCAGTCACAACCGAAATCAAAGGCTTGGATTTAGGTTAAGATATTTAGACAAATACTTGCCAAACCGTCAGGCATAAAAGCCTCTATTAGCCTATTCTCAAGACCTATCAGTCAGCATTTCGAGCTTCCTGACTGATTTGTTAAACAGGTTGTTTTGCAACAGTGATTTACGCAACGACTGTGCATGCTCGGTAGTGAGGGTGATTAATAAACACAAGGCGGGCAACTTCCTGTTTGTTTTACGTCTATTTTGGCCAAGTTTCACTGGTCGTGAAAGCGAGTCTTATGCGGTACCTGAAATCTAGTGATACTCTAATACCCGCACAACACGGTTCCATGATAATTCGCTCATGCATCACTAGCTTACCGGTAATGCGGCATAAATGGTTGCAAGCTCCAAACCGAGGGAAATAACTCAACCTGATCCATACAGTTTGCAGCAATGCATGCGACAAGGTGAATTACTGTGTTCTTCTACACAAGCTTATGATGTGCAGTGATATTGGCTTACTGCGCCAGTGGCTCGACGGGTTGCTTTCTGAGCAAGGTGGGTGGTAAATTTGGATAGTCATCTATTAATGACGCAACACGAAGCACGTTGCTGTGTTCCCTTTAGTTCCCAATCCACATCAAATTCCTCTATATTAGCCGGACGCCAAGAGATTTGGCTGCTGAAGACATCACTATTTGGTAAGGGATGCTCAATGATGCTCAATCTAGTCAGGTATTCTTTATGAACTTGTATAAGATTGCAGTCACACTCAGACCGGTCAAGCAATTCATCGCACACCCTCCGTGAAATATCGAGGTGTATAGGCACGCTGTGGTTTGCAGTCCGTGGAAACACAATGAAGCAACGTGGAAATTAACTGCGAAAACTTTGCACACTCAAATGTAACTACTGCGTCTGATTTGAAGCGATTGCAAGTAACTTCCTCCTGCTCGTCAAAGAACCAATTCTTGAGTACACCTCAAATATGTAATGTCCGAGGTGTAAAAACCGAAAGGCTTTCGGCACGT
Source organism: Dicrocoelium dendriticum (assembly GCA_944474145.2). Classification (NCBI taxonomy): domain Eukaryota; kingdom Metazoa; phylum Platyhelminthes; class Trematoda; order Plagiorchiida; family Dicrocoeliidae; genus Dicrocoelium; species Dicrocoelium dendriticum. The sequence goes on from OX104063.1 coordinate 134,490,752, forward strand.
GGCAACCAGAATTGATCCCAGTTGTTCACGTATTTTATCTGAAGACCGAAGCAAGAGACTGAGACTGTAAACTCTGAGGTATGGTCTGTTTCGACTGGAAAGTATATTGATGCGCCGGATATTACATCTGCGTGACTTTCATACGCTGTAGCCGCTTTTGCATGTGCGCGCGTCAAGCAGCGCTTGCCAGTGTGGAAACATATTTGTAACGCCAGTAAAAGCCGGTCCAGTCTCCCAATATACTCCCAGCGTCAAATAGTAAAAGATGGGGATAATTTGCCCAAAACGCGTTGAGGCGTAATAAACGTCGGAATTTATGAAACCCCTGAACGCCCTATTTGTGAATTGCAGATTTCGAGAGCGCGTTGCAACTGAACAAAACGCCGCAAAGCCGAAAATGCTTGACAGTGCCCGCTAATAAAATGCGTTAATCTATGCACTCACACCATGATATAAGGATAAAGCAAAAAATATTTGTCTTCCAGATCACAATTTTCATTATTCAGTTTACATGACGCGTTCTTAAAAATCACTAATGCTGAAAATGGAAAGTTCGCGCGTTTAATCGTAATGGAGCTGTGAACAATGCCTATCCGGCCAAGATAAACGTGGGGAACTAAAAGTAATGGCTGTAGCGATGCACTATTTATGAGGAGTACCCAATGGCGATCAACTCGCAGATGCTTGCTATCTGTTTAGGTGAAGCGATGTTTGCTTGCAATACTTGTGCTCACTACAACACCAATATGTACACGGTCCGGTTAACGCAAAATGTGTGGTGTGTGTTAGTAAAACTTACACAATATAAATTCGCCAGATATATCAATAATAATGCCAACGGTTTCTCTAAAGGTTTTCTCTATATTTCAACCACATAGTCTGTAATGTTTATGCTATTAACTTAATTCGCACAACAATAACCCATTAACGCAGTCACTATTTGTCATACCAGCTAGTGTAAGTGAGTGTTATCCATCAAAACAGAGCTTGGCATTATTCTATTGCCTGCTGATTGAGGCTCTCCCCTAGTGTCCAAGTTCGAGCCTTCATTATATTGTAAGTAGCGGCGGTGTACTGGAATATGATTTAATAAAGATATTGTGACTTTCATTTCGCAAAGTTAACTTTCACAGCTTGTTAACTGCCGATAGAAGCTAAGTTGTTGTCAGATGTTTTACAAAACTTATTCCAATTTTTCAGTTGGAATTTAAAAGCTCGTACCTACTCTACTATTTAGTCATCATTGACGGGATTGTATGACATCACGTCCTGCGGTTGGGTAATATCGAAACCTCGAACTGCAATTTAGCTCTCGGAATAACAAAGTGACTTTGTTATTCATCAGCTTTTATTTAAACCAAAATGCCCCCTTTCGGTCCCTGATACACACCAGGTAAGCTAGTATCTTGTTTGTCGAAAAGCTTACGCATTAGTCTATCCAGGTATTTAAGGAATAACTAGCGTCTCTGAAATACCAGACCTAACAAAATAAAAAGCTTTGGTTGGTCAGTATGCCTATATATATATATATATATATATATATATATATATATTATATATATTATATATATATATATATATATATATATATATATATATATATATATATAGTCAATATCGCATTCTGAGACATGTCTGTGGTCTGCCACCTTATGAGAGAAAGGATTATTTTCGACCAAATCTATTGCGTATTGAATTGTATTGACAAACCCCTTATCTCTTAATTAATTCTGTTGCAGTATACAGATGTTAGCGTTATTTTTCATCCAATGAGCCTTTTACATTTTGTACAACACGATGTATCGTGACGGCTGCAGCGGTTCACTATTCGCATGTAAACTGCATGACTTTCCTACTCCAAACTAATGTGCTAAATCTACAAGGTGGCATCATAAAATAGACTCACTTTTGCTCTCTTCTTTTGCGTCAATTTGCGTCTATAAAGTTTTTGCACTTTTAAGTTTATACACTTGTCATAATGGGCGTAGCGACGGCTTTCTAGGTTTTCAAGACTTTAAATACACATTTTGTGCGTCAGTATCCACGTTTATAATCATTTTGGTGCGTTCCGTGCAGAAACCTACGCCTTAAACCCTTCACCTTTTATGCTAACAAGTATCACCGATGTCACAAGAAAGAATTCTTTATGAATTCTCTATTGTTTTTCATTTAGTTCGTTTGGTTACGGCATACTAAAGCCATTGAAAATTGTTCTTACCTAATGGTCACCGCCGTAGTGTCTGAAATCTGCCTTAATTTAACCGCGTCATTTTTGGAAGCTGTGTTGCGCTCTTGCTGGAACTCTACTGATACTAATTTTATGACCTTGCGCCTAAACTATTGTGTAGTCCGCTACAAAGCATGAGTCACCCGACTGTCTATATCGTTTCACTTGACAACACCTGGATGAGGTTGAAGCCTGGATATATGCGTGTTCCGATAGGCGTGGCTTACTGATTTTAGCTGGCGATAGGTCTAGCCGCCGATAGAGGATTAAACTTGAAGCGGTTGATTCCATCGTGCAATTTAAAGCTTAGAAATATCGCCACACACATTTTGCGTTATCAGCACCTTTGGCAAGGAATTCTGGTATTCCGGATAACATCATCAGTGTTAACGCAAAACATGTCTCACAAAGAACCATCGTGTGAATAGTACTTTATCAAATATTTTACCCCTTATGTACATAATTTTCTTTTCCTCAGTGCAGGTTAGGAACCCAACAATAAGGTACAATCTACAGTAATCTAGTTAACTTTAACTGCACAGTATTTTGCTTATTTTACTATTCACCTTCACATTCTGAAACGCCGAGAAAACTATCAGTATTTGTAAACACATCTGTCACTAAGCGTCAGTTACTAAAGCTTAAGGTGTCAACTACTCTATACCTCTCAGCTGCCCATGTTTATAAAATTGCCACGTGCAACTGCCCAGTAAAAATTGCTGATCATATATTGTCAGTCAAACAGAAATGCATTATTGGATGAGAGGTAAAATAAATAAGATATGGTACTTTTGTGGCTGCATTTTATCACCAGCAGTTTGATGTGTGTTTCCAGTTCAGTCGATCCACCAGCGTTCAATTAGGGTAATGCACTTCTTGCGTCTGATGCAACCGAACATTTCAAGCATGCTTAAGGTCTATTATTCTCAACATACCGTACACCATTCATCTTACAACCAATAAAAACGCTGTTGTATGGACATGCAACATATCCTTAGAAGACATTAGCTGCAAACTTTTACCAAGAATTATGCACACCATCCATGCCCAAATCCTGTCCGATTAAGAAGCAAGCAATTAGTTAGCATGCCAGTAGCGATTCATCGAGCTGTGCCGTCTGTTCCAAATTGTAAATAAGAAGTCATTTTCGATGACGAAACCTCCTCCAACCTGAAATCCTTTACACTAGCTCTACCGGTAACTCAACAAAACTCAAGGAAAACGATTCCACTTATGTGTCACTAAAACCGATGAATGGAATGGCATTCAGTACAGATGGCATTGGCCCCAATAGGCAATGCCGTCAACTTAGGTAATGCTTCAGTACAAGTGAATACGTAACTGATATAAAAAAATTCGCGAGCGAATTACCGACGAGATAGATGACTCACCGATCCAGACGACGTACTCCATTGCTCAGGTACAGATTGATGCCCAACTATATAAATATAGTCTGTTTGTTTACGCAGTGGGACTGAATTATGTATTTCAACAAACACCTGACAATACCAAACCGGTAACAAAACTAATTCCATTGCCTCACATGAACTCGAGGACAGGGCAATTAGTGTATGGAAAGGGACACCCATATTCCGTAAATATATATCCTAATGCATGCTACCCACCATTGATAATTACGGACATCATCAAAAACAATATGCCTAGGGAGAACACTTACATGTTTGGGATAAAACTCCAAGTACATATTTTGCTAAAATTATCGAATGTCCTCCGGTACCAGCAAAACGTAACTTCCAAAATTCTCAAATGTAGTCTGCCAACCCCCTGCTATTTGGCCGCAGACTTTCACTGCAACCATCAATAGTACTCTTTATTGCCCCTCGCCTTACTTACCTACAACTCCTTACCATAGGCTCTGAGTGACCTTTTAGTGTTCCTTTTATCCTATATGTTTAACTCCCTCCATTTATCAGATTGCTATAATTATTCCATCCAATCTGACTTCCCCCTCTGTTATCAAGTTATACTATAAATATTTTCATGAATGAGATTTTCCGAATAGCTCTGTAACCAAGACGGTAATAAGTTCCACCAAGTATTGTGGCTCAACGCTGAATTGTTACGCTTACTGATTTGGTTAATTCATATAAGAAATAAATAGCTAGTGTAATAACAACAATGCAAATCACAACTTAATAGACATGATCACATCAATGCCAACACGAATGATCTGTAACTATACCATAATGTTGCGGGGTTGGCAGTCCCATACCGGATCCATGTGATGCACCTATATATGCATGTCAATATGGGCGTTTATAACAGTGTTGCTTGCATTTGTAATTAAGATGCCTCAGTTGTGATTAAGTTCGGTTGTTTTGTCTGCTTGAGAAGGAGTGAAAGAGATCTTTGTACTGTATGACCGGAGTCCGCGGAGTGAGCGGGGAGAATATGAATAGGCAACTGGCAATAAGTTTATTTAGTGGCAAATCACATTCATCATATCGCAGTGTTGTTAACCAGACAATTGTGGCTTTCATATGGAGAAGACATGCTAGGCGTTAACCCATCAGGTCCTGGAACCCGGTCGCCGAAACATTTACTGGAACCAGATAAACCCAGAAACCCAGCGGGTAAAGCAGGCGGTTGTTCGGCTAAAAACAATGTATATATACCATTTCTCACATGCTAACATCCTTAACGCAATCGCTTACATCTTTGGTGCAGAAGCTATCATTCTTAGTTCAGAAGCCATCAATCTTAGTGTAGAAGCTTTCCTCCTTAATGCAAAGCCTATCATCCGATTATCATTTCACTTGTATCTACGTAGCACTGCGTAAGCAAACCCTAGCAGCTAATAGAATTGGGTACATCGTAGAGACTGAATACACTTAGGCGCAGAATACTCACGCTTTTTGAGGTGGTTAGGAAAACTGTGAAACTTGGGTGAGACTAGGGTGGTTCAACTCAAATGGACGGCAATTGAGACTTTACTAAACGGAGCTCAGCCGGCACACAGTGTGCCGCGCGCCATCACTAGACAATGGGGTTGTCTGCGACATCCATTGGAGCGCGCACAGTCCCTGAGGGAAGGGAAACGCGTGCGCTCAGAGCACCGGGTATAAGCCTGGAGTGAAGCCAAACCCATTTTGTAAGTGAGCAAAAGAGATGTCTGAGGCTAGGGCGCAATCCATGCACACAGGACAACAGTGAACAATTTTGGCTTGGTAATAAAACGGTGCTCTTAAAAAGAGGCGCAGACAGGTGGCCTCGTTTTGGTGGATATTCAGGCTATTTCGGTCGGATAGTTGAAGGCGCAGTAGAAGCTACTGTTTGACCTCGAAGTCGACTTGTCCGTAACATAAGGAGCGGAAAGATCTCCGTCGTAGCAGAATGGATACCAATCACTTCACGCAACTTCTTTCTTTATGCGATGAAATATCAATTTGTGACGGACCCATAGATCTAAGTTCAACGTGGGGTAGAAGGTGATCATAATCCAAACAATTCGCTCTCATACGAACCACGCAGATCAAATCTGATCGATGTAGATAGGACAGCTCCCGGGTGGAATGATATAATCACAAATGGTGGGATGAAGGAGGCATGTGAAGGTTGATTGCAGCCTTGCAATTTCCTTTCAAAGGATATGTTAAACGGTGAACGATATTACTTTCCTCCTTGTTCCGCAAGCATGCAGACACGTAATATTTTGTTGCGAACGGAGTAACTGCAAGCAGCTGGTATCGTGATAAATGGGGGTATTGCGAGCCGGCGCACTCTACGGCAGTGGTTGTTGTGTCTACACGTACACTAGTCCCCTGCACGCAGGGTCTTGAACAAGCACGACCAAAGCCCCGAACGAGGAAGCCGAACTCTACTGGTACGCAACACAAACTTCTATTCACGCCAACGGTACATACACTCAGAATATTCAAAACAACCCTGGTATCCATCGCGAACGGACGGGCATCCAATCACAAGCTACGAAGTGCGGTCGTGGTAAGGCCCGCGCGTACGCGCTGCCACACTACTCCCCCTCTTCAGCGGTTGGGTCACTGCGGTGGCCCTCGCTTCAGGACACTGCTTCGGTTGAACTACTGAATATAGCTGTCTGGCGTTGACTCGTCGGCCGTCTGCTAACTCATAAGTTCCTGGCCCTAGCGCACGAGTAATTCTGATGGGTCACGTCAGTGCCGGTTCTCCTTTCCGTGTTTGCCTCTCCTTTATCCTGACCAACGTTCCAGGTCGCAGCGATGTGGCCCGTTTTTCGTAGGATGACTGATAACCCCGGCGACGTTCCAGTTGGTGGGGGTCGTTGTTTTCTGCAGCCGAAATAGCTGCGTTTAATTTCGTACGCAACTTCCTGCCAAACATCAGCTCACTTGGCGTGCGATCAGTCGCTCTGTGGTGCGATGTTCGGTGAGTAAACAGCGCCTCCAAAACGGCATCTTCGCACTGCCTGCCGGACAAACGTGCTGTCTGTATAGTTTCCTTTAGCGTGCGATTAGTGCGCTCAACCATGCCGTTGGCAGCTAGGTTGTACAGGACAGTATGTACGTGCTTCACATCACGAAGTTGTAATAAACCTTTAAACTCATAGTTCGTGAATTTTGGTCCGTTGTCTGTCACAATTTCCTCGGGAAACCCAAATCTAGCAAACAGATGTTTCAGCCACCGTATAACGGTTGAGGTGGTCACATCGCCACACAAATGGATTTCCGGCCACTTACTGTAATAGCACGTGGCAACTAAGCAGTTCCTCTGGTGCTGTGGCGCAGAATGAAACGGTCCCATAATGTCAATCGCCACCTTCGATCAAGGTTTCATCGGATAAGTAACAGGTTGGATGGAGGCATCGATTGGTTTGGAGCCCTTATCGGCCTTCTGACATGCATCGCAAGACCGGACACACGCTTCTGCCATTTTATTCAATTTTGGCCACCAAAGGTATTCTTGAAGTCGGCGCTTCGTCCGGACGATACCCGGATGTCCGGGTGGTCCCTAACCTTTGTATCGCCGTGGACCGTTCGGTGTTTGTTAATTGTACCCCGGCCCGTTGAGGGGTTTTGTTGAACCTTTGCAATTTAGATTTTTTGAGTGATTAATTTTAATGTACTTGTGATTGAACGTGCTTTGAAAATAAAATCCAGCTACGCCAAATAATAGATATAAAGTGACATAATACGTTAACTTACTAGCACGCTAAATTACGGAAACCATGAGCGTGTTCCTCTGCAACCAGACTGCCCCATCTGGGGGAAATAAGTGACAATGAAGCTTGATGTGTGCTGCCAAGGTCCAGTTAATTTGGTTGCTTTGTTTCGGCTGCCGGCACTGCAGAATACCCCGCTTCACACAGTTAGGTTGTCAGAAATGGCAATTCTACGCGTAAATCACTATGATGTTAATTGCAGAACACGGGAGAAGTTGTTTGTCACGAACGTACTATCAAGGCCGTCGTCATTTACAGTCTCAGTAGTGGTGCATAATGTGGGATCGATGAGTAATAATAATGTGATAACCTCAGATTGTGAGTCAACGGTTTGGAAACTGACCTGCAAATCGTCGAAATCCATAACCATTAAAAATCATACACACATTTCTATTGTCATAATCATTATCCACCAGATGAAAAATATTAAATATAGTGTTCTGCTGTTTAGGAATTGAAATGGAAGTAATTTAGTTTCTCCCTCACGTCCAGAACTGCAAGAATGCCAGTTTTTCCGTCATGTATTGCGTAGGAGCGAGAAATATCAACTTCACCCTGTACGTCTGTGAATATATACGCTTTCAGAACGATTGTAGAATCCTGTTCCTGCTGGTAGTCTGATTCATTACTCACATCCTCAGCTGCTAAATTTGATGTTTTTTGGCAGGTCACAGTTTATTTCTGTTGTGTGACTTGTTTGGAAATAAGAATCAACTAGATGGCTGTCAGCCAGTTTGCATCCAAACAATTCCTCTGAGAGAGTATCCATAGCAATTGCGTTTGTAGAAGGCATAATTTGTTCATATGCTTAGGTCAAGTTTGCATTGTTCTCTCAGAATATATTTCTGCAGTACAAGAAAACCCCGCTTTCAACATCAGAGATGGTTGCGTCTGCACCTCTTTCCAGGTAGAAGTAATGTAGAACACGACGTCTAATAAATTTACTCGTTACATGCAATCAGTCCCGGACATATCTTTGTGGGATTCCATGATCGTTATAAGATGAAGAAGCTGTTTTTCTTCTAATCTTCGCTTTATGCGCCTGAATGACACCCTGGTCATACGGGTGAAGTAACAGAGTGGTGTCGACTGATAGAAACTACCGTTTGATATTAAGTAGTGGAATTAGGGAGGGCAACTGCTTTGTCGAGAGAAGATATGATATTTCGGTTTTCTGTATTTTGCTGTTAAATCTTCGGAAATAGCTGAAGTCATCCATGCATTTTTAGTATCTTTGTAAACTGTCGGTAGCTTTTCATGTTGATATTTCTAAAATTCGAGATTTGGCTGATTTCCAAATCATTGCATCCGGTTCTCCCTCCCCCAATGTGGTAGTGCACAGCATAACTGTGGTACGCGATTTGCTTCTTTTGCTACCTGCGCATTTCTATCCTTTTACACAAAGCCTTTATCCGACGTAGTTTTGAATAGCAAAGCAGTTTCATGTGAATTAAAGAAGTCTTGAGCTGCGTAGCTGGAAAATACTTCGGGCAACTTTTCTGCCTAGTCCGTTGCAGCACATATATTTTACTTTCGTTCGATTGCTTACCAAACACAATATTGTCTACAGATGAAAGCCTGTACCTAACTGTTTAACCATGTGAAGTCTGTGTTTTTCAAATCTTTTGCGAAGTGTAATGATCGCTCTTGAAGCACGTGTCCAGATAATAGGATTTTCCGTCAATGCTGACTGGCACTATTTCCAGTAAGGTGCGCTCATGTATTCGTTACCCATTTTTCTATCTTTCTTTCTTTTCAGTCTTAGTGTGTGGTTCACAAACTCATTCATTGACGGCGTTCCTCTTTTATGTTACATTGATTTGTGTTCTTCCTACTCAGAAAGTTTGCGCCCATGTTAGCGAACTGTTCCTCCTTAACATAGTCGAATCACTGACACCATTTATATGTGAATGCCTTTGGGTTTACTGAAATGGAACTAGCCATTTTTCCTCCGTAAGAACGCTCAAATGGAAATATAAAACCGAATAAGAATATTCAGTAAGCAGATACGTCTGCAGTACCCTCACAGTTCTGGCAATCGGCTGGTTACACAGTGAACAAATACACACTGAAAGTGATAGTCTCAGTAAATGCGAATGCACAATAGTATCATAAAACCCAGCGTACGCGAGGGGAGTACCACTGCTCTTTTATTGTGTAACATGGCTCTATCAGATTTGTTCACAGCACAGCCCATATCAGCATACATGCATTAGTTACATTGGGTAAAATCCCGGGGGGGGGGGAGAGAGTGATGAGTTACTCGACAATTCTGGTGTGGCTTCTCCACGTCGTACGTTGTCCACCGCGCCTGTCCAGCAACCGCGAAGGACGCGCGACACGGAAGACGATGACTGGGCATACGCAGTACGTGTCAAAGACACCGCAGCTGACGCAGCTGGACGAGCTTCTCTAGCGAATGGCTGCCTCCAGCCAAGCCACGCTGTCTAACTTCCACTTTGGTTAACTGGTGCAGCGGCCACACACGGGCAATCGACCGGAATCAACGGTGTTCAAAGACAGAGAGACTGTGCAAGTCAGCGATACGAACACGCCAAGTCTCGCAACCATACAACAGTACAGCTTGGACGGTAGCAAAATAAACCCGTCCTTTGATGGATGTCGGCGCCACAAATGTTTCCGCTTAGAGAAAGCGAGGCGAGCTCTTGAGATACGCAACGAAATCTGGTTTATAGTAGCTCCATTGCCTGTGATGTCATTACCCAGGTAGGCAAAACTCTCCGTAACCTCCAGTGTCTCACTACCAAGTGTGATTGCAGGTACAAGCATCTGAAAGTCTCGGAATAGAGCTTTGCACTTGGATGAGGAAAAGTCATCCCATATTTTGCCGCTTCAATCGCCAAGTGGTTGGGTGCAAATTGGACGGCCTGTGGACTATTACCCAGCAAGACAATATCATCAGCGTAGTCCAAGTCAACAGCTCGGCCGCCTGGGAGGAATTCAACGCCAGCGCGTTTAACAAATTATGCAGAGCATTCTTTAGGACTTCCTCAATGGCAAGGATATTAAGCTATTTGCACCTATATTGTACCGGAATATCTCGGATGAATGCTTTAGCCAGAAGTTGGGTATATTGGCTTTTTATTGACAACCCAATCCATGATTATATCGCCACATGTAGCCAATTTGCATCGGCAGCGAATCCTCCAAGCAAATCCATCCAGCCGTGGATGCCAGCCCCTAAGCCATAGGAGAGAATGCACCTTGATTTCCCTGGTCCCGTTCAACGCCAGGTTTTTGAATTGTGATTGTTGCGTATACCAAGTTACCGGATGTATCCCTGATGAACACAACTATGACAGCGGCCACGGTTCGAAAATTACATCAGTTATTTGCACAGTTTGGTTCAGCAAACACCTTGCTTTCCGATAACGGTTCGCGATTTATCTATGACGATGTTGGTGCTTTTTCCAGAGCAATAGGATCAAACACTGCCAGTAGCTTCCGGGGCATCCGCAGTCCAACGGGTAAGCAGAAAGATGCGTGGATACCATCAAACGTTTACTTCTAAAGCTGCTGGGGAAATGACCCACAGAGAAGATCATAGAGCTGTTCTTGTTAAGTAATCTGGGCTACGCAAAACCCCGATCTACCAGGCGGCAGATCCCCAGCGGAAGCCATGTTCGGGCGTGAGACACATCATCCAATTGATGCAGTACTTCCTAAGGTTACACAACGGCTACTGGCGTCAGGCGTGAACAGACGTTTTCTACTAGGGGAGCCAGTGTACGCGTTGGATGCATAGCCGAACCATCAAACCTGGCAACCTGCGGTGGAACGATAAACAAAATGCGCTGCACTGTGTGTGGTGTCTGTCGGAACCTTTTCTGTCAAACAGCAGGTTTATCATCGACGCAAACGACGGATCTAACAAACCATTACTTCTACTTTCGAGTTGCTGTTTGATAAATTGTGGGCACGTTTGAACTACCAACAAGTATGGGGCGTATTGAACCGACAGAGACGTGCACAGAGCTATGCGACTGAGTCACTGGGAGAACTATGCGGCCTACTAAACCTATGCAAAGCTTACAGGTGAACCCCGCGCTTCATTCGTACGAGTCAGGAGAAGGTGTTTCCAAAGAGGGAGATGTTACAATAGGCAATTTTGTGCCTTAAAATACTATGTCGTCCCACACATTTGAGCATCGAAGTTCACTCTCACGCAATGGTCCACTGTGGTTCATATCCATCAGGCCGCCTCCAGTCCGAGACATTCACACCGTAACCTTTGTTTTCGGCTGTCTTCTCCGTTCCATGTAACTTGAGATCTGGTCCATACACTGTCCGTGCGGGGAAGATCTTTGTTCTGACGGCCCTAATGCCCATTAACCGAAATTATAACACTTAGGTGAGCGACTATGCAGGACCGAGTTTGCGTGCCGTTCTTGGCCGTATGTCCGGTTTAATGACGGTGTATTAGAAATCCCTGGAGTAGGGGAAGATTACGTCGCTCCGAAACAATGCATTTGCACCTGATGGACTGATGGCGTTCAACAGCAATTGACGACTATACTCCCTAGACGTCCTGTGAAGTTCTCACAAAGTTCAGTTAACCTGTGTTATTGTTCAAGACTTTGGTAGGTGTCCTTCACAGGGTTTAAAGTGTATCTTTCTGGGAGCTAACGGACAGTCGGCTTGTTGCGAGCTGACTAGCTGCAGATGCATCTTGCGTGGTTGTTCTAATGTGTTACCCACATGCTATGATGTTGTTGTATCGGTACGCGATTGCTGCGTACCGATTGGCGTGTAGATCCAATTTGACAATCGCTGAATCTGTCTGCATTTTGAAAGCTGCCGGTGAATAATTTAACGCCCCCTACAATTACGTTAGGACCATTGAATGCGAAGTTTCACTAGTCCCTCAACCGTTTCTTACTTCGTGTCTAGCCCGCCCACTTGTATACCTGCTGACATCTCTCGGCTCTGTGAATACCCTCTGGGTGTAACGTCCCCGCGGTGTAATCACAGTCACAGCGCTGAACATAAGTGCTGTCGGTGTACCACTTTGACTCCCTCTAATCCCTCACAGCTTGCCCGTTATGAGTGGTTGTACTGATACTTCTGCCTCAGTTGTTTGAGTAGGTCCATAAATCACGCGCCACCCTAATGTACCATGCCATAACGGTGACCGCATGACGGCAAAGGAGGTCATGCTTACGAGCCCGACAACGCCAAAGTGTGACAGGTAAAGCTCAGGCTGATGTACACACATCTTAATTACAGAATGAACAGTTGGACAGAATGTACTCACTCCGGGATTCCACTTGGACTATTCGCGGTCATTTGTCATCAGTCTATCCACCGCACTGACTTTCTACTACCTAAATATGTGTCCTCAACTGCTGATTCCACTGGATCACAACCTGTTACTAACGCAGCAGGAAACAACTGTCAGCTTAACTTACTGGAAGTACCTACATGTCCGAGGGAACCATGCAGGACTGGAAGCAATAGCAACTGAGTGCCATTGTGCATCCCACTTGGATTGCGCCAATAAATATTTGAAAAATAAAACCAACAGTGACAGTTACCGTGCAATTTACCAGTGATATTGAAGTATTTACAGATCAAGTAGGCGTAAAACAGCAGCATACTTTTGCCTTACATAATGCACCATTTGTTGACAGTGGCTCAGTGTCACGCAAGCGCGTGCTTCCGCAACAACCTGCTCCAAAAACTTCATCCTCCCCTCCGTCTTGCTCAGAACAACAGCTGGATCACCTTGGAGCTTTTCCCTTTATCTCCTCCTCATATCTTGTTCAGCGTAGGCCTTAATGATGTTCCCAATCCCTTCAATGGGGTTCATTTGTGGAGAATACGGTGCGAGTCGTAGCAGTGTTCCCGAGGCGTAAGCTTCCTCTTGAAAAATACGCTCCAGATTAATGTGACAAGGGACGCTATCACAAACAAAAGCACAGCTGTCATACAAATGTCTACCATCTGTATCAAGCACCTGCCGCAATCAGCGCGCACTTCTTTCCTTGTTGTAATTGTCCCTTAGAACGGACTACTCCAGCAATCCGTCCGCAGTCTACGCATAGTAGGTGCAACGTTTGTCCCCGACTTTTGGCCACCATACAATGTGCACGGGAGCCGCGTGCCGATCAACCCCTTGTGCGCGAGTAGAACAGATTGAAGTTTGTCTCATCCATCCATACTGCTAGACGTCCTTCAGCCTCCAGCCTCATCAGTGTCGGGACGTAAATCTTCCTTAGCCTCTTGTTCTCTATGGTATTCATAGATACCGGTATTGAATGCAACCTGTTTGGTCATAGTGCCAATCTAGCGAAAGTAGGTTTCACTACCACGCGAGCGAGATGACATCTAGGTAAATGGTAATAAAAAGCGGATTGGTTGATTTTGTTGAGGTTACAACCCTTGCAGGCTATTGGAAGAGAAGCTTGGAAGGTTTACACGAGCGAGATGATATCTAATTGAATAGTGATAAGAAGCGGACTGATAGGTTTGTTGAGGTTGTAACCTTTGCAGACCGTTGGAGGGGAACCGTTGAAGGCTTACCTGATGACTATACGGTTGCCATATTTGCTCGCATTCCTATCTGAACATACGTGATACGGAATGCATAGTGTAATCTTGTCACTGCGAGCAAACTGAAGAATCAATAGGTGTGCGATTTTGTATAGGATATGCGTGTAAATGTTAAGGTAGTGTGAGGTAATCGGAAACAATGCAGTCCTTCGTACGAAGGAGGAAAGATAGGACTTGTTCGCAAAATAACATTTTAAAGTCTACAGCTACAAAGTTCTCGTGCTGTGTTTTTTCAATTGGTCGTACTTTCATGTGAATAGCATAGCTACGTATTGCTGATGTACTCGGTGCATTGTATACTAAGCCAAGTTCGCTTGGTAGGTAAGACCACCAGTGGATCTGTAGCCATTGTTCCAAAGAGGACGGTTCCTAGTGTGACGGTGACACGATATTAGTGAGTGTTATTTCGTCTCCACACCTGTGGGCCACTTCGGTACAGGACCCATGGACATGCCGTTATCTTGAGGTCGTAAAATGCCTTTCAGTCTTGCGTTTCAACATGACATTTACACTTTACTTCCAAGTGAGTAATAAGCATGAAATATCTAGTGACCCAACGACCCTGATATGACCTGCCAACGAGCATTGAATATGCATAGTAAGCGTAGAGTTTGGAGTAATTTTTCTCCTTCAACAATGCCTCCAGAATTACCTACTTTCCAATGATAGAATGTTTTCGAGTAGTTGCCAAGTCGATAACAACCTGTGTCATGGCATGCACACATAACTGCTTCTAAGACTAGCTGAAACAGTGGTCCATAGCAGGATTAGTGGGCGCGGTTGCCTTGGAAAATGATTGCAAACACCTTGTGGGAACGCCCATGGGTAAGACAACGGCGTTTGTCTGTTCCAAGTACTCACCTGAAGTACCAGAGTAAAATGCGTGCGTCGTCACTAATTATCAGCCTTGCGTTTTTTTTCTAGCAGGACAATGTGGTATGCATAAATACCGAAGTCATTGTAGTCCATTTAGGCTTTCTTTGTTGAGTATAGCCGATTTCATGAGGAGAGCATTCCAGTCCATGGACGTAATAGGGAGGTTCCATCTGCATTGACTGTGCTTCTAATGGTGCCATTCGGAGAGTCAGTTGCCAAAGCCTCTCAACACGTATGGGTGACCATATGGAAGTGAAGCCTAATTATTCTATGAATACATAGGTTCTTATGACCTATACATAACGCCATACATAGAGACACTGAAGCGATAACTGAATAACAAAGTCACCCGTGGGTGTGGAGACAAACGAACGCTCACTAACGTTGTGTTAACGCTACACTTGGAATCCTCTTATTTTTTGTTGAGTCATCAATTGTGACAGAAGTAAGCAAACATAGTACTTTCGTTGTTCAGCTTCAGGTTGGTCCACCAATTTCAATGGGAACAATGTCCCCCCACGATCGTTGCAATAACGATCGCATAAATTGTATAACCGCCTAGCAACCATTGCTGAACTGCGGAAAACCAGTCAGAAGATTGTCTGTCTACGACACCACAGTTAGGCCGCTGAATAAGCCACCACCAGGTAGCCGCTAGCGATTACTATAGACCGCTCACGTGCTGGTTATTATGTCGGTCCTCACTGGTTACGTCTTGAGCTTCGGATCATGTGGTAGCTAGGATCTCCTCCTTAGACAGGCATCATAAGTTACCCATTGGACGGTTTCAGTTTGAAGAAATATCATCGAGGTTTCCTTCAGATATGCATCAGAACTGAACAGAAGGTGGTGCTCGAGCACTTTCATTGGACTGTCTGTCGCGTATGCTGGAGGCTTGCAACCGGTGTCCCATTGGCTAACATCCCATGACCAATGAGTCAATGACGCCAAAACAGCGTTCTTAGCCTCGCTAACTTGAAAGCTGTGAGCACGATTTGGAAAATGTGCCACGCTACAAGTTTGGTAAAATGCGCTAACATGCGTGTATTTTGTTATAACTGTGAGCGACTGTGAAGCGCGAACCTGTCTAACATAATTTTACACTGTTAAACTTCTGTAAGGATGAAACCTCTGGCTTGGTGCGTATCGAACGGTTTCATATGATTCAGATGTTTATTTCATCTGTTAAATAGTACATGTATTAAACAAATGAATCGCGACCCTTTTGTTTAGTCATCATCTAAATCATTTACTTGATGATATTAAGCCCGTTGAATGGTCATACGCGTAGATAGTTACTTAGTTTATTTAGCTGAGCCTTTATATTCCATGCTAAATGGATGGATTTTCTTCTCAGCAGTAGCCAGCGACTAGTATGCACGCATCATACCAAGTGTAATTTGGTGACCAGGAAACGATTGATGTTCGGGGGATGTAGTGAGAGACATGAGAAGCGCAGTTAGTCTTTCAAATATCCAAATGAAAGGAGAACAGAGTTGTACCCTGAATATGTGTATGATCAAACTAGCAAAAGTCACTGAAAATCATCATTAGGCTGATGTTAGCTGGGTGCTACATGAAGATAATATACAACACTTATATTAAGTCCATGGTTTTACATACCCATGTTCCATCCAGAGCTATGCTCTCGAAGCAGATACACACAACAAATGGCATGTAGATGGCAGATTGTGTCAGCGTGATAGAGTGCGTATGTTGTATCAACGAGTGTCATGAGTGGATGGTAGCTGGAGGTAACCAATGTGAGTTCACTATTGCAGCTTCCAAGCCAGATATCAAATCTCTAGCCCGGATAATGCAGCAGATGGCCGGTTCGTTCGTTTTGAGTTCGCCTGCGTGTGCCTCTAGGACATCCTGCCTTTAGCCACCAAACAAAATCTTTTAAAATTATAGTATAGCGAAAAGCCCTTGTCCATCATGGTTTACACGATATTCTTCACTATTCCGTACATCATTGTATATATATATATATATATATATATATATATATATATATATATATATATATATATATACAAAGACTTGTGCACTTGCGCAACTATGGGAAACGTGTGGTCTGTTATGACTCACCAAACCTTCCCTAGCTTTATTATCCTAGTGCTGCACGAGTAAGGCGACAGAAATCCTGCTGATAAAGCGAACTTATGAATATCCTTAGATCATCCGGCATATGGCTTCTGGCTTTGTGCATGATCGTCCACGAAAAAGGCTTCCATCAGTAACAAAATAGACCACCTGATTCCGTTACCGATGAACGCTCTTGTATCACTCTTCTCATCAACACGGGAGCGAAGTTGATCATCATCCCTGTGACCACAAAGCAAAAGCCTTCATCCCCCACGCACAAACTACGTTTTGATAACGCGTCGCCGATACCAACACACGATCTGCGTATGATGAACTCGAACGTAAATCCCCGTCGAAATTAACAGTGAGCTTTCATCGTAACCTCTGTACCACTTGCAGTTAGCGGTATTGATTTACTCCGCCTCTTCTAACTGCTTGTTGATGCTGATTGCCCACACGTTTCAGACAATGGTACTAAGCCAGGGATTGTAGGGCTTCCCTTAGACGCCCTGCTAAAACCATTTTGCGTATCGCCCATGCATCTTCAGAATGTGCGAGCCTGCTCTCCAAATACTCGCGACTTGCACGACCAGCTGCAGATTTTCCATCAGTCTCGGCACAGATCTCCCACCATATTGTCACGTGTGGCCAGGCAACGAGTGTCTGACCGAGACTATTTGCTACCGACAAGCTACATGCCACGCAAACTAACTTCGACAATATGATACCGGTCATCCAATAGTCATCCAGTAACCCATGGGCTTCATTCCTCCATATGATCCGGAAGATGGTCATGAGGGACTGGTGTCCTTTTGGTGACTGTAGTGCATTAAACTCAGTTGCCACGGTCGTTTGCTGTCCCACCCTACACATCGTGGATCACACAGCTAGTTTGGCAGGTAATAAATTCTCGAGTGAAATCGATCGTTTCTGCATATAATCGATTTCTGGTAGCAGAGGCAGATATGGCTAAAACTGTCAGGATGATGGTTTGGCAAGTGAAAGTTTCTGCTCGTGTAATTTGCCTTAAGAACTCCGCGCAACCTTCTCGGGGCTTAATCGAGAAATTCTGTCGTGCACAGAAGTCGCCTACGTACATCTCGACGACATCCTAATCGCAAGCTCCTCACACAAAGAACACTTTTTGATCGTTTATCCCCGAATGTTTGTTTGGTGTCAACTCGCCATCATATCCATCCTGCATGTGTCGTACCCGTACAGAAAAATTGAGTTAATCATCGACTACCTCGTGCCTCCTTCGCTCAAATAGCTAGGACCTTTTGACGGGCTCGACAGTTTTTATCAATGTTTCTTGTCTGCTTTTGCGTCGTATATGCAGCTCTTTACTGTCATACTATGAAAAAATCTCAATAAACGAGTTTCCTGTTGCAAAATACATTGCGCACCGAGTATTAAGAGAGGCTATCACCAACGTGGCTTCTGTAACGCTCCACGGCCCAGCAGTCCCAATGTCACACAATACCGACACTTCCGACATGGAAGATAACGCTGTCTCTTTACATCAGACTGGTGACATTTGTGACAGCTGACGTGTTTATCTAAACGCCTGCAGCCTGTCGAATCTCGTTAGAGTAATCTGCTATAGAACTATTCGCTTCCTCCTAGCCATACTATACTCTGAGTATGTTTTATAAGGTCGCATGTTTGATATCGTTGTTGATAACAGAACCGATACTCCTCTAGTTAGTCAAGCAGCCTCTACTATTTCGCTCAATGCCCGACTGATATACAAGTCTCAGGTTAATACAACACCAAAGCTGACGCCCTTTCTCCTGTTCAAGAGATCGCCGCTGGCGCTGTCAATGACGAGACAGCCTAGGTGATCGCACAACTCAGTGTTCCTGTTGAATATCTATTACATAGATCCACCTCACTGGACACACAACCCGTTCCGCTGACATCAGCAAACGAAAGCCTTTTTTGTGACTTATCCCTGGGTACACCGCGCCGAGTTGTGCCAAGTGGATCTGGCGGACTATGAATGATCCGCCGCATGGTTTTCCTCATCCACGGGTTCGAGCGTCGGTTAAACTAGTAACCACACGATTTGTTTGACCTAAAGTCAATCGCGACGTTAGTAATTGGGCTGCTTCCTGCCTTTCATGTGCAAACGCACACGGAAAACCTATTACGCACGTGTCTTACCTACGGACATGCATCGATAGATTCACTAGGTGGCCAGTAGCTGTTTTCATTTCAAACTGCGATTCGGAAACAGTAGCAAAATCATGTTTAGAATGCCGGATAGCGCAGTTTGGCTGCCCTATCTTCATAACCACAGACAACAGGTCAACTTTCGCTTCCAATTTTGCCACCTTGCTCAAGAATTTAGGTTGCAGCTACATCCAGATGACAGCATGTCATCCGGCCGCCAAGTGTAGGTTTGAGTGATTTCGGCGCCAGCTAGAGACTGAACTGCGAGCGCACGCGAACCCTTCCCCCTAGTCTCTCCATGCTTGAGGAACATCGTTAAGACCGATTTCGATGCAACACCAGCGCAGCTAGTCTAAAGCTACATGCTGCGCTTGCCCGGACCACTGGAAACACTAAGGCAGCTCACTTTCTCTTTTGACTACGGAAGTTATACTGATCGGTTAGCTCACCAGATGTGTGAGGTGCACCCGCATGTATCACCGTTGGAGATGACATAGGTGAACGTGTCCACAACGTTGTCTAATTATTCACATGTATTATTCCGCATAGACGGTATTCGACAACTTCTGCAGTCACCCTACATCGGGATTATCAAATTTATAAGCGACCGCGGTGGCCGACATGAAGCTGTTGCCCTCGATTGCCTAAAACCAGCCTTCGTGGAGGAAACCACCTCGCCTCCATCTTCTCGCAATGTTCCCTACGTCGTTAATTCGAACTTCGCCAAGTTTCAGCTTTCTAGCATCCACCATTAGGTCGACGGTTCTTGTCTGCAGACATCAGCAGTACCGACATCATACACGCCGATCCGGTCGCCTACCACAACCGACCACTGCGGTCGCGGTGTTCGTGATCCTGTCCGCTTTTCAGATCATATACATTGTAAATACATTTTGTTTGTGAATATTGTATATATTTTTTAATTTTCTGGTGAAGGGTTTTGAAAGCAAACTAGCTGAACCTTCAAAGAATCATTAAAAAGCCAAAAATTTAAATGATCTGGACAATATTACACGTAAGCTATTATTTCGTTCTTTCGTTTTTTTACCAGTATCCTGCATGCGCTTTCCTTTTTGTCCTAAGATGCACTAACCATTCCCTTCCATCTACTAATCTTGACATGCGACTTATTCGAGGATTGCCGTAGTTAACGAGGAATCAAACATGAAAGTTGGATGATCTTCGTGAGACGTGGGTCGTTTTGACTCGGGGCGGGGTGCGGCGTAGTAGAAGTCACGCTAAAGCACACTGTTTGGTAGCAGAAGACATTGAGGTCCTGGTGCCTCTCTTGCTGGACTAGCCAGTCCGACAATCTTGCTCCAAACGTTCACGATGGTGCATCGCTTCCCACAATGTTATGATAAAATGCAAACAGAACAGCGGATCCTGGTTTCTGACGAAGCGCTTCGACACGAACGTTCACACTCATTTGGATCGAAATGATTATGCCTTGTGAACATTGGATCACCCGATTCTTTATATCGAAGGCTTGTTTTGTTTATCCTTTTTTGGAGGCATTCAATGGCATCACAAATGATGACCCCAATCTTCAATGTATAAGTGTATTGCTAATTGTTGTGCAATATTTTACCGTCTTTTAATTCTCCTCACGTTTTGTCTCTATTCTCTGACACTCGTCCGATCGGTGCTTTATAGTGCTGACGTTCGTTCCTGTTCGATTCATCCGCCCCCGTTTTTATAGCTCCAAAAATACCGTCTACTGTGTTCTATATTGTTTCATTGCTTATATCCACCCCCTGATTACGTGCACTGTCTCACCCTAGCATTTACTAGCCGCATGCGTTGTGCGCATCAGAGACATAAACTGGATCGAAAAGCTTTCAGTTCCAACACGCTGTGTGCCACTTTTTCCTGGCCTGTAGTAACAGGGGATGTCATGATATCCACTTCTACTAGAATATAGAGGACAGACTTAAGGACCGGGACAGGTTTGGTTTTAAAAGTCAATGAAGTCCCTGAAGTTGTGTTATTTAGATATTATTTGTTCGATTCCCCAGGCCGGAAAAAGAAAGTAACTTATTACTGCCTTTATAAACGTTGGGAAGCAGAACCAAGAAGTTGGTCATCAACATTTTTTACCGGGCCTCTTAAAGCTTCGGAGATAGCTGAGCACTGGAAAATACAGCTCTACCTTCCGGGTCATCAGGATGGTTGCAACAATGGCAGATGAATGCTAGAGGTAGTATCTTTAAAATAAGGAAAACAGAGAAGCAGCATGGATGACCACACAAAAAACACCGCAGTCTTATTAGTATTGGACTTTTCACCGTTTGGCTTTGTAAAGTGAAGGGTGTTTTTAGAGCAGTAATACAGCCAGTTATTTAAAATTTGGTGGATTCGGTTCTCAGACCTGTTGAGTAATACGTGTTGGTTAAGTCATTCAAATGTTTTTGTAGGATATTGACTCACTTAATTAGAATGGTGACCACCTACTCTCACCGTGCGCTACTCACAGCGTCTTGACCACTAACAACCGGTTGGTACTGTGTGCAAGTGATATTACTAACTGGATACACCCTCGGACTTGTCACGCTAACCTGTTCGACTAGATCATCGCACGTCAGCGTGACATGCGTGAAGTGCGTTAGACAGTTTAATTCGAGGAGCTGAGTGTGGCACTGACCATAAGTAAGTGCGGACCCCATTGTATATTTATATTCGTAAATCTATGTATTGCTCACCGGCCGTGAAACACGGGTGCAAATTTGATGTTTTTTCCTTACGTGCTGTTTAAAGAGAGGTTGGAGCTGGAGTAGACGATGGTTACCCGCCTAGACGATGTCGACTAAATGGAATCAGTGGAAAAGTTGTGGCACAGCTTTCGTAAAAGGGTAACGGCTGTGGCGGGGGAAACTATCGGACGCGCAAACCATAAGCGGCCCGATTGTTTTGATAACAACAGTACAACTACTGGCGCGCTGGTGTAGGAAAAGGTGGCCATCGCTGAACGGGCTGTGAACTCTTTTAATTCGGATGAGGCGATTTATTTTCGTAAACCGACGGCAATTGGGTCGAGATCTCCATCAAATCAAAAATAACCAGTGGACGGAGAAGACGAAGCAGATAAAATGCTGCACCGAATGTCGTCCACAAAACGAATTCTTTGACTTTGTGATGGCGATGTATGAACTCACTTTTCAGCAGCTGCCTGTTCACCGAGTGCAGACATAATACAAATGAAGTGAAAACCCTTCGACTGTTTAACATTAACCTATATGTACTGTTGTTATGTGCTTATTATCCTCCTTTTTATTAAGATGTCCTTGTGAAACACCATGTTGATAGTGGTTTTCTGAACATTCGTCATATCGGCGCGCGAATCCTAGTGTGTGAGATAACTATCCGTATGCTTGCCGACGACTACGCCTTTTCTTACACATAGCACAAATGAGTTGCACCATTTGACGACTGCTGTTGCTTCAACAGAGGCGAAATATCGGCTTACTATCAATGCAAGTCTTTCAAGTCTTCACTGTGAAGGGGCCCTTGGGCCTGCCACAAATCCATCTGCTGATGCTAAATCAGAGACAGAATGAAAATTCTGCCACTTGGGAGCGTGAAATTTACCGACCCACAATTGACGAGCGAGTCGCGAGTCTGGGAATTGAAGGTGGCTGCTGTATTTGGCAAACTGGAATATCGGGTTGGAAGAATCAAGAGCTAATTGTTGGGACGAAGCTGAATGTATGCCGGGTGCTAATTATGTTCGTTCGTCCATACTGTAGCGAAATTGGACGCCATACCGAAAAGGCGTTCGTCATCTGCAGATGTTCCATCAGGGGTACCCGAGTCGGATTCTGCGCAAGGATTTGTGCGACAAATTGGCAGACAAGAAGGGGCTGCGTCGCAATGGTATATTTTCAGTGAAATACATACTTTTTTGTTGAACCTACATTGGCTGGAGCGTATCAACAGTATATTTTCGTCGCGCATAACGAAGCAGCTGCCATATGGACAAGGGAAGTGTCACGTTGAAAAACCGATGTTAGGTTAGTAAGATATGCTCAAGGTAAGTTTCTGGCGAACTATCGTTGGTTTCAGATCTGTGGAGTCAAAGCCAATACTTCGGCTTCGTTTGCACGTGCATATCAAGCGGTCACTTGCTCAGGATCAGGAGAAATTATTGCTCCATGCGGAAGGGAAGCATCGCTTGAATAAATGAAAGGTGCCGGTGGATTCTAACTCACAGACGTCAAGCATATGGCGCAATAGCGTATGCCATCGTTAGTAGTTCAAAAATGCAGCATCGTCAAGTCACCAGAGTGTTCCTGTGGGGTCAACATCTAACAGAAGATGGTTATAGATAAATAGGCAATCTTCATCAGTGCAGTGAATGGCAACTACGCTGCTTCCGATTCCATCGCAATAATAACTCAGGCAAATAACGCAGTAGATGTGGCATTTGTGCTACATCCTAACTTTAGGATGGTTGCTTGTAGATTGATATTCCCATTGTGACTGCGCTTGATGTGAATCTTGACAAGGTACCTCCCTTCCTTGGCTTAAAGTATGGTTCCATACTGTGTGGACCGGGCTAAGGCCCATTCACCACCTTGTGCACGTCTATTACACATGATTGGCAATTAGACAGACATGGATGCGGATGGTTTGCATGTCGGAGTGTGGGCCGGCTCTGCTGATGAAAAGTGGCACTTATCCACATGCCTCGCGGTCATTCCTATGGAATTACACTGTATATGGGGCGTGGGGATGGAGCTGTGGGTGGTGCAGCGCAAACTACCTATGCTCAATCTGTGTGCGTAGGTGTCCGGTGGCGATCCTATAGAGGTCGCAGTGATTGATAAGTCTTGAATTGAATGTCGCCAACCAAAAAGGTTGCTTTCAATGTGATGTATAAACGTGCCACCGCAGTGTTCACTGTTTTAGACTGTTAGAAGTTTGGGAAGGATCAAATTACAGCTTCGAGGTCGATTACCGACATCCGGGAGGTAGATGTGCACATTCACGTGAGCAGTTGGCAGTGACGTTACTCGGTGGCAAATTACATTTACCAGATATCACTGCTGTTTATACAGAGTTCTTTACTAACACTCGGCACCTCAGAATTCCAGGATACCATGAGTCTTTGAGTATTCGAGTCTTCAGTGTTCCTCACCACTTCAACCTGTGTTGGAAGATATGGTGCAGTGGCGTTTGTCCAGAAACCCCCAACTTTATGCATCTAAATCCACTGATGTGGTCTTTTCTTTATTCTTAGCGGTGTATTGCAATTCCTCACAGATATCTCCCAAATCCTTCCTGTGAACGAAGATCGCATACCCAGACCATCCATGGTCAATTAGCTTTAGAGTCTTTGTCCAGAATCTTTTTGGGTACACGCATATTTAATAATGAATAATGAAATTAGTAAGCTAGTACATATGCATCTGCGTTGCTTAATTGTAATCAGTTCGGTGCCGTTCTCTGATTCATGTTACCGAATTCTGTGCGTATGCTGCTAGTACAGCTGGGCCGAATACTATTCGAGTAAAATGCGCCCCCTTTATCTGAAATCCACTAAGTGGATGTTTAGGAATCGTTGAAATTCCGACACGGATTTTGCATCAATTTTCGTGGGTAAACTATTCCATTATTTCACCATTCGACGCTCGAACATTACGAGTGAGCCATCCGCTTTAGGTCCGGTACCACTCACTTTTATCGGTGCTCGCGAGTGCTGCTTGGTGCGCGCACATGAAACACTGACCTCAGCATGGTAAAGTGACCCAGATGCAATATTCGATGCGTCATAAAGAGACCAACCCTAAACCGACCATAAAACAAGGCGTACAGTCCTAGTCGTCTACATCGGTCTTCGTAAGGCACACCCTGTAAATTAGGGAGGAGCCCGGTAGCCATACGTTGAGCACGTTCCAGTCTTTGCTTCTCGATATGGGTGATAGGACAATAGGCTGGTGATCCATACTCGCATATCGGTCTTATGATGGAAATGCAGAAGCGCGTGGCATTCTCTTCAGATCAAATGCAGAAGCTGCTTTTGAGGGACAAAAGCATACACAGCCCTTCTCAATACAGTTTGTTCGTGTTGTCTACGGACTTCATATCGTTGCGTGATAGTATTCTATCTGCTTAGGGGTAAGCGTTCTCGCGGTATACTCAGCCAACGCGCGACTGCTGGTGGTCGCATGGCAGCGAAGCGCCGTTACGGCGTACAGCTTGCGAGTTATTATTTATTATTTTAGGAATACTCTGAGATCTTTCATGGAAGGTGTGTGACCTAGAGGTTGGCAGGTCGGAGTGTACGTACGCCCATCAACACGCATCCTCAAGCTCATATATCACGATTTGACTGCGTTGACCGACAGATGGATATCCGTAGACAAACTGGACGGGAGATCGAGGCTATGCTGAAGGAGGTCGCATGCATCGGGAGATTCAATAACCCTTCAAATCTTTAGCTCGTCTGTAAACAATACTCAAGGCGACCGAAGAAACTGAGGTATTTCATTGTTGTGCATAAGGAACAAAATGAGCAATAGTACTGTAACTTGGTGTATACCAATAGGGGGTGGATGCCAGTCCGTTAGATGACCATGCACCTGTTCCCTACATTTCCGCCCAATAAGTATGTCACTGATCCTTTTATGAAGTAAGATACCAACAACGCACATCCTCAGCTGGCTAAAACTCCTCAAGGTTCACCTTCTCGAAAGCTTTGCTGAAATCAATAAAGCTCAAATCCACCGATTTTCCCTGGTTCAACCCATATAACCATTCATACCAAGCCAAAGGCAGGTTGGTGATACAGGAGCAGCCCTTTATGAAGCCGTGGTTTGCAGTGGTCAGAAAGCTTTTCGACTCCAGAAACTGCAGCAGACCTCTTTTCACGATCGTCACGAATACGTTGGAAAAAAAGCAGGTCAGACAAAGCGGCCGGTAACTGTCAAACTTGCGTGGGTCACCGCCCTTCGGCATCGGATTCATTATTGAGCACTTCCAATTGCTCGGTAACACACGTACAGACAGCGATTTATTGAACAGTTCAGTCACGGATGGTGCAATGATGGTCGACAGTGACTTGAGAATCATCGAGGGGAGCCCACCTGGACCGGCCGGCTACGTGCGGTCAAGACTGGCATGTCGCTTGCGCAAATCTTCTATATAGAAGTCTATGTTCTCGAGTTCTGTATGGGATGCTCAAGTAGGGTCCCGTATGTATGCATGCACACTTGCAAATACAGAAGGGTAGTGCTTCGCCATTGCGCACGTACGATCAGCGCTAGAGACCAGAGGCTAGCAGAGCCTACCGGTCTCAAGCGCCTCTTCACATAAACGAAATTTCGCTTGGGTCCCGATTTGGCTGCGGTTGTATGCTCTTCAAACTCTCGACGCTTCTGCACTTTGCGCTGTTACCTAGATTTCTCTTCCTTTTGTACAGCTGGTAATCGTCCGTCAAGCGTTCCAAAATGTCAGAAATATTTCTTTTCCTGCCCTCAGACTTTAGATGTT
Source organism: Dicrocoelium dendriticum (assembly GCA_944474145.2). Taxonomy (NCBI): domain Eukaryota; kingdom Metazoa; phylum Platyhelminthes; class Trematoda; order Plagiorchiida; family Dicrocoeliidae; genus Dicrocoelium; species Dicrocoelium dendriticum. The sequence continues at coordinate 134,517,358 of OX104063.1, forward strand.
TCAGTACCCAATAATTTAATATTCAACTTTGTGACATCTTGCATTATTCCCCATTGGTTACACTACTCACCTGTCATCTTCCCCGGACTTCACCAGAAAAGCTACATCGTATTAGTGCGATCAATAAAGCACATTTCTAGATGCAGCGGGTTGTCTGGAGATTATTTAGTAGATTTGATCATTTCTAGACATCTTGTTGCCTGCAATAATTTTTATTATACGGTACTATTTACTCGTTTTCATCCCACTCTCAGTGTTTATTTAAAACATTGCTCTTTCTCTTCTACGCGTCAGAAATTCAAAATTTAAATATAGGCACGTCATCGTATGGCGATGTTGTCTTGCCTTATCTATCAAGTTTGCTTGTTGCCACAGCCAAGGTCATATACATACGGCGCGAGCGGTTGTTATCCTGAGGGTTGTGCATATTTTCCACCTTTTTTCTCCATATATGTTTCTTTATTTCATCATCCAACTTGCCACAGTGGTGTTCTAAATGCTGAAAATGAACCCATTAGGGTTCATAAAACTTATTTTGCCTTGACTTGATTAGAGTGAGTTGCGGAAGAGTAATTAGAAACTGGGCGATTTTAATACGCGTTTTTCCAAAACTTATCCAAAATACTGTGGGGACAACCACACACCGAACGTCATGGGCCGAAAACATTTGCACTTTAATATTCACATCCGTTTCCTTAGTAGAGACATCAACAAATTCACCTTTAGATGATGCTGTGAACGATTATCCCTTCAGAGACAAGATAATATTCAGGCTACCAAGAGGTGGCTGAATCAGAAGAATATTAACAGATACACTGTTCCTCTGAGGGAAGACTTCCGCAGAGTCCGAAAACTCGATCATGTCGCTATGGTTCTTTCTAAATATATTGAATAAGTCGGTAAGCCACTTTTGTATTTTCACCAGTTTTCGCTATCTTGAATTTTCTTTGAAGCGCACGCATAGCAGCTTTGTGACACGAGTTTTCCATCTGAACGGTATCCAGTTATTATCCAAATATTTCGTTAGATTCCGTTTTCTGTCACACGCTTTTTGTGCTGCCCATGGTTAAAAAACCATCACCCATATGAACTTTGTTCCTCTGTCAAGTGATCGCGTTTCAAACTCTTCTTCGAATTATTATCGGAAGTCTTTTCCATTACATTAATAGACATCTTCCTCAAAGCAATTCCTGTTAAAAGGAAAAGCGTGGCAGAAGAACGAGTTTGTGGCAAAAGAAAAAATCCGCCCTAGGATGAGCACAATTCGTGAGGTCACCTAGATATCGGTTTAGAATGTAGGCTTAAAGTTCCCTTAATGAATCAGGACACATTGTCAGATGAGCTGGTGATGAATCGCAACGGAAACCATTACAAAAGCAAACTCTTGAGTTGCCAGTGTGGATAACCAGTGATTTTCGGAAGTGCGAATAAAAGAAGATGGAGGATGTGACTTATGATACTGAACTTAATTCAGTGCTAGTTTAGTCAATTTTGCAATGTCAGACTACGCACAGGTTTAACTTGCCCATGATTCTTCACAGCTCAGGTCATTAATAATTCCGGGAATCAACTTATATATATAAACAGTCTTCCAATATATGTCGAACTTGCGTAATTGAAAAGTACCACCTAGGAAGCCTAATTTTTCATTAATACTCCGGTGCTTCGCATCACATAATTCAGTTCGGCAATAGCAAAGTTCGTCTACGATTTGGCAGATATTTTCAGCAGGGTCGCACGGATCGCAGTAGTATTTTAGGTTTCAATCGAGCGGTTCGCACTGTAACACGCTATCGATGGTGAAGCATAAACATCAGTAGAAAAAGTAACCACTTGTAGTAGCACGATATTCGCAGCTAAGCATTATGATTCTGCACAAGTTGCAATGGGGATTAGTAGAGTAGACAAAATTGGCTGTTATCTATCGACAAGACAGCTTCACTGTGTAGGGACCTGAGTTATTGTAGAGGGAACACTTTATCTTGAACAACAAAGAAATTTGTTCATGATGGCCGACTCCAACTGCAAACCAATTTTGGTTGCAAGTTCACTTAAAAAGCCAGCTTAAACCACTTAGCAGTTCTGGATGAAACGTTTAACAGTGGCCCAAAGCTACCACTCACTTTTCGACATCCGGGTTCGAGAAAATTTGACCCATAAAATCCAAAGCGGAGTGTGAGATGTCAGAAGTTATGTCTACGGTTCTGATGACAGTAGAAGAGAACCATCCGAGATGCGTAGTACTCGGGTTAACAGGGTGATAGCCCTCAATCTGCAATTCGGAAGTTGGCTTTTGAGGTTAAATCTAATAGAGCAACAACCATCAGGATTCAGCGAAAATTACTATAACGTCAGAAAGGTTGTTTTAAAATATGCCATCCACTGTCCCCGTAACCCCTTGGTCCTCAATTTTACCAATCAGTAACATGACATTATTTCAATAGAGCAATGAGGGATTATGGGTAAAGAACAGTTCCCATCAAGTCCCCTAGAATGAGAACGACTAGAAGAAGAATATGATAAAATGAAGTGTTGGGGTGGATTAATTATATATTTTGTTTTCGGAAATGCGTAAGAGAGCCGAGCTTTTCACATAACAACAGATTTAAATCAAGCTGGTTATACATTTGAAAACACGCAGTTCGGTTGCGTTATGTAAATTCATGCAGACATGTTATAAAAATCTGCAACTGTGACAATGCTTCGTCAACTATTTTAGGCTGGGTTCAGAGACAACATTCTATGGCAGAGCGTTCCACGACTGACAGCATTCCAGCTGGCTATGATGTATTATCAGATTTCACTGATGACTTCATAAGGTTGTATTGTAGTTCAGTTCCAGCTGCGGACAGCAAGTGTTGTTTGGGCTCTACAGCATCTGTTGAGCCATTTTGAGGTTCTATCGCAAGAGACTATATCGACTGCCGTATAATTCCAGGGGCTTCGATCTAGGCTTGTATGGCAGCTGGAACAGGTTCTGAACGTTTGTTGCACTTCGGTGAACAGTTGAGAGAAGCGAGATCCTATTTCTGCTGCGGATGCCACGTCTGCATGGTATAATACAAGTGCGGTTGTACGTAGGCGTTAGGTGATTGCAGGAAGATTGGGGGATAAAACTAACCTAGAGCTGTGGGAAAAAGGCAAATGTGTTTATTCCTGGTTCATGACACATTCTTTAATTGTTTTTGTAATCAGGATCATGTTGTCCCAGTAAATCTAGGTCAGATTCTTGAGAGGTCTCCTGCGATGTGTTGTCTCAATTCTTGTAAACGCTCCTGGGCTGACGACGTAGGTGGATCACCTTGTGCTGAGTTGTGTTAAACTGGAGTAGGTTCTTCGTTGATCACCCATGAGGGCCATCTAGGCCAAGTTGTGGAAAGTCATGATCCTCACAGCCATTTTTATTTTTAGCAATAAAGCTTCATATGTTAGCTTTATCGGTGAAGAGTAAACATTGGAGGCGATCACACTTGGTTAGTTGTTGATACTCAGTACATGTAGGCGCAGACCCAGCACTGCACCCTGTAGAACACCGCATTTTGCCTCCATCTGAATTAGGAGTGATTCAGTAACACAGACTTGAAGCCACCCAAGAACAAGGCCCTTGACTGTTTAGCTTTATAACATGTGAAGTAGAATGTAGTGATTCAAGTGGCTTAAAGATTTGCAAAATTCGGCGTAGATGATGTATATTCCAGCCCAACCATCAGCCGCATCTGTCTAACTATCTTATGTCATTTGCAGGTCGGTGATGTATTGTTTGTGTTGACAGAAGCCCTGCTGCTCTGTGCCAGCCATGGTAATCAGATGCAAATCAGATAGGATCAGTTGGATTTGCATCCTGTACATAGGGCACAGTTTAAAGCCAATTTGTTAGTCAGTATGATGCTCCTTCGTTATAAATGATAACCATAACTTTGTTAAATTCGTTTGTGTTTCCATTTCACCCCATACCAACAAGACCCAACTTGCAGTAATATCTCAAAGCTATGGGCAAATATTGATGGGGAAGTTGTACATCCTGTTACATATATACGCCTTTTAATTCATGTGCGGTATCGGTACACAAAATACAACTTAGTATTTGCTGAATGCTTTTCCTGTGCACTTACAATTCGTAACGACCTTCGTATTAGAGCAAGAGCTAGGTCCGAGTTAGTTCTATCCCAATGGTGAAAAGTCATTGAGGTTTCACTATAAGGACTGCCAATATCTCAACTAAAAATGTCAAATACACTTCAAGAAAAATTAAGTACACAACAGATGACGTAAAATCGACCTCCAGAAAAAACACGGCGGCTGGTGTTAATTTTTTGGTCGCTGGCTTCAAAACAATTATATGCATACAACTTAATAGCATATAACTTAAAAGTATTTTCCGGTTGGATTTCCACAACAAGTTTCTGCATTCTTTCTCTATACCACCAAAATCTTAATCCCTAAGAAGTTTATTTTTTTTTTTTGCTTTCATACTGCTGCGTCCATTGTTGCATAATTATCTCAGGTGCTCAAGAAGCGCCTAATGGCGCTTCCGGGTGATGCGGAAACATGAGATATGATTACCAAATTCGTGTTCATGGAATACATTTGTATCGTACGGAGATCATACTAATGCTAAGAAGTCGAATGTTATATTTCAAGAAGGCATAGTGGACGCAGCAACACTTGTGGCCTTGTTTTCAATAATTAATTCTTTGCTCTCCCTTACTGCCACCGGTTTACAACCAGTGCGATTAGGATGGGGGCCGGTGACACAATGCGAAGGAACCGCGGAACCTAAATGCCATAAGTGCCACATTGTACGTACAGCTAACGCCAGTCGGATCACATCTACACGTACTCTATGGATTACCCTAAGTGTACAGAGTGTATGACCCCTTGCGCCCGTTTACAGCCATGCCTGCCTCCGCCTTCCGCACCTTCATGAATTGGAGTGCGAAATCATTAAAACTGGTAGCTAAAACACCGTGTATTCATACTTTGAAAGATTCTATTGCTTTCGTTCGACTTGTGGAACCGCTAGGCATATATGAGAAAGTATTGCTATCGTCCAAAGTCGATTCACCTTTCGCAAACGTTCCGTTGCTATAGGACTGTCAATTTTATCTGTGCTTATGTGACAGAAAACCATATAGATATTAGTAGCCCAATTATAAGATTACAATAACTAAACTTTAGATGCAGTTTTGACACGCAATTCATGTTTAAATAATGCTATTATAGACAGGCAGATGAAGCTGCAATGGGGTCGCCTGTAGTGCCATTGCTTGCTGATATTTTCCATGTAAAACTTGAACGCGGGCCTGCCCGACAAAGTATAACGCCGTTTGATTCCTGCCAGAGGTACATGGACGACACCATCACAAATTTGGAACTACTGGAATGAGTGATTTAAAAGTTACATCTACAATCCTACTACTCACGGACAGTGTAAATTGGGTTTCAAAACTTGACACTGCTCATCTGCTAGTTAAGTTCGATTGCTGCTATCATTCTGTGAAGTCTACGTGCGAAATTGTGAAAAAGGTGCAGCTGGCTTTTTTGGATATAACTCTAAGCAGACTAGGACTTAACTCACTCCAGAGAATCGTCTGTCAAAAGTATACTTGGATCAAACAACATAGATATTTTGCATTTTCTGTCATCGAGGTACAAACAGAACTTAGTTTGTTGCTATTATCATCACGCTAACAACATTGGTAGTCCCGGAAAGCGAAAATGATTACATTCTTCGGGCGCTACAAGATAATGATTACCTAACTTCCTTCATTTGGAGGTACTTCGTGATCTTTGACCGAAGAGAAACGACAGTGGTGGTGCCGGAAAACTTGTTTATATTGTCTCTTTCAGAGGAGTTGTTCCCTTTGAGGTAGTGAATAAGTGACTCAAAACTGTAGTAGCCAAGTCGTCTCCTGATGCCCATCAGCATGTTACTGCAGAGGCTGCCAGTTTAATACTCAACGTCTTTAAGATCAACTCCCGGTCCAGTCCGAATCTTCTATTCCAAATCAATTTACTTGTACCTGCAATGTAAGACATTTCGGACACATGACCAGACGCTTAGCGACTCGGATAGCAAAACGTTGCTTAGCAACATTATGGAAAAGCACAGTTATAAGTACCAAGAACTCTGTTTTGGAACATAAGGTCCAGGCGGGCATAAAGTTGTGAACAAGAAAAATGTCAGTTTATAAGGCCGTTCCAAAACGCTATCTAAATGCACATAAAATGCGTCTACTAATGACGGTCGAGGCCATTGCGATTCTGTTAATGTAACCTGAACTGCGCAAGTAGATCTCGCCAGTGGAGACGCCTCATTTGCTGCGGCTCTAACCACGGTGAATGCCACGCATCTCGCGCTTGTATTGTGAGATTTTGTGCATACGCCATTGCGTTACTATGATCATCGTTGGGATAGTTGGACCTACAAACGAGACGGCCTGTTTAGGTTTGACCAAACCAAACCCAGCTATGTCAGCTTATCGCAATTGCAAACAGTTCTGTATATTAGCATGATAAGAATTGTCGAAATAATTTCTTTGTTCCTTTGACTGATTACCTATATATGGACAAATTCCATGAGTGGATCATTTGAAACCCGTTTCTCAATGCTACTTCCCCGGCACTATGAACAGAGAGAATTAGTCACACAGCGTTTTCTTTACAGTTTATAGACTGGTTGTGAGCAAGGTATGAAGCTCATCAATATATAAAATAGCCCACCGTGCTCAGCCGATTTCTGATATCATGCACAAACAAATCGAAAGCTACTTGTGTGCTTGAGCTTTCTGGTATAAGACTCAATTTGTTTTTACAATGGATATACGCAACACTCAAGTAGATTTGCCCCCTAAATTTGGCTGGTGCTTACGGATCAACATAAGGACATCCGCGTTAGCGCAACACGATTATTTATCATCTACTGGCATAGCACATAACATAATTTTTGGGTGCAATGATACTGTCTATTTGCGTACCCATCATTTCTAGAAAAACCGCTTTATCGCAAAATCAGCACAGTGGTATGGTCTCTGCGGCTGAATTTCTGCTGACACTCATAAGCTGACGTTCTCTTGCACCTCTTATTTATGGACTCATCAACTATGAGAAATATCTAAGGCTCGTATCTACTTTGGTAACCAATTTTCAATCTTTTAATGTGTGCTTTTAATTAATTGGCCCACGCTTGTGAACAATAAATAAGGACAGAGAAGCTTGCGTATCACTCGTGTTTCCTAAATATGATTATAGTAAACTTTGCGGCACTACATACATCTTTGAAGGCGGTTGGATTGGTAATTTTCAGCTGTAGGACGACCCACGTTGTATCACTGCGAACCAATGTACTCTTGTGCATAGGGAAATTTTATAACAGGAGCCGCTAGTTTAAGACCTGCAGCCACACAAGAGGCTACCTAACGTAGAGTGGACAGTCAAGATCTGACCTGGGGTTAGATCACCTTTTCCTTCAATGTATATTCGTGATCAGTCGCAACAATTTATACTTGTGAATAAAAGCATTGTTAGTCCGTTGAAGTAACAATAACTAACGCTTAAGAGTTGAGCCTCTGCAATCAGTCTTTCTCTCCCATATAGATTACAAAATGTCCGCTCAAAAGTGAAACAGAAATCCACCAGTAGACTCATGCTCAAGCGAAATAGTTGCCCTGTTTAGTCAGTTACGCAGCTCCAGTGAATAATAGTTAGCTGCAGTAGAAAGCATTTCGCAACTAAACTAACGACGTCTAATTATTGCGTCTAAAACATATATAAGCGCTCTCCAGCAAGCCAACTGTTGTGCTTGAGAAGTGCCAGAAGGAAAGTTGTCCGTTTGAAGACAAAAACAATTTGAAATAGGATTTTCTATTTACTATGCCTTCAGAATATTGTGTTGATTCGAACTGCGATGCTTACAGCGCTAACCAAAGCAACTAGCCCAGATGGGAACACGCTGCATCTACTCAACCTATAAAACAATGTAAACACGGGTCAAAGTTACCATATCCGGAGGAAGTTTGTTTCTTCCTTTTTCAGTATATTGCCCGGTGCCACAAATTGTGCTAACTTGATCGCCCCATCATGGTAACATCAAAATCCAAAACAAACCTCGTAACTGGATCAACGGAAGATGAGAATTTTAAGCAGTTGGCACAAAATACACGGAGTCTAACAATAAGAACTGCAAAACAGGTAAAAGCTTTTGCACGTCACGCATCAGAGCGAATAAGCAGAATGACAGCGTGCTGAGGTAATTTGGTTCAAAAGTAGTACCGAACATTTTCATAAGTACGGTAAAGATTTCCAACACTCAGGAAGGACAGCGGCCAAGGAATACTACCGTGGATAAATTTATTCCCATTGCAGTGTGGTTTAGTGGTTACAAACACCTTGGAACCTTCACCAACTTATTTCGCAGCAAATGTCGTCGGCTTATCCAGCGTCGAAATCACCCCAGCAGCTGCCGCAAGCACAGTACATTCTCTCAGAGAAGACGGTTTCTTGTGAACCGGTATGAACTATCCATGGTTCTTAAATCCGTTGTCCCATAAGTTAGCAGTCTATCACGTTGCTTTTTCCAGGGGCATCACGATTCCCTTGCCTTCCGATCTGAGTGAAAACATACAAATAGCAATCCGATATAAAAAATAAGGTAGGCAATCGCATTCTGCGATCTATAGATGTACTACTGTTCTCCCTGTTTCGTTAAATGATATTGAATCAATAATTGCAAAATTAACGTGCTAACTTAAAAGAATGCAATTCAATACCAATGTTCAACATTGGTTCAAAAGCAGACAATCCTGGCTGACTAATCCGCTTTTGATTCGTGACAGATGGACCACTGCGGACGACTTAAAATTTGTTTGCGAAGTGATTTACTTAGGCGAAACCGAATCATCGGCAGCGAAAATCACAGAGATTTTCTCCAAAAGTTCAGTGGTTACGGGATAAGTATTTTCCTGTTCATTTAATTTAAGTCTTATATACACGGGAGAAAAACCACAGTAAGTTTTGAAAGGACACATTCCAACGCTTCGAACCCCAAGAAGCGTTCGTCCTCCAGTTATTGATTTAAATCTATATACATGATTTCGAACAGGTCTGATATTATAGAGCATCAAAATTTTGGACGTTCGTTCCACTTAAAACTTCTTTTCAAATCGGAGTTGGTTTACAAGTTACTCAGCGGTTTCAGAACTCTTACATGAAGTTGTATTGTGCATTAAGATCGGAGATCAATATAAGCAGAACCAAATATTAAATTATGCGGGAAACTGAAGGGGTAATTTAGCAAATTTTCACAGCGATGGAGTACGAATGCATTAGTGAGCTATAATAACGGCACCACAACATAGGGTTTGTAGAAATAGGCGGCTCGCAACAATTTAGCAAAGCGTAATCTTGGATTTAAAAGTACCACGGAAGGCAAAATGAAGTCACATCCAATAGAGGTGAACTGGACAAATCACAAATTGTGAATCTTGCAACTAACGCAGTTTCTTACATCCTGATCAACTTCACTAGTGGCAGATACCTAAGTCGCATGTACCAACAGGCAAGCAAAAGTCTAGAGTGGAAAAATCTACGCGCGCATTGCACCATATAGAAAAAGGATTTAATTATAAGAGTTCAAAGTCCGTAGTTGTTCAACCAACTTAGGTATGTATATCTGCCAACCTCTGATTCAATTGTATCTTGAGACTACGAACGCTCAAATAACTAATTCTTGTCATCAAAGCTGCGGTCAATAAAGAGTGTAAGGTTCGACCGGGGTCATTTACAAAGGAGGTTGAAACATCAACTATTTGAACAACATCGAAGTTCAGGCTACAAATATATTTCTTTCTTTTTCTCCAAGCTTTCTGTTGGGTTTGTAGATGTTTATTTGCGGGTTACTCAACAGTAACAGTGTTGCCTACAGGGTCAGGTTTACATCTCTCAGTTAGTGCATATTGAACCAAGTGTTCACTGATCTAGGTCGGCACTAAACACAGTTTTGATCAGCCCACATGGTTTCTGCTTATTGGTTCACTCGAGGAATTTAACCCCCCCCAAATTCTGAATTCATATGCGCTGACATAACTAAGTTGCGCGCGTGAATACCCATGCTATTTCCTGTAGCATATTACATTTTTGCTGATCTTACTTAGTATTTGTGTCGGTCTAGTCATAAGATCAATGTGTTTTATCCATCATCTTCTGTCTCTAATCACATTTATTATTTAAATGGTTGTCACAGTAGTCACAAACAAACAGGTTCACCTAGAATTTCAGGCATCACACAGTTAATCTACTAGGTAATATATGCATTAAAAATTAGTGTATTTCAATTCCATAGCAGCGTTTAAAAGCATAGCCTAGGTTAAAGCGGAGTAATCGTTAAAGATTCATGAGTTATAACTCAACCCTAACTAAATTATAGGGCTTTTTTAATCTATGGTGGCTAAAACTTTATTGTTTTTTTCGTTTTTTAAATCGCATCCTCTTTATGATTTTCTAGCGGCAATCTCTGACTCTTATTATTTCGGGCCATCAAATTATAGTTGCTTTATTTTAAGCACGGTGTGATGGCAAGAAGTCACACGTTTTCTTACTGCCTACCAAGTAATTTAAATGGTGTAATTTCAAACACGCTTCGACTAAAGACTGTATTAAATACAAAAATATAAAATCGTGCTGCTTTACGCAAGTGAATTATAGAAAAACGACTACTTTTGAAGGCTATAATTATTCCAAGCGAAGGTTGAAGAAGTATATAGGCGTTTAGTTAAAAATTGGAAAGCCATCCAGATAGCAGTAGTGCCAGGATCGTAGATTGCATTTAAACTGGTAGTGAATTTAACGTGAGAGAAGCTGGATGAAAAATAATTGTGAGCCACTTCCTAAAACGATTAATGTTGAACTAACTGCAAATGACGAAATGATAACTAGCTGCTACATTATGCGCCCATATGGTTATTGTTTGATGACAATTTATTCATTGCTTTAATTCCTCCAGCTACATGTTAAAATCTGAAAGCTTCTGCTTAGGGATGGTGCACCGAATAATTGTTCGTACTTGTGTTCCACTTCACCAAATAGTTGCAATAACATTCACTTGCAGTCTCACAGGTACGAAGTGTGCCAAATTCATGAATATGAGCAAAAGCTTTTGTTCATGCCAAAACGAAGTTTAGGTCAAGAAGTGTAAACTGCTCACCCTGTGATAAATGGGTAACCTAATTCTAACTTGGTCAATGGAACCACACGCTTAAATCTCAGAGATTAGATTAACATATAACTTAAACACTATCAAGTGCTAACGCAATCTGCTGGGTCCAGCACTCGCGAGTTCTCAAACAACACTTCCCTTGACATTGTCCGAAATCCTGCAGTTAAGTCTCGCAAGTATTCCATACTTTGTCATAAGCAACGATTCCGAATGTAGGGCAGTAATGAATACAGTGGAATGTCTACACCTCCAAAGTTGAAGCCGAAACCTAACGACACTTCCTGATACATTGTAAAACGAGTAACCACAATTGTTTGGGAGGGTGAAGTTACCTATCAGATGTGTCTAGAAAAAAGATCTTACACCAACCACATCTTCTGTGTAGGTATTTCAGCAGCACAATTAAGAAAAGAAGAGCACCATAAATTGTCACTACAGATGGTAGTGTGCAAAGTGCAGTTGATGCAGCAATTAATGTGCATCCACAACTCGCGAAGCGTTGGAACGTGCACGTGGTCTTCGTCAAATATTCTCTTCCCTAACACCTACCCAACGATTTACACATGTCGCATACCGTCTAGCTTCCTTAGGAAAGAAGTTGTCTTCACGTCGTGTTCAGAGTTCTCCAGGAGTCAAATACATTGGCCAGCAGGCAATGGTTATAGCTACAAAGTTAGATGAACCACGGTTGAGAGTATTCCAGTCGTGCTTCGATGAGTAAGATGGCTCGACGCCGTGGAATCAGGGCATTAGTAACCCAAATTTTAAAGGTTTAGCAATGCAAACTTTGTTGTTCCTGCTCTGTGAATCCCACTCCGCGCTCGAAGGTATTAGGAGCGGTTATCACTGAAACCTTAGCTGACTACCTGGAAGAAGCTAACTTCTTGAAACATGAGTGAAAATACTTCCGTCAACACCGGTCCTGCTTCACCAATCTGGTAGCGATGCCAGTTAATTGAACGAAAGTAACTGATGGTGGTGAGGGGTCAACGCTACATACATACATTTTTAAATTTCTTTGATCACTTAGATCTAAGTAATGAGTCGCAGAACCGCAAAATCGAGAATTTTCTCCCTGAGTGCATCGGCAGCTTCTTTCAGTAAAAATCTGCAGCGTACTTGTAGTGCATTGAAGTATTCCGCATGTGCACGATTTTCATAATATTCACCAAAAACATTGCAAACAAATTTCCCTCTGTTTGCCGTTGATTTCAAGGTATACTTGTTGATTAACTGCAAAGAAGTACGGTTTTCTTCTAGATGATCCGGATTATTATTATGCAAGCGTAACGCAGTAGTAACTCCAAAGTGAAGTGACAAAGTCAAAGTAGTTCATAAAAACCAACAGCTGGGGTATCACTTCCATATCTGAGAGTGTATCTTGCATAAGCTACCTTGTGAGAGGGACTGTGGGATAATAGTCCAATACAATTACGCATGCTAGAAATTCAGTGAAGTTGTCGACTTGTGACGAAGAGCGCTTTGTCCGTTGAAACATGCCATTTTCCTACAAATTCCTGACCCTTTCTTAAAAGCACATTCAGAATATGATATACAGCCTGCTTCATTCAGCAAAGTTCAAACTTGAAGAATTCTAGTCTGTACAAGGAAACCTTTCTAAGAACAGTGAAGACCTCTTATATCTGGCTTACATTTGTCTGCTTTAGTGTATAGAATAACAGCGATTGGTATAGGCACATTGTGGTATATCGAATTCAGAAGAACTCAAAATACATTTCACATCAGCTCTGGGAACTAAGTTCTAAAAGCAAACTGAGGAGCCAACAGTTAAATCTGACTTGAGAGGTACGGCCAGCAGAAGGTCTGTCAACATAAACAAATAATTATTTAAATAGTTAAAGAAATATATAAATATATAACAGAGGTCCATCCGTGAAATGGCAACCGCATACGTCGATTCCGCTCTTAATTAAGCGGTTTTAATATATTGTTCCTTAAAGCATTAAGCCAGTCGTATTCATTAGATAGTGCGTTTCAGACTTTGGAATACTAACCTTAACATAGTAAGGCTGCCAGCTATCGTTGATGAAGAAATTATCGTTGTGAATTTACGCCACCTGTTTTCCTCCCTTACCTTCGATGTAGTGCGTGTGCTGGAATACTAACTGCCCTATTCCACTTGTCAGTTTTACTTGACAAACCACATTCGTGGAGAATAAGTGTATAACATTCATGGAAAGGTACTTCTTTGTTTCCCGCGCTCTGGGGTGAATCGGTACAATAGAAATGGCCGAATGCTACTCAATTTTGTTTAGCACTATGAAATATATAACCATTGCACGACTAACCTAAATGTGTAAGAAAAAGGACGAATATTCAAGTAAAATATGTGTTGGGTATGAGTGAGTCTTTTCAAATCCAACACCTTTAATGCCTACTTTCGCATTACATTGGCTATACCTGAAGCGGTTTAGTACTCTTATGAGCAGTGCATCGGAAAGCGAGCCAATCTAGGCGTCATGTTAAATTGCATGTCAACAGCGACCAACAATTAGCTCGAACCCGCGGCAACTGACCCCTAAAACTAAGCATATCGTTCTGTAACTATTTACAATTGTTGGTGGGATGTTCATGGTCATTTGATGGTATCGTGAAATCTATTTGATGTGATTCAATAATTCATGAAAAGCCGACACTTGTTGACACCAAAAACAACTCCGACGAACCAAAGTGAACAACTTTTCTCAAATTTGCACGCATATTGATTAGTTTGAAATGATCACTAATATCGCATTGATGCATAGAAGAGAAAAGTAGTATAAATGGAATCGGCCTATTGGGTAAGCCAAACATGCATGTGCTTAGTTGGTTAACTCTCCGTATGTATTTTATTGTCCACAGACACCGCTGATCATCCAACGCGTTCATCTCGATTGCTGCTTTCATCTGTGTCTGGGATTGGATCTCAAATGCATCCGATTGTTTTCCTCAACACTGCATACTACAAGCGCTACAGTATAATTCTCCGCGCCATAGTTCGGCGCCTTATAGTCTGAGGTGCAACATTTCTACGGCTATGGTTTTGGCGAGTAGTATGTCATACGCAAAAGATAAAACACAAGGTGAGGAATCGTCGTAAAATGGTGGATTTAATTTTTCCCCAAAAGCAGTTACTCAAAGGGCGACAGAAATTAACAGGCGCCACTCCTCACTATCCTAAACGCATTTATAAGCCAGAAGGAAATCAGCAGTATGCTTAAAATCATGTGTTATTAATGTGTTTTCATATATAGGCGTTGAGTATAGTTGCCAAAATAGGTCTGTGCAATTCGATCCTTCCTGCCACCAATAATGCATGAAATACATAACTACATACATAGACCATTGCGTACAAATTCTGAATTATCAGGAAGGCCGATGGAACTATAACTGGAACTGATACTTTATTTGCCATCGTTTCAAGGCACATGAATCCTGCTGTATCGTTTGCCTTGATATTCCTGTAGACATTCCTCGTATGGTTATGTCGTGAGGATACAAAGAAATGCGCATTAATTTCAGCTCCTCGTGGCCAATGAGGATATCCCTTTCTCAACATCCACTTATGCTTTTGGACAACAACAGCTCCTCCGATCGCGATTTGAGCCAATAAACTGGAAGACAGTGACGCACCGCCTAATCGGTTTAGTTCATAGTATGCCATATGTAGCTAATCAGACTTCCGAAAACGCATTGATAATCCATCATCAGTGTTGCAAAATAATACACCGTCCAATGTTTTTCAGTCAGTAGTGATCATTGAACGCTTTGGGAAACATAACTTACATAGAGCAAGTGTTTCACACATTGCTTCAAATGCAACAAAATTTGTAAAAAGTTGTGGGTTAAAAAGTTATCCACCAGTTAGATAGCCAGTTAGGAGGCATGTTTGTTATAATGCTGGCGGGGACTCTGTGTTCCTGTCTGTTATTTGATCGGATTTATATATGGAGGTTGACTGACAATCTATAATCTAGCGTTGTTTTAAATAAAGAGAATGGTAATTTACGATGACAGTTGTTGATAAAATGCAAGAAATAAGCTGCAAGCACAACTGATGGTTGCATAGCGTTTGATGGGCAGAAGGTACATTGGGAAATCGCAGCGTCGTTTAAAACGATAACATTCTTTGCCAAATTTCTGTTTAGCATCACAGCACAATTTACCGATAATCAGTTGGACGGAACTTTGCACTAAATAATACTTTGTTTTCACGCTATGTTGTTTTATCTAAGTTGATTTCTGTCTGCCTTCAACCTACTTATTATCCTTGGATCTACATATCAGGCTAAACACCCTCCTTTCTCAGTCAAACTGCTTGACATTTTCTTTACTTGGACGCTCTTTTGTACTTAATTAAGGATATTGGATAGAGCTGTCTTAATGCTGCCAATTTTAGAGCCCCAAGTTGCATCTTTTACCTGGTGAATCTGAGAAGGATCATTCAAGTTAGGTATTTTTCTCATTTGGTTCAGATACTTTGGAACTATAATGGACTAGCTCAATTCCTAATTTTTTTACAGACCTCTACCTCGCAACAAGTAGAGCGGATTAGACGATGAAGCGAAATCACCTTTCGCTAAACTTGTCATGGCGATAGATGTGATTAAAAAATACAGCCTTGAGACTGAAATCCGACAATCACCGAAGAGTTCAGTTTTACAGAGAGTCGTCCAGCATGCACGCACAAAACATTTGAGGCATTGATAATAAATGCCCTGGTGTTGTTGGTCTCAATACAATTATTTCATGAACTTCTGATGCACATACGTACATTAGTTAACATAGTGTACGTATTTCAATTTCAAATGAGGCAAGTAAACGAAATGGAAACGTGTCACGGTATATGTCATATTTCTGCACAGACGACGACAGCCCCGTCTACGGCGGTCACTTCACACTGCATCCAACATTTGGTATAGGATTGCTGGGCCAATTACCTTGACAGAACTGATAGGACTGAGCTCTCGAAATAAGGAATGTGGGAAAAGTTGTTTTCAGTGTGATACTGGCCAAGACGCAAGCACCCTTAAATTATTATGCTCGCTCAGTTCCCTGATGCACCGACAACTAAGTGATGACTGGTCACACGTAACCGGAGAGAGTTCGGGTCAAAATTCAAAGTTTTTCCGCCAACTTTATTGTTCTTTCCTTCGATTAGATCATGTCGCAATAAACGGAACGAAGCAAACTCGGTGTGCTAAGGAATACCATAAATCAACCTTCAAATGTAACGGACATAGGGTTTAAATTTCCAACATTTACTGAACATCACAAGCTTTCTGTTCACAGACAAAATTTGAGTAGGGTTTATGATAATTGCTACGCAGGGGACAGTTGAATTATATGTATCGGACAGCTTTCATCTACGAACCATGCTTTGCAAAAGTATGTGTAATACTCGACCCATCACTGCGTCTTCTGTTACTCGTCCATTAACTTGACCAGTTCCGTTAAATTTATTAAATAATTGATTACAGCGTAAAGAAAAATGTAATTCCTATTCTAGCAATGAGGACGCAAAGCATTTGGACATAGACTAAGTGTATTATGTGGGATGTCAAAGCACACCTGATTGTAGAGTGTCCGCGCTCCAATTACAGAACAGGCTGTTCGAATGAACTTGAATGATATTTCTCATGTCCTACCCAAAATACAAGTGGCGTATTAGTGAGTAGTTAGGGGATTTATTGGGTCTTGATGAAGACTTTTCGCAACTGGACTCAAGTAGACAGCCCCCACACATATAAGGAAGCGCCATACGGCTCTTTCCTTCTACGGAGACTCGTCAGTTACGCCCACCCGCCAAATCCTGCCGGATTCGTACCCACGACATTAATCTTAGGAAAAGATGATTGCAAACAGATCCCTTTTAGGTAACTCACATCAGGCAACTACGTTTACAAGCACAACTGGGATACGCATAAGCTAATGAAAGCTGGAGCGAAATTAGGAGAGTCTGAATTTAACTATTTAAGAATGGTTTCTGATTTCACAATGCACGTTTCATCCGGCTTATGGCTACATCCACAGAAAATCAAAGGAAGAGGGGATTAGTGTGACGTAACACAACTTAAAACGCTGAGTCCAGCTCTATCTTATGACCTGAGCCTAACAGATGTTTGCCTATCGGGGAAGCCGGCGGTCTGCACGGACACAGAATTTGAGGATGGTAGGCAATCTTAACAACTCCACGCTGAATCCATCTTGGTACATGCTTTTTTATTCGTGAACTCAGATTGCTATTAGTTCTGCCTATCTAACTGTTTCCGCAGTCACAAACAAAGTGGTATACACAGTGTGAGTTGGCCCTAATAGGCTGAGCTTCCTACGTTTGTGTTATGGTCGAATTTCAGGTTAGGTTGATGACGACAACTTGTGAGGTATAGTAGCTTCCTTGGGTAGCCGAAATTACACGATTGGTTGCCTTCAGCGTGGCTAAATTACCTTTGAAAGTTAACCCCACATACAATTTCTTCTTGGCTGTTGTATGCACCAAGTCCGTTGGCCCTAGCGGTTGGCTGTTTTTCTAGATAATTCTTTGAAACTAGCCGCTCGCCAATAGCGCTGATGTAATTAACACTAGCTCATCGTCCAGATAGTCGGCCGTAGAAATTCGTCTGGCACGATCAACTAGAGTTCTCACAAGTGTCCGTTTGTTCCGCACTGGTATGAAGCTGGTGAACTGCAGGTACTGATCGGACCATATTCATTTTCGCTAAATTGACCACCTAATCAATTTATCATCCCCGCGACTCATGAGTATGTACAGACATGGCAGACAATTGTTCTGTTCCAATTCGCATGTAACCCGTCAGTTAGCATAAGCACTACTGTGTCGTTCTACCAAACTTGGGAGCTATTGCTCAGACGAACAGAAAGCCAAAATATCATCGACCTATCGTTTGTAGTAGGACACTTGGGCTATTGCCGTAGAAATGCTTCTTTTTACCACCATCGTACAAAAATATCTTGGCAATTCGCTCCAATGCTGGAAAGAAGCGAGTGCTGCGAAGTTGAACTTGAGGCTTTTATGGCGGGCTCTCGGGACCTTTGATTGACGGCTAGTCTCAATTTGAACAATAAATATCTTCGTCCTTATGTTGAATATGTTTCACGCCTTGCGCCCATGGTGAAAATGAGATATTTGGTTCTTGCAGGTAACCCGAAGAAGAGCTACCAATGCAAAATGTGGACTATTCGGTCTCAATTACGAACTGCCTCTTTTTTACCTGGTGTCTTCTCAGAATACCGATGACTTCGCGGAGAGCTTGTTCGCAAGTATTACAGGAAAGCGAGCACCATTGCTGTCCCTATCCTCTTAAATGCAATGCCTAGGCCATCGCCTGAAACTAGTAATGGAACACGATCGTTTGGATGGTAGGAAGCTTTATTACTGTCTTAGAATCTGTTCCCACTGGAATGTAACACATATGACGAACGCACCAGATATCGTGATGTCCGGGGACCGTTAGAATTTAAGCCTAGTGCTAAACTCTATGAAACAGTGTGATAAAGCGTGATGTATTTCCTGCTGGCGTTTCTTGTTACACGTCGAAACAAATTTGATTTTAATTTTCTTGTGCATTTTCCATTCTGTGGGCCTGTGAAACTATGCTTTTTTCATCATGCATTTTGTATTTTGAAAACTTATTTTAAAGTAAACATCAAAAGATCCTACCTCGGGACCAATTATTAAAATCTACCTGACCCCATTGGCTTAACATGCTGGTCCTTCCTAGCCCAATGTTCCCGTTGGTGGCCTAGAAGGAGCTAGCAATCGATCCAACGGGCGAGTGGAAAGCACATAATAAATCAAAATTCACTGATCGATGCATATGAAGCCTTTCATTGGTCTTAATTTTCTCACCAAGTTAGGCCTGATGGTAGGCTTGAACTGCAGGAAGCTTCGCAACAATTTGACCTCTCTTAGTCGAAGGTAGACGCATATCGATCGGCTGGATAGGTCTTCGACTAGTACTACCTAGTGACAACCTGTTCACGGATTTGTTTCGCCAGTTTCCTGTGCTTTGCTAGTCATCCAACGAATTTCCAGACCTTAAGCACGAGCTTACGCACCATATCGTCAAGAAAGGACCTCTGGTGACTGCCCGACCTCGACGACTACTATCAGACAAACTCGCCACCGCCAAGGCGGAGTTCGAACACAGGCTACGTCTAGGAATCGTCAGAACTTCCAACAACCCATGCTTATCTCTTCTACACGTGGTCCCTAAAACGTAGAGCGGGGACTGGCGACCACTCGGAGAAGACGGTGCAATGAACAAGGCTACTGTAACAGATATGTACCCGATCCTGTATATTCACGATTTTTCCATCGGTTTGGAGACAAAAGCAATTGTTCCAAATTTGATCGCTTCCGAGCCTACTACCGAAATCCAGTCGCTCTGAATGACATACCTAAAACGGCGATAACTACATCCTTTGGTCTCTACAAAGTCGTTCGAACAACTTTCGGCCTGCGAAAGGCCGCCAGATATCTCAGCGATTTATCGACCTAGTCATTAGAGGTCTTGATTTCGTCTTCACATATATCGACAATATACTTGTAGCCAGCTTGAGTCGTGAAGAACATTTGTCCCATCTTCAGCTAACTTTCAAGGGTCTCGCCCAATTTAGTATCACCATCAACGCCCACAGGTTTGTCTTCGGCTAGACATCATGTGACTTTATTTGCCAAAGGATTGATCACGAGAGCGTCGGCTCACTTCTTAAAAAGACACAAGCCATCGCAGACCATTCGATGCCTCAATCGTCTAAATGTTTACGCTGTTTTCTTGGTAAGGTCGGCTAGTACAGTCGTACATTCCAGATCGCTCTGGGCTACTTCGGCCATTGACCGACCTGCATAAATTCAAGTCTCGCAAGTTTGAACCAACTGCAAAAACCGTAGCAGCATTCGACAGAATCAAACACGCACTTCTCAGTACTACTGCCCTTAATCACTTGAAAACCGATGTTTAGACATCCTTAATTCTCTAAACCAGTACATCCCAAATTGTTGTTGGTGCTGTTCTTCAACATGTGATAGATGGCCAGCCTAAGTCTCTCTTGCTTCTCATGGAAGATGCAACCTACTCAACCGCAGTGCGGTACAATCGGCCGAGAACTCTTAGCCATTTATCTCGCCATTGAGAACTTTTGCCATTTGCTTGAAAACATGCATTTACCATCCTTGAGGGCTATAAGACGCTCACTTTCGTTGCCTGTGATTGCCTGTGATTGCTTATCACCTTTAGCTTCTCGTCAAATGAAATTTACGTCTCAGTTTAGCACCGAAATTCGGCATATTGATGAGGCTCACAGTGTTGTAGCTGATGCTACTTCCCGCATTGGTCTTCACGAGGTTTAGCGCAAAGCGACCAACCTAGAAATCATCGCTGTCAATCAAGAAACAGATCCTGAGTTGAAGCAGTTCAAATGAAATCTCTTCATTAAACGTTGTAAATTGCCTGTTCTCAACTCGGACTCTTGAATTCACTGTGATGTAGCTACCGGAAAGCCTCGATCATACGTTGCGCAACAGTATCGATGAGCTGTGTTTGACCGCTTGCATGGAATCTTACAGCCGATCATTCGCGTCACTAGCAAGTTGATTACGGATTACTATATCTGACCCAGTATGCACACTGACCTCCAGTAGTGGACGAGACACTGTATTACTTGCCAGACTAGCAAAATACATCGCCACACGATTACCGTACCGTGAACCTTTTCACTGTCCGACGCTCTATTCAAACATGTCTATATCAACATAACTTGACCACTACCGCGATCCAACGGTTTTACTTACGTGTTGACGTGCGTCTGTCGTTTCACACGTTGACCACACGCCGTTCCGCTGCTAGATGTATTAGCCGAGATGGTGGTATTACATTTTATGGAAAACTGGCTATCCGTGCTTGGCACCCCCGCCACTATCACAAAGGATAGAGAAACCCAGTTTAATCCTGTCTTTTTACGCGACTTTAACCGTATGCTGGGCTGTTCCCATCTACGCACGACAGCACAGGTTCTAGCTGCTAACGATTGCGTTCAGCGTTTTCATCTTCAAAACAAGTCTGCTCTTACTGCGACGCAAGCGAATATCCAGTGGCCGGAGCGCTTACCGACCACTCTGCTCAGTATCCGCAACACTATGAAAGGAGACAATACTTGTTTTTCGCAGAAATGGTGTTTGGTACTAGATAGTCTTTTTGGCGAATTGGTACTAGATTCGAGGGTTACTGGAGCAGCGTCTGTCTTATGTTGCACGAAAGAAACAATACTTTAGTGCAATTCGTTCAACGCCACCTCGATTCACTTCTCGAAGCCAATACGCTCACTCCGACTTGCACACGTGCCCCATCGTTCTCTTCCGCGTCGATGCGGTTCACGCACAATGGACGCTGCCTTAGGAGGACCGTTGAAATTCATCGTTCGCAAAGAGACGTATTTCGGTTTGAACAGAAATGGTTCCAAGGATTCCGTCATTATTGGTTGCCTTAATCCCACCTAGGTTGTAACTCAGTCGCCGCAACAGATTCCCGACACTTCCGAGACTAAACAAACTCCGCTTCAGATCATTCCACCCAACTACCCGATGTGTGACTCCAGTGCTTCCTTTCCTCCCCAACCCCAAACTGTGGCAAAAGCAGACAGAAAAAACTACCCGTTTTGTACGGAGGTAATCTTCTTTCTCAATTTGCTATTCTGGTCAGATAGCACGTATCGAGCGTTCATGCTCGTGACTCACGCTCTAGGGAATCTCTGTAGAGCTTGTAACATTCTGCATTTTACCATGGTACTTCCTTGTTTCTTATTCCACTATATTTTGTACAATTGTTTTAAGTATCAGAACCGACACACACATTTTTGAATTTCGTTCCGCGTTTTCGCTTCTGTTCGCTACGCTTGCGTTCGTCGTGATTGTTCTGCATTGTTGCTCAGTGTCTGGTGACCGAAATCGTTGCTGACTCCGAGTGCGCCTCTTGTCAAGGCATACGGCTAGACTCGTACACTTCGGATTAACTGTTTTCGTAGCATACTGAGCTTTTCGTTATCCATTTTGTGTAGTCTTTTTTACTGCAACCTGCCTTAATCTGAGTGTGATGAAGGCTCACGAAAACACAATAATTGCCACTACTACGTGGCGCTTTCGGATGTGTATCAACGTCCTAGACCAGAGAAATCTACAAAGATACATTCGTCCACACAATGATATATCTGTTGTCCCTTGCCTGTCCCTTTTCGTGAACGATAAAGTTTGGTCAATCAATAACCGGTTAGTAAATTATTCCAGTGATAATAGTTCTGTCAACATTTGTATATATCCTCTGTACTAGTCATCTTTATTAACTGTCCCCATCCGTAAGTTGTGTGTATACGCTGAATATTCACAGTTCATTAGTGTAGAAATGGTAGGGTAGGCAACAGAAAATTTTGGTTATATGGACTACTTGCCTGTAACCAATAGTCACAACATTCCTTAAAATGGAAGTGGTTCAGTGTTGCTTCTCTCAGACCTGACACCCAATAACCGGTTTCGTTCTCGTTTGAACCTAACAGATGGAGATAGCTTGAGCTGGGGCGGAACTCTTGCTTAGTGGCTATATGCGGACGCCTTGATCGCTGTAGATCTAAGAACCGTGAGCACTGCGTGGCACAGCGGTGAAGAATCCAAAGCTGGGTTTGGCATACTCGCTGTGTGGTTGGATTGCAGCACGCAATCCACGTCCACGTCCAAGGTAGAGAAGGATACAACTGAATCTGAGAGTGCGTTCCAGGGTTGGCGAATCCGAAGAGAAAACTAATAAAGTAGACACTCTAAATTTCAAGCAGTTACCCCTGAGCTGCGTATTGTGGTTAAGTTTCAGCAAATGGCAGCAAACGTGGTTGAGGTCAATCAATATTTCCTACGCTAATGTGAGATGACTGAGCAGCCTTCGGTAGATTCCACTGAAAATTCCCAGCAACTTCAGCCTTCGGTGGTAAGAGTGATAGCGCAAGCCCTTTACATTCTTTGTTGCTGTTCGTTGCGGTGCCTCTAATGCCACTAGGTCGCGCTTCAACCAAAGTTGCCAAGCTTGGGTAGTGTATACAACATGCGGGCGCAAGTAGGAATTGCGCATCTCCAGTAAGCTTGATAGGTCAAATCTCCCGAATGCACTTCGCAGCATACCGACGTGCTGGTTGCTTCTGTTCACAGCTAAGCCTTTTGAACAGTTGAGATCACTCTGTACGAGCACACCAACGTCAAGGTCGTGGGAGCTGGTCTATAAACCGTATGTCCCAAGGAAATACGTGTAGTCGTGTTTCGGGCGCAATTGCAAAACGTGACTTTTGTCTACGTTGAAGAGCAGGGCGCTTTGAACTGATCAGTTTGACACAGTGGTAAGGTCGTATTAGAGCCATTCTTGATCGTCCGGTCCTCTGATCCGTTGACATATCTAGGTATGAACACAAAAAATAGGAAAACAGAAGCAACTTATCGCGCCAAATCGTTAAATAACCTCAAGAATAGACGAGGTCCAAGCAACTAGCTTTGTGGTACACTACATACCACATCGATTGCATCAGACGGAGTTTCCCGGACTCAGCTCCACCAAAAGTTCGTGTAGAAAATTGTTATTCCAACTCAGGATTGGGTCACCAATGCCGTAGTTCAGAAGCTTCTAAAGCAGAATTCGATGACGCAAGGGATCAAACGCTTTTTAGAAGTTTAGGTAGATGACATCGACTCCTGCTCCGTCAGCGACCGCTTCAGTCCAGACATTAGGTTCAATTAAAAGATTAGTAGTACATGAAGGCTTTTGATGAAAACCATGTTGCTTTGGGGCTATTAACTTGTGGCCTTCCAGATACTGCATCAGCGCACCTGCGATGATTGATTCCTTTGGACAACACAGAAAGTAGAGTTGTTGGACGGTTTTTTTGGTAGGGTCAGTGCGGCTACCTTCTTTATGTATAGGAGTGATGACCCCTTGCTTCCATACTGGTGGAATATAGTTCTCCTCTAGATATCGCTGATAAATACGGCCAGCGGTTCTGCTAAATCTCTGGATACCGCCTGCAGAGTTTTCGGCCAGAGGTTGTCGACTCCAGGAGAACTGTGGATACGCAGGTATAACAACTTCTTCAACACAGATTCCACAGTAAAGATGATGTTATCTAATCCTGACGGTGGAATAATAGAAATGATGAGAAGATTTGGGTTCTTTACCTGCCGAAAAGTTTGGGAGTAATGTAGCCGTAGGAGATCGGATGCTCCCATTGCTGATAGCGTGCATCCAGCAGCCGCGACTATAATCCTCCGCCTCACTTTTACAAGGCCGTTAATGCGCTTGTGCAGGTTTGCGGTTCGTACAGAATCGTTTCATTAACTATTGCTGGTGCCTGCCTTTGTCCTCGGGGACCATATTTTACACAGAAGTTAAGATGTGTCACGTATGCAGTCAAGGTTTCGGCATCCGCGTAGTGCTTTTGAGCTTGCCATGCTAAATCCCCCAGGGACATGCGTTTATGTGTTCCGCTCTTCAGAAATGAATTATTTTTTTTAGATTGGAAAGACTTTTATGTTGATGCCTACGCTACCAATGTGCCTAACGCCCTTGTGAAGCTTTCTCGGCAACATCTGGGGGGTATTCGGTTACGAAAGTCCACGATGTATCCTTAACATGCGTTAGAGTGCATGACAGCATGCAATTTGTCGCTCTCCGTTGCTTGATATTCCGGATAGCATATATAGTTAAAGAAAAGAGTTACATGGTCACTGAGACCCAGTGGCGTGCTTGTGACTATCCCGTTGACACTGTGTTCTTTGTTAGTGAGCACAATATCTATTATCGACGGCTTCTTAGCAGTTTGAAATTTGGTGGGAGAGGTTTGGTGGTTGTACAGAGGGTGGCTAGCAATTAGTTCTTGCAAGCAGGGTTTTAACTATGCACCACCGTTTGCTGGAGTTTCCATGTCGTGTACATTAAAGTCTCCAGCAATAAAGAATGAAGGTGTAGGACTTGTGCGAACGAACTGAAAGACGTGGTTCAGTTTGGAGCTTGTATCCGACGTAGAGTTTGGTAAGCAGTAACTTAGGGTTAGTAGGCATGTGTCCTTGTTCCGTAATCATAGGCGGCACCAAAGCGAAGCAGGAACGCAGGTTTCCGGGTGATCGATAACTTCACATCGGGGTTTTGTATTATAATAACGAATCACACTACCATTCCTTCCAGTTCTATCGTTCCGAAGCAGCGACATGCTGAGGAAATTGATCTCAGAATCGGTTATCTCAAGGTTTAACCAAATCTTTGTAATCATGACGAGGTCCCGCGGTTGTGAGGCAGGGATTTCAAGAAGTTAAGCCAACTTACTTAGAAAGCCTTGGCCGTTTGTTTACAAACAGGTTAGCCTTTTTGTCGTTAGAAGTGCGTTGATGGATGTCAAAGTAGTGTTTGCATTTAAGCCGACCAATAGGTGGCCGACCATTAATCGTCTTTTTATAAATTTCAGTCAAGTTGAATGGGCATTGTTGAGCTTTTCTATACAGTACTTTCACTCGTGCTGCGCTCTGTCCTGTTGTGTGCCGTGGGTGCTATTGTGTCGGTCTCTCTACAGGATTGTGCAAATAAAGTATTTACGGCGTTCGCCAGTTCCTTTAAATTGCTTACGACTCATGGCTTTTTAGCTGCTGCCATTAGTCGATACTTCGACAAGTTATCCAATAGAATTTGCACCATCCCCTTGGAGTGTAATACAGCTTTCATTAGTTTGCCCCGTAGCTTTTATAATTTGTTTATGACGGAACGCATGTCAAAGTTTTGGCAATAATATAGTTCAGGGAGAGTGCTTCGCGGATGTACCACAATTGCTCTCGGTCATGGGTTTGCGCATCGTGATCAGGAGAATCCAGAATTTTGGGAACACTACGAACAAATATGGGTTACTTGTTATCACAATTAAGAATGCCCCGTTGGTCGCTTGCCTCTTTTGGGCGATCTGTTCCAGCGAGATTAGTTAACATGCGCATTCCGCTCGGCGAGTTAAAAAACGAACTGCTGAGAGTAGGACATTTTCTGTCTCAACTGCTTAGGTTAATGTTACTCAAAGAATCCTAGGTTTGTCAGAGTGCACTAAGGTAAGGTGAGGCGCTTCCCGTTTCAGCATTGTAGGCTCAACGCGAATACCAATTTTATCGCAGTTGAAAATCCACTGGTTTCGATCGTCTAGCAACCTACCTTTTGTTATGCCAGACTTGGACTCGAGAACATTGGTGCACACGAGAGTTGACTTGGCGTAGGTTTGTCTTGCGAGTTTCGGCTGTAAAATGGTTGCTGGCAATTTGGACTGTTTAGAATGCACCACGCGTTGACGGTGAAATCAACGTCACCTCACCTTTGTTTGGTACATAACACAGACATACATGTGTCGCTGCCGGAGTTTTTATCAAGTCCATCGATGCGGACCCTACCTGCTTGATAACTGCAACGGATTGCCTTCGGATCTAAGCTGTCAGTGTCATGGTTGAATCTCCAGGTGAAGCGTCTATGTTTGGAGGAATGAAAGCAGACATATTCGTGGCTTGTCCTTATATGGGAGTGAGGCGACCCCATGGATTTAGAGACACAGGTACTGCAGTGCTGTTGAAGTGTATTGTTCTCTTCGGCTTAGAGACAGAGCTTACTTTGGGTGGTTGAGATATTAGCGTGAGTACATCTACCTCAGTGAGAGTGATTTAAATGTTTATAAAATGCGTTATTAGTTCAGTCAAACTATCGCAGTTTTTCATGAGCAAGGATAAACGGTTGACGACTGGAATTGATTGAGAGGTTGGAAAATCCGAAACATGTCAGCAATTTTGTCTGTCCTTCTCACTTCTTGGACGAATTTTCCTATACATTGCGGACAGTACGATCTAATGCAGGTTACCCCGATCTTAAGGACATTACCTCAATTAGCTATTGCACATAGGCGACGTTGAACCATTGTAGTGTTAGTCCCTCTCTTATCGTTTGTAGCAAGGCCTATCCGAGCGACCTTTGTGGTTCTGCCACTCAGGTTTGATAACCGTTCTATGCGCCAGGAGTAGCACACAAACAAGTCAAAACATGCACGCGGGTTGCTAGTTGTTCAGTCCCACCAAGGTCAGGCGGCTGCGACAGATGGATGTCTTACCGCGCAGACTGTCGGGTTCAGCGATCAAACGACTCGCGGTTGAACGCACACACCCACACAAAGCGGCAGCATGTATTGATCGGCCTGCCTATTCAACGATACAGGTGGAGCGTTGAAGAGCGTCCCTAAGTGCCGCGGACGAGATATTTGATCGATGAGCGTAGCAATATGTTGGTAACATTATTGTGTCACAGATTGCAGAGATTGTTGTCACTTTGTTCGGGTGTTTTCCGCCTCTTCTTCTGAAGAAGATCAAAATGTTTCCAAAAATCTCCGGTTTGATGTAGTAACAGACGTAAGAATCAGCAAAGAACACGCCAAAACTAAGAACTGGAGCAAGAGTATAATTCACACAGGTAGAGTTATTAGGAGGATAGCTTTTTGACATTTCTGTAAAAGAGCTTAATAGCTATTATTTATCCTTCCGATCCTCTACTTCCTAACTGTTGTTTAAACCTTCCACTTTGTTTGCCTGATTGGTACACACATGTCATTGGAAATGGACACTCATCTGCGCGTCATTTTCAGTAGTGGTTTTTCTCCGTAGCCCTGTTCTACTTGATTATGTTAAAGGAATAATTAGTGGTAACACAATTATTGTACAGTTTTTTAATGGTGGGCCTGCCTTTCACATTCCCGTTTGTTTCGTGACGTTTGTATAAATGCTATCTTTCGTTATTCTGATTGGCCAGTGACCGTCACTTTAAATGGATGTTCGCTTTGCGCTTCGGTTCCTTGATGCTATTTCTAAGGACACATACGATTCGCCCTTGATTACAAGGTTGCTTATTCGCCCATAGCAATCGACATTTTTGTCTGTCAGCTGTCTCAAATGTAATTTAGTAGTTTCACTATATTTTGCCTTCAAACATATATAGGCGAATGTGGTTTCACGTATAAAATACTCTTTCCGGCTCGTTTTTCGATTCATTATGTGGTCGTGATGTGAAAGCGTCAGTGGCGACACAACAAGATCCAAGGTGGGGGAAGTAAACAGTAGAGCTCACCCAACCGGTTCGAACAAACGCACACACAGTGTTGTGTGGGGTGAATTATAGTGGCCACAGGGAACAAAGCCAGAGCCGAGTTAAATTGTTGGTTTTCTGGCTACCGCAAAGTTAGTAGGACTTCCTATCGCATGCTTTAGCGTTTATTCCTTTCTGTGAAGCTTTTTAACGTTCTCAACTTTTGATTAGTCACAACTTACCTACCTTTTCTTCTATTATTCTACACCTGATCTTCTCTACAATTGTTATTCGTCTTCAGCTCAAACTAGATTGATCACATGTACCCACTTACTAAATATATCCATGGTTGTATGTGTGGATACTGATGACAAGATGTTTGCGTACTGATTAATTAAAATTTTGCCTGCTTCGATGTTTGAGTTTGAGTTGTGTCGTGCATGTTGGCGACAATACGAAATATTTTTAATTAATTGCAATGGTTACTTCTTAACGGAAAACATGCATGACCCTAGTTTCACTTTCATTTTACTGCATTCAATTTAGGGTATATTATCATCATACTCGTGTCAATTCCTCTGAAGCCAGTTATTCATCGCAATTTGTCTTGCTCCATTGTTTTGCTACTTAGAATAAGAACAAAATTTTCAGGATTATGGGGTCAGTTTAGGCCGAATTAAGGAGATCTGCCTATTTTTTGGTCGAACTTGCAATAAGGATCGATTTTCCCCTACTACTGGACAACATGATCAAACTTTGCGTCTATTTATAATCATGTGTTTTTCATATTTTGCGAAGGACAAGCACCACACATTGCTGCGATCTTGAATATTTGTTCTGTTTAGTGTAAGTAAGCTCGACCATGTACACAATAATCACCTCGCATCTTGGGGGCTGTATTTTGGGTTATGAATAAAGGTACAATAATAGTAAAGTGCCATGTTCTTGGCCAGAAGACACGTTCTTTTTGCGTGCCACAGATAGCAGTTGTCCGGATACGCATTTGTCACCTCCATCGCTACTAGGCGTGGTGTTTTAAGAAATGAATCAATGGAGGAAGGCTCTAAGTAAAGTATTCTTTTCGATAATTCTCATCAAACGCAAACACTATATTATAACGATTAAGTGCTATAATTGCAGGATTGGGCTGCTTATTGATCAAGTGTTCAGTGCCACCTGAAACAAATCAACAAATCCTGGGGTCATTGAAGGTGGCATTTTATGTAAAGGAGCAAACCACTACCACAAACAAATATTAACTGGAGCGTACAAGAAAAGTTGTATGTGCCTTCGAGTTGGGCCTCTGTTAATCTTTGCACTGCGTATTACTCCGAGGGTCTAATTCCAACCGTAACAAAGCAAGACTCTCGGAGTAATTATAAGCGATATAATATGTACTAAATCAAACCACTTTCACAAAGATTAACAGAGGCCCAACTCGAAGGCACATACAACTTTTCTTGTACGCTCCAGTTAATATTTGTTTGTGGTAGTGGTTTGCTCCTGTACATAAAATGCCACCTTCAATGACCCCAGGATTTGTTGATTTGTTTCAGGTGGCACTGAACACTTGATCAATAAGCAGCCCAATCCTGCAATTATAGCACTTAATCGTTATAATATAGTGTTTGCGTTTGATGAGAATTATCGAAAAGAATACTTTACTTAGAGCCTTCCTCCATTGATTCATTTCTTAAAACACCACGCCTAGTAGCGATGGAGGTGACAAATGCGTATCCGGACAACTGCTATCTGTTGCACGCAAAAAGAACGTGTCTTCTGGCCAAGAACATGGCACTTTACTATTATTGTACCTTTATTCATAACCCAAAATACAGCCCCCATGATGCGAGGTGATTATTGTGTACATGGTCGAGCTTACTTACAGTAAACAGAACAAATATTCAAGATCGCAGCAATGTGTGGTGCTTGTCCTGCGCAAAATATGAAAAACACATGATTATAAATAGACGCAAAGTTTGATCATGTTGTCCAGTAGTAGGGGAAAATCGATCCTTATTGCAAGTTCGACCAAAAAATAGGCAGATCTCCTTAATTCGGCCTAAACTGACCCCATAATCCTGAAAATTTTGTTCTTATTCTAAGTAGCAAAACAATGGAGCAAGACAAATTGCGATGAATAACTGGCTTCAGAGGAATTGACACGAGTATGATGATAATATACCCTAAATTGAATGCAGTAAAATGAAAGTGAAACTAGGGTCATGCATGTTTTCCGTTAAGAAGTAACTATTGCAATTAATTAAAAATATTTCGTATTGTCGCCAACATGCACGACACAACTCAAACTCAAACATCGAAGCAGGCAAAATTTTAATTAATCAGTACGCAAACATCTTGTCATCAGTATCCACACATACAAGTCTTGAATCCTC